>OZ022584.1:6087680-6452161 GCA_963669155.1 Arbacia lixula | reverse complement strand
CCCCCCCCATAATATCTTGGTTTAAGGAAGGTTGCATCAACTCATTTTGCTAAATTAATGCATATCTAATGAGCGCGGCTGCATATTTTCTTTAAAGGGAAAAATACTTGGTCTCAAAAGTTGCGAGACAGGTCAGAAGGAATAGTCATGAAAATTTTGGCATGATGTGCAGTGTCATTCATGGCTTTTGTACACGGGCGGGGTCAAAATGCCCCCCCCCCCCCTCAGTCAGAATGGGGTTAAGAAAAAACTTGTTTTAACACATAAAAATGATGATTGCATACAAATCATTTGGAAACCCAACCAGACAAATTGTACACTCAGTCAAAAGGGGTAATCCAGCCCCGCAGCAAAATGAATTCACTAAAGCAGAATAATTAAACAAATTTATTAATGACAGCTGTTTGACAAAGATATATGACATTAGAGCAAGTTACACCCTTTTAAAGATATAGAAGCTTCTCTCTTATCTGTATATATGTATCCTGTGATAAGCATTCTATGTTAAATTAAAATATCTGTCCACTTGATAAGGAATGAATCACGGGTATGGCTGTCCTTACACTTTGTAACCTTCTCCTCCTCTCCCAGTAAATTCGCCCAAGATGAACATATCGTCAAGTTCTCTGTGCCAGTGTTTGAGCCCCTCCCACCACAGTACTTCATCAGAGTGGTATCCGACAGGTGGATTGGTAAGTTGATATTTATCTTTCTCTATAACTGAGTGTCTTTCTTTCTGTGCCTCTATTTCACATCTCTCCTTTACCCTCTTTTCTGCTTTGATCAACCTTTTTCCCACTCCCTCTTCCCCTCCCAATCTTCCTCTCTCCCTTTTCCCTCTCTCTCTCTCTCTCTCTCTCTCTTTCTCTCTCTCTCCCTCCGGCAAAAGAAGTGTGAGCCACGCTATCTTTGAGAAATGATAACAGTCTCTTTGCATTTTCGCGCGTTATATCTGCCCACTGGTTTTGTACACGGGGTGGAAGTTTGGGTTTCGCAAATTAATTGTTTGGTTTGCAAAGTATGAGTTGAAATTTCATATCTTTGAACAAAATTTGATGCTCTATCGCCTCAAATGCTGAGGAATTTCATTCTTCCACCGAATTTCAATTCGCTTCTCTTCTTTTCGTCAATTTTAGAAACATTTCCCTTTTATATGGAAGGTGTTAACAAGACCTTCCCCATAAAGTACTAAAACAAAAGAATAACGCATGACGGTATTTCAGCCGTACAAATTGGATTAGATTTTTTATTTTTGGCTCGATTTAAAAAAATTAAAAAAAATTATAAACAGATAATCTATGCATTGCTCTTGAATATTGCATTTATTCCTTTCTGTCCTGTTCAATGAGAAAAATGGAAATTCTGGAATCCCATTTTTGAAAGTGTGGACCACATTTTACAAATTTCAACCCATTCAGCACACGAAAATTAATCTTAGAGGGTTTAGAATATAGTGGGAAGGGATAGATATATCAAATATTCCAGGTCACAAATCATTCCAGAATCAGCTCTACTTGTTTCTGAAAACTCAATTTGTCATATTTTTTATTTTTTTGTGGTTTTTGCATACTATAGTACAAGAAAACTATTGGTAGGGTAGTGTGGGTCACCTTTCCAAATTAACTTTATGAACAAATGTTAAACAAAATCCGTCAGAAAATGGTTTGGATTCCATCTTTAGAATCTATATTATGAAATTAATGACAAATTTCGATTAAATTTTCCACCTAATGCCTTGTTTGGGTGATAGTTTTTTTTATAGGTTGTTAAATGGGGGCAAGGTGCCCTCATGGATGAACCTTTGAATGGAAGTGTTTGCTAGACTTTCTGATTGTGAATGAAAGTATGGGACACATTTTTCGTTGGGTTCATTAAAGTATATTTTGTTAATGAATACTCCGAATTAATCATTTACCCTATTGTATGTTTCTTTTTGTATTTTAAATTGTGTGTAGTAGTTCACTGAAATATGAATGCAGGGGGTATCATTAACGACAGTACAACATCCGCATCCCTAAAACCGGGTAAAAAGGGTATCTCTTTCACCACCAGGCAGGTAACCCGGAGTATTCCGTTTAGGGTATCAGAACACCAAAAATGACAAAAAGGGGTGTTAGTTTCAATGTTTTAAGAAAAGTCTTGAAAATACATAATCCACAAGGGTAGTAAATAGCGAGGGAGATTGGAATGCGGGTAAACAAAAAATTGCCTGAAGAAACTCACCCCTTGCCTAATTTCATTTTGATTCGAGACCAAATAAAAAAAAATAGTTTCAAAACTTTTATCTTTTATTATTTCTAAGATTCTATTTTACCCTTGTTAATTTTTATGCCTCCGCCACAAAGTGGCCGGAGGCATTATGTTTTCAGGTTGTCCGTCCGTCCGTCCCGAATCCGTTTAGGCAATATCTTGAGAACCGTCAAGCAGATTTGCTTCAAACTTGGTACATGTATGTATTGCATAAAACTAATGAAGTGTGTAAAATTGGGGTCAAATCTGATTGAGGTCAAAGGTCAAAGGTCAATGAATTTTGTAAAAATTGCCCAAAAATGACCTTTTCCACAATAAATCCAAATCCAAGGATGCAATTCTCATTAAACATGGTACAAATATGGATCACTTCTTGAGGATAGACTGGTGACATTTTTGGTAAAATTCCTGAAAGGTCAGAGGTCAAAGGTCAATGAAATTTGTAAAAAATTGTCAAAGATTTACCTTTTTCACAGTTAATCCAAATCCAAGGATGCAATTCTCATTAAACATGGTACAATGATAGATCACTACTTGGGGATAGACTGGTGACATTTTTGGTAAAATTCCTGAAAGTTCAGAGGTCAAAGATTAATGAACTTTGCCAAAATTGGCTAGAAATTGCCCCAAACTTTAATTTTTCACAATAAATCCAAATCCAATGGTGCAATTCCAACCAAACATAGTGAAACGATGGATCATTACTTGGGGGTAGACTGGTGACATTGTTGGTGAAATTCCTGGAAGGTCAAAGGTCAATGAACTTTGCCAAAAATTAGCTAAAAATTGCCCCCAAAATGATAATTTTCAAAATATATCCAAATCCAATGGAGCAATACCAACCAAACATGGTGCAAAGATGGATCACTACTAGACTGATGACATTTTTGGTGAAATTTCTCAAAGGTCAGGGATCAAAGGTCAATGAACTTTGCCAAAATTGGCTAAAAATTGCCCCCAAATAAATATTTTTCACATTAAATTCAATTCAAACCAAACATAGTATAGAGATGTATCACTTCATGGAGGTAGACTTGTGAAGTTTGGGTAAAATTCCTGAAAGGTCAAAGGTCAATAAACTTCACCCAAAATGCTTATCACTTAACATGTTTTAAATCAAGAGATGTAGACTTTATGACAATTTGAAAGTTTTCATGTGATATGGTTAATCTAAGGTAATATTTTAGTTGATTATTACAATTCCTTAAAACAAAGAAGAAATATGCACACACATACACACATGAAAACACACGCACAGTCTAGAATTCTGAGTCTTGTGTTAAAGGAGATTTTAAGGTTGCAAAGAAGATTTTTCATTCTTGAAAAGGTGTCTTTTGCAATAGATATACTTCTCTTGATTTCACTGTCACACCTCCCATCTGATGTAATCCAGCTTCCAAGATAGTTGAATCTATCAACTTGATTCAGACTGAAACCATGAATTTTTGATGTTGCACACAGGTGCAACTTTCTGTTTTGTAGCAACAAGACACTCAGTTTTCTTGCCACTGATGTACAGACCTTTCTTCTCACTTTTGTACACAACTTTGTTCAGTATCTGCTGGAGGTCAGATTCTGATGTTGCAATAAGAACTGTATCATCTGCATAGCAAAGATTGTTGATTTTGGTGCCACCTATCACAACTCCTGGTAGTTCTTCTAGTTCCCCTAGGATCCATTCACTGTATAAATTAAAAAAGATCCGGGGAAAGAACACAACCTTGTCGCACTCCTTCTCTGATTTCAACAAATTCACCTACTCTTATTGCTGCTGTCTGGTTCCAATAAAGATTTCTGATGATTCTGAGATCTTTACCATCGACATTGATATCATTAAAGATGTTCAACATCTCCTCATGCTTGACAGTGTCGAACGCCTTGGTATAATCAATAAAACACATAAACAAGTCTTGCTTTATTTCAATAGCCCGCTCTGATAGCATTCTCAGCATGAATATTGCATTTCTGGTACCACAGTCCTGAACAAAACCATATTGTAACTTTGATATTTCTGGTTTGATTTTACTCCTTCATCAGCACTTTCAACAAGATCTTCACTACATGGCTCATTAAGCTTATTGTCCTGTGTAATTCACATTGTACTGCTCCAGGTTTCTTTGACAGAGCAATAAAGATAGACTTGCTCAGTTCTGGAGGTATATTTCCTGAGTTATATATCTCATTCAACACATCTGTCAACTTCACTCTTCCCATCTCATTCAAACTCTTGATAATTTCAACACTTATCTCATCAGGTCCAATTGCTTTGTTGTTTTTCATACTTTGCACAACAGAATGTACTTCAGATTGTAGAATGTCTGGGCCCTCAATTTGCCGGTTGATTGTTGGCATAACACCCCTATCATCAGCAAACAATTCATTGACAATTCATTGCCTGTCGTAGAGCCTTTTAATCACTCAAAAATGTTGAAAGGAATATCCATACAAGAATCTACTAATAGAGAGACCTACACATGCAAGCATACACACTGGCAGTGATGACATTGAATTGAGCTTACCGTCTCGAAGGCCCAAGTTGCAAGCCTTATCATAAAATTGTTGTCTGTTGACTTTGGCTTTGGTTGAAGCCATGACCATTCGGTATGCCTCGTCGGTCTGACAAAAAAGGGATACACAATCAAAATTGCAAGGGTATAAACAAAATATGGCAAGTAATAAAGGAAAATACATAAATGTGTTAATGTTTTGCACAACAGTGGGGAAAGTTGGGTGCATTTCCAAACTTAATAAAAGAGAACATGTAAAAGAATGAGAACACATTGAAAAAAATGATTTGACCATGATTTCAACAATCACTGTTAAATATTGATAGACTTGAAGATCTTAAAACATGTAGATGTTGTCTGACCTGTGTATCTTCAAATGTCTTAATAGGAAAAAAAACCAGCCTGGAACCAAGAAGTTTTGAATCACAGGCCTTGTGAAAACAATAAAATGCATCACTAGGCGTTACTAAGCATCACTTCATTTGGTGCCTTTTAGGGAAATAGAAATTTGTTTCGTGAGCTAACTTCTTGACAATTTGACGAGACAATAATTGTGAATGCTTATATTCTCATTATTATGAATTTGTCAACGTCCACCCAGAAGGCAGAAATATTGTGAATAACATTTGAGTACTGATAAATGAATGTTGTACTCACTATATCCCTGAATTAAGGGTTTTTGATGCTTGAACATGTCCGATTTGTGACTGCCATGATTGCCCTCTTCATATCCTGAAGCTCCACAGATGTCAGTAGGAAGCGGGGTCTTGGTTTGTAGGTACAAACGAAGTAGAAAAATAACACCATCTATACAACTTGCATTTTTCTGAAGTATCTTATAATACTTTCAGTATTTTATTGCTGATGTAAAACTTTAATGAAAATTGTGAAGGGAAAACAATTTTATGAGTATGTTCTTTCCTCAAATTTGTGATTACACCGCAATCCGAGACATCAAATTAATGTCAGAGCAAGTTAGAAAGTAAATACTTATGAATTGAATCATAGTCGATCATGATTATGTGGATCCATATATAAGCAGCACTAAATGAGCCTTTATCCAAAGTCTACTTGTTGGAATAATGTATTTTTAGATATTGTCTGATATTGTCTGTAAGATGCATATTCCAATATATCTTCTTCACAATAGAAGGTATCATACATATTAGTTTAAGTGAATGAATATATTTTCTATGAATTAGTGATGTATACAATGTCCTTTATACAAATGCATTAGTGTCTTATTACTGTACTTTTATCAATATAAATTTATCGTTTTCAAATGACAAGTTTATTTGCGAAATTTGACATGTCTATTTTTGTCATTGATTTACGAGCAATAAAAGTACAGCAAGGATAATAAGAATAACAAGGATTCCTTTGCTATGTTTAAACACAACTTTACAAATACACATTAATATGTAGTGAGAAATTTATAATTAAAAAAAAAAACTTTGTAAGGCATGGTCTTATACAACAAATAGACATACTGATGTGAAATGCATAAACTTTCATTAGTGACAAACCTTTTTGACTCCCTTTTGATGGGAAAGCTCATGACCTTCCTCATGGCTGCAAGTCTCAGGAGACTTAGCCCTCTTCTTCCTGGCAGCTGCAGTTTCTCCTTGAAAGCTGTTATTTGATCCACAAGGTTTTGATAAAATTGTAGTTACCATAGCAACATTCTGAGAAAAACAGAAAACATTTTATTATGCCTCCGCCACGAAGTGGCCAGAGGCATTATGTTTTCGGGTTGTCCGTCCGTCCGTCCGTCCGTATGTCCGTCCGTCCGTCCCGAATCCGTTTAGGCAATATCTTGAGAACCGTGAACCAGATTTGCTTCAAACTTGGTACATGTGTGTATTGCATAAAACCAATGAAGTGTGTAAAATTGGGGTCAAATCTGATTGAGGTCAAAGGTCAAAGGTCAATGAACATTGTGAAAAATTGCCAAAATTGACCTTTTTCACAATAAATCCAAGTCCAAGGATGTAGTTCTCATTAAACATGGTACAAAGATGGATCACTACTTGGGGATAGACTGATGAAATTTTTGGTAAAATTCCTGAAAGGTCAGAGGTCAAAGGTCAATGAACTTTGCCAAAATTGGCTAAAAATTGCCCCAAACTTTATATTTTTCACAATAAATCCAAATCCAATGGTACATTACCAACTAAACATGGTGCAAAGATGGATCACTACTTAGGGTGAGACTGGTGACATTTTTGGTGAAATTTCTCAAAGGTCAGAGGTCAAAGGCCAACGCACTTTGCCAACAAATTACCTAAAAATTGCCCCCAAAGTGATATTTTTCAAAGTAAATCCAAGTCCAATGGTATATTACCAACTAAACATGGTGCAAAGATGGATCACTACTTGGGGGTAGACTGGTAACATTTTTGGTGACATTTCTCAAAGGTCAGAGGTAAAAGGTCAATGCACTTTGCAAAAATTGGCCATTTTTCACATTGAATCCAAATCTAATGATTCAATCTAAACAAACATGGTACAGAGATGTCTCACGTCATGAAGGTAGACTGGTGAAAGTTTGGGTAAAATTCCTGAAAGCTCAGAGGTCAAAGGTTTATGAACTTTGCCAAAATGTGCTGAAAATTTCCCCCAAATTGATATAGCTTACTTTCGATACAACGAGCACGGATATAACGAGGTTTCGTTATAACGAGATAAATCTCTCAGTCCCAAAAGTTTCTACAAGCAAACCTATGGTGGAACACGTCGCTTACAACGAGCACGGTTACAACGAGATTTCGTTATAACGAGCTTATTCTGTTGACCCCAAGACAAAGAAAAACATAACAATTGCGTCCCGTTACAACGAGGAAGGAAAACTCGAGACATGAAAACATCGGCACCGCAAGGAGCCAGACACACATCTCGTAATACACGTCCACACAACGCGAGCATGTGCACAGTTTCTAATACATCACTCCTTCGTGATCGCACAGCGTACGTACATTGAAAGCACATGGTTTCTAAGTCCGATCCCATCACGGCAATCAATGATATACGGCGCGTGCTGAATTGGGGGTGCACAGTTTCTGATACATCACTCTTTCGCACAGCGTACGTACATTGAAAGCACATGGCGGGGCACATGGTTTGCAAGTCCGATCCCATCGTGGCAATCAATGACACGGTGCGTGCTGAATTGGGGGTGTGTCTGATGAGCAGCGATTGATTGGGTTTCTTGACAAAAACAAATGTGATCTCGGACGGGTGAAGTATATTTCACATACTAAAATATGACAATGAAAGATTTGAAGAGATAATAAAATATTCTTCTTGAAATTAGAATACCGCTATCACGATACAAAATTAAATACATGTATAAGCATGCAGGGCAGCGTTAATCTTCTACATGGAACCCCCTCGTAATAATTTTGGAATGACCCACAAAGAAAGTGCCGATCACGACGGTGTTGCTACGTCGTTGTGCAAAACCTATCAGACGAGCGAGACGCTCTTATCTAACTCCGCCTTCCCCTCATATCCCGGCCTTTCAACCCGTTGCGCCGCCTATTCTCTTGTTTGTCCAAACAACGAAACCGCATATTTTCTTGTCCAGAAGATTACGATAACAATTGACATGTTAATTTACTGCAAAATAACACTCATCGTATCGGGAATGTTCTATAATTCATTGAATGCAATTAATTATTAAAACGTCAAAATATATCAAGGTAGGATGATGTGTTGAGCAAAAATGAATCCCCTTTTCAGTTTGAAAACGCATGTTTCCAATTCCTTTTTTCAGTTTGATAACGCATGTTTCCAAGACGGCTATGGATATGAAAACAAAGTAAAACACAATGAACACACAAGCACACATGTTTCAATGTATTTTATTGTTTTTTATTCTGTTTGGATACAACGAGGTTTCGTTATAGCGAGGAAAAGGCCCTGGTCCCGACGACCTCGTTATATCGAGAGTAAGCTGTACTTTTCACAATAAATCCCAATCCAATTATGCATTTCAAGAAAACATGGTACAAGAATCACAAGGATACAGGGATGGATTTAGACAGACTGGTTAGATTGGAAGTCAAAGAAGTAAGAGGTCAAAGGTCAAATGAACATTGCCAAACTTTGCTAAACATAGAAAAACAGAATAAATGGTATTTTCATTTCACATAGGAACTGGAACATTTCCAACCAAACAAACAGATTTTCTGAAAATTATCTAAATAGAGCTAGCAAAGAGGCGGAGGCATATTTATCGACTGCGTGGCAGTCGAATTGCTCTAGTTCACATCTATAATCTCTACTATGCCTACCAAATTTGGTTTCAATTACTTAAAAATTGTGGAAGTGCCCTCCACAAGACTTTTAAGTAAACATGTGGTTACCATGGCAACGCTTTGTGCGATGCAAACACAGTGGATATTTTGCACAACTACTGATGCAAACACAGTGGATATTTTGCACAACTACACATATAGAGTATCATACCAAATGTGACCTTCATAGCTTAAATTCTTCAGTTTTATACAAAAATGAGTGGTTACCATGGCAGAGGGGATGTGGGCTTGTGTCTTTGCCTGTGCCTTCCTGCCTGCAGTTGGTTTGTTTGCAGGAGTACTTTCTAGGGCCGTCCTCTGCCTCGTTGATGGTCCAGCATGCTCATGGTCATCATGAGGAGCCTCTTGTGGCTCGGAAGTAGTCTGCTCCTGCATTTCTGGCTGCTGTTGATTTTAAGGAAACGTGTAGGAGTAATATCCTACAGTATAGTGGTGGTTACCATGGCAATGCTATTTTCTTATGCTAACACATTGGAGTCCGGCATAACTAATGCTATAGATCATCATATATACTAAATTTGACTTTAACTCCTTGAATGCTGTTAAAGTTATTTGATCCACAAGGTTTTGATAAAATTGTGGTTACCATGGAAATGCATTGTCTGACAAACACAAAGAACATGTCGTGCACATCTACATCTCAATGTGATCATTCACCCTAAGTTTCGTAAAAATTGCTTCAAAACTGTAGGAGCAGTTCAAGATGCAAGAATTTAAATGAACTGACCGACCAACTGACATCACGCTGATTCGTATATACCCCTTTCAAACTATGTTTGGCGGGGGTATAATTAGGGGTTAGATAAAGAAATTAATGTTTACCTTTTAATTAGGCAGTTGCAAGTTGCATGTGAGCCCATGGATTGTGGCTAAAACTTCGCAAAATGACCCACACTTTCTAAATCTGGCACACACTTTAGACCCACACTCCGACAAATTGGCAAGCACTCCAAAAAACCCTCTCTCCCTCACTCTCCCTCCCTCTCCCTCTCTCTCCCACTCCCCCTCTCTCTCCCATTGGCTGTAGCTCTGTCTTATTCACCCATCCCTCGTTTTGTCTCTGTCTCTTCCAATGTCTCCCCACCTTCCCCTACCATTGTCTTTTTTCTCAAATCCTCTGATCTTGCCAAGAAGAGAATCTCTCTTTCCTCATCCAATATTGTCTGTTTCTCGGGGGTGTCCCATGTCTCTCCCTTCCCCTTCATTTACTTCTATCCCTTCTGTGTATGATAAAGAGCGAATGCAGTATGACTAGAGATTTGCTATTTTCTTTGCCTTTCCACCCAGTGTCTGAGACGCAGCTGCCAGTATCTTTCCGCCACCTGATCCTTCCTGAGAAGAACCTTCCTCCCACGGAGCTGTTGGATCTCCAGGCCCTGCCTGTCTCAGCCCTCAGGAACCCTGCCTTTGAGTCCCTCTACAGTAGCAAGTTCTCTGTCTTCAACCCCATCCAGACCCAAGGTAGGCACCCTGGGTGGTAGGAGGGTCGGGAAGGGGGAAGTGAATGCCGGGATATAGATGGAGTTTACATTACATCTCATCTTTGAAAGCAAGTTATCAACCCCATCCAGACTCAAGGTAGTCATGCTGGGTGGTAGGAGGGTCGGGAAGGGGGCAATGATGGGTGGGATATAGATGGAGTTTACATTACATCTAATCTTTAGAAGCAAGTTATCAACCCCATCCAGACTCAAGGTAGGCTCCCTGGGTGATAGGGGGGTCAGGAAGGGGGAAGTGAAGGGTGGGATATAGATGGAGTTTATAAAAGTATGAATTCACGGCAGAATAAAGAATTAAAAAGAAGGACAAAAGTTGCATCTTAGCTAGCGATAATGTGGCATGAAAGGCACACACCACCAATATATCCACTCAGGTGACCATTATTATAATTATATATTTGTAAAGTAAAATGTTATGGTTAGCATTGATAAACTACCCCTAAGCAGTGTAGAATAATTCAGCCAATCACGTAGCTCTTTCTTTAACACCTGATTGCCGACTGCATTCACGACACTCATTGCATTGGCAATACATTCAGCACACACTAGTTTGTCCCTCAGCTCACAACATAGATACATGTACCCTTATAAACTAATGAACCAGGCCAGACTTTCCAGGCTAAAAGGTGGAGAAATTCGCCTCAAATTACTGCAAGATAGGAAGAAACTGAAACCTGGAATATATGTGTATATCACTAGAATAACATTTATAGTGCATTAAAATCGTAGTCTGGTTGTTTTAATGACATTTTCATAAAATATACACAGGTATTAGTACCCTTTTGAAATAATGAACTAGGCGAGGCTAAAGATGAAGAGCTGGAAAAATGGCGAAATCCGCCTCAAATCACTGCAAAATAGGAAGAAACTGAGACCTGGAATGTAAGTGTATGACACTAGAATATCGTTTATGGTGCATTTTAATGATATTCAGGTTATTTTAAGAACATTTTCATATCATTTGGAAAAAGAAAAGAAGATAAAAAATTTACGATTTTGTAACCCCTACCACTAGCTAACTTTCCCCCCAGAACTCTGGGGAAGGAAAGCTAGACATGGGCTCAGTGTGGTGGTGCACTGTACTGTGCTGCACTGTACTAGCAGTAGTGCTACACACTGCTAGCTGCCGATCAGCTCTCAGTGGCAGTTGGCCATTGAGTAGAACTAAACGGATAATATTTGTTTAGTCATAGGCTTAGACTTGCTACCTTCATCATTAAAAATACGATTTTTGAAGGCAAAATACGAATTTTGGAGGTGCAGAATATAAATTTGACTTTCAAAGGTTGGCAGCCCTGCATGAAGACTCGAGGTTTAATGAGTTCATCTGTTACAACACCTAAGAGATGTGATGAATAGACAATCAACTGTATCGTGTCAGATTTATTGATATATAGCCAGTGGATGTCAAGAGGATAGGTTTTCATTGGGTTTTTTATGATTAAAACATGTACGTATTTTTTTTTTAAAGGTTGAGCAAAGAGCAAAAAGTGGGATATGCTGTTTGATTGGCAAGATGAAATTATTTGTTGTAGAAACTATGAATAAGATTTGAAGATTGTTAATCATAATGTTCTGTTTTAGTCAGCCTATTCATGTGTATACTATGTGTATGTTTGCATACTACATTTATGTGCCAGTTCAGAGAGCAACATATCCTAATAAAGCATTTCCACAATTGCAGTGTTCAACGCTGTGTACAACGGAGATGACAACATCTTTGTTGGCGCCCCCACTGGCAGTGGAAAGACAATCATAGCGGAGCTGGCCATTCTGCGCATGCTGCAGCAGTCGTCAGAGTGTCGCTGTGTGTACGTCACTCCCCTGGAAGCGCTGGCGGAGCAGGTATGGTATCCTACAAGCAATTGTATAAGCTTTTATATTCTGGCTTAGAGAGTTATATAATCCATTTCTTTGCTCTCTTGCAATCGTTTATATATGTTACAGTTATGGTATCATGCAAATAATTCTGTCTGCTAATGATATATAACCTATTATGTTTGCACTCGTCATACTTGATTTAATAATTGTAATGTGAACAAGCTGGATTTTGAGTAAAATGTGCTGAAGATGAAGAAGTGACTGTTGCCTTTTAATGATGTTGATTGAAAATCAGGTTTGACGAATACAAATCGAAATTATGACAAAACTTCACTGAAAAGGGATCTTTCTCTTTGTTCATCAGCATTTTTGATAAGCAATGAAATGAGTTTGCAGAAGCATTATTGATAAATCATGATAAGAAATCATTTATAAAGCGCAGAAACTACATTTATATATTCTACTGCACTGTAAGAGCTCCTACATGCACTTCTGCTACATAATGCTATATAATTTAAATCATAGTCAGAAGTAAATTAGGTCTATGTTTAGAACAAATAGGTTTTCACCTTTGATTTAAAGCTGTCTAATGATTTAGATTTCCTGATGTCTACAAGTAGTTTATTCCACTAGCTAGAAGCTGCACAAAAAAATGATCGGTCACCTAGGGTTACTTTTGTTCTGATTTGGGGGACTTGAGGTGAAACTTCACTGACATTTGCCCCCCCCCTCCCCATAAAAAAAATTGATTAAAAATGGCAATGCATTTTTGTCTCGCCCACCGGAGGTGAAGGCGAGACTAAGGGATCCAAATGGCGTCCGTTCGTCGTCCGTCCGTCGTCCGTCCGTCGTCCGTCCGTCGTCCGTCGTCCGTCGTCCGTCACAAATGTTAAAGTTTACCTGCAAGACTCTCTTATGATCCATAACTTCACATAGGTTGCTTGGATTACAACCTAACTTGGGTCATAGATGCACTGGGGGTACCTTCATGTTATGGTACCGTTGGAGGTCACAGGATAAGGTCAAAGGTCATTTGAGGTCATACGTTAAAGTTTACCTGCAAGACTCTCTTTTGACAAATAACTTCACATGGGTTGCTTGGATTACAACCTAACTTGGGTCATAGATGCACTGGGGGTACCTTCATATTATGGTACCATTGGAGGTCACAGGATAAGGTCAAAGGTCATTTGAGGTCATACGTTAAAGTTTACCTGCAAGACTCTCTTTTGACAAATAACTTCACATTGGTTGCTTGGATTACAACCTAACTTGGGTCATAGATGCACTGGGGGTACCTTCATGTTATGGTGCCGTTGGAGGTCACAGGATAAGGTCAAAGGTCATTTGAGGTCATACGTTAAAGTTTACTTGCAAGACTCTCTTATCACACATAACTCATCACATGTTGCTACAATGGCAATCAAACTTGGATGATGGATGCACTGGGGGCATCTGCATGTTATTGTGCTGTAAGAGGTCACATGATAAGGTCAAAGGTCATTTGAGGTCATACATTAAAGTTTACTTGCAAGACTCTTGGTGAAGGCTTCCTAACTTGTGCACAGAATTTTAGAAACTTTATTCCATGTTCAGTTTTCAACTGCAGCACTAATTTTAACCTTTTAACATTTCTATGCCCCCCAGAGACAATTCTTTTGCGTAGCAACGGAGATCGCGATATTTCTGGTTATTTTCGCAAGTGGGCGAGACACAATATTGCTAATGCCTTGTTTATTAGAGTAACATGAAATGAACTAAGTTTGCAGAAAGTTTAGTTATGCAGATGTACCGCCATCATTGTGTTCATTCTTGTTTTGTTTATTCTGTCCACTAGATGTACAACGAGTGGCACCTGAAGTTTCAGATGCAGCTGGGCAAGAAGGTAGTGCTGCTGACCGGTGAGACCAGCACTGACCTCAAGCTACTGGCCAAGGGCAACATCATCGTCAGCACCCCTGACCGCTGGGATGTCCTGTCCCGCAGATGGAAGCAGCGCAAGAACGTCCAGAACGTCAACCTCTTCATCATTGACGAGCTGCACCTGATTGGAGGAGACAACGGGGTGAGCTCATTGGTGTTCAGGGGTGATTGTGTGGTTGTGGGTGTTGGGTACGTGATTGTTTCTGATCGGTGGATGCAATAGGATGAGTCCATTGGTGTTCAGGGGTGTTTGTGTAGTTGGGGGTGTTTGGTACATGACTGTTTCTGATTCAAATTATAGTTTGAATTGAACATTAAGGAAATGTGATAAATGGTTATGAGTATTATGTGATAAGTGCTGCTCAAAATGAAAATGATACATCAAACAAGTTTTTGATGTGATACATACATTTTCCTTTTACACCTTTCCCAATATATATATATATATATAAATGTAAGAAATTATACATATACAACAGCTTTGGCAACTCTTTTATTTAAATATTTTGTGAAAGAAATGGATGAAGAGAACAATGGTAGGCGTAGCTTAAATCAAGGTTCCCCAGAGCTATCTACCCTTTGGAAAAATTGGTGATGCCGAAAAAATGTCTCTGCCGGGAATCGAACCCGGGCCCCCAGCTTTGAACGCCGGTGCCTTAACCACAAGACCACAGAGACGGGTGGCTAAGGTGACCCCGATCCGATTGACCGTCAGATTGACAAATATATATATATATATATATATATAACGTGAAGGTGCCTCGGCCACGTACGTGTTGGGTGCCGCATCATAAATTATAGTGAGACTCAGAAGAAAGACGCGGCTGGACGTAGCTAGTGTTGTTCACACCCTTTAATACGCCAAGCTTTCGACCATTTTACAGGTCTTCATCGGGGCTTTGGACACAAAACAAAAAATTACCAATTGCAAGCATGCAACAAAATAACGAAATAGCGAAATGAATAAACGAAATACAGACAGCATTATAACACAAATATGAACGCAAATTGGAACGAGACATACTTGTGGACAAGTATACGGTGGTCTGTATGGCAATGTTTTACACAGACATTGGATGGTATCGTCTATTCATTAGAAATCAAAGGCAGTACACACGGGAGAGACTTGCCTAAATGGTGACATGCATGTGCTAACAACATGTGGTTAATACCGTATCGACCGGCAGATAAGACGCCCCCGCACATAAGACGCACCCCGACTTTGAGCACGCAATTTGAAAAAAAAAAAAAAAATCGGGTCTCACGTACATGTATACACATGTATGGGACTATGCATTGTGTGACAACAATCAACATCCAACAACAAAATAGATGGCTTTGATAGCCTGACACAATAACGGTAATACGATCTCAATCACATCATCAGCATAATTACCAGTTCAAAGAAAGCACCAGAACTAGTATTTGTCAGAGATACCACAAAGAAACCGCTAGCTAGAAAGCTAAGCCCTAAGGATAACCTCCGTTAGATCAGAGCCGCTATTGTTGCTTTGATCCGGCCTCCAGGTGGCGCTGTACACCTTTTGGCCTCGGAGATAAAAAAAAAAAAATCTCCGCGGACGATAATGTGTACAGCGCCACCTCGAGGCCGGATCAAAGCAACAATAGCGGCTCTGATCTAACGGAGGTTATCCTTAGGGCTTAGCTTTCTAGCTAACGGTTTCTTTGAGGTGTCTCAGACAAATACTAGTCCTGGTGCTTTCTTCGTACCTGTAATTATGCTGATGATGTGATTGAGATCGTATTACCGGTATTATGTCGGGCTATCAAAGCCATTTATTTTGTTGTTAAATGTTGATTGTTGTCACACAATGCATAGTCCCATACATGTGTATACGTGTAAGTTTGAAAGACCCGACTTTTTCTAACGCCGTGTATAAGACACACCCGGACTTTGGCGTGATTTTCAAGGGGGAAAAACATGCGTCTTATACACCGAAAAATACGGTAGTCATTTAGGATAAAGGGGCGAGAAGAAGAGGGAAATCTCAAAGAGAGTGACAAAGTGAAGGGTTATACAGAAGAAGGTCGCCAAAATCACATTGCAAAATGAAAAACTACCCCTACCCACACCAGGATTCGAACTGGGGGCCTCGCGTTCTTTAAACAGCGCCTTGCCCATTGAGCCACAAATCTTCCCATTCAATTAACATGTAAAGCAGAAAAAGGGGCTATGATCGTTTTGGAATCAATGTTCAAGCTGGAATTTCGCCAAGATCACGACATCTGATTAGTAGACTCAGGTACATCGTATTAAAATAATTAGGATAGAGCTGCTAGAAGATCGTCATGTCAATTCATGATTTGAAATAAATGTCTCTCCCATTGACATTATACGTAAATACCATAGAGCAAAGTCCCAGGTTTAACATACTGAGATTTGGGAGAAAATTGATCGAGGATTGTCGAGATAAGCTTAAACGGGTAAAAAAGGGGGTTAATGACGTCATAAATGAAAATTCGTAATATAATGACGTCACGATGTACTTAACGACATAATGAATCAAGAGAACACAATGGGGGTCAGCAGGCATTTCCAGCTTTGACGCACCCGCACGACCTTATTACGTGGAAATGGCTCAAAATGACAGGATGTGATAAATAAACGAAAAAAGACAGCATTGTACCACAAGTATAAACGTAAATTGAGATCAAAGTGAGAAGGCGAACGGAAAGTGAAAATTATAGAGTATAATTTCAACAACACTGAATAGTTACCTGTATTTAGGGAGGACATGGGTTGTGGTGTGTGCTGTATGGGCTCTGTGTCGGCTGTGTGTGGTTTACCGAATGAGCATGGTAAGGGGTTATGTTTGAAAGGAGGTGACAAGGTATTGAACTCTATTGTTGGGCGTTGGGGTGTGGAGGGGAAAGGAGATACGCGCCTAATTTTGAAGGCGCCAGGGATTGGAGAATTGGGGGGGGGGGGGTGGAGTTGGGGATGGCCTGAGAGGGTTAAGGGTCTGCATTGATTCCGTGTGGGCGTAAGGTGTGTAGTTTCGAGATCCAGTAGGACTCACGTTTCAGTATGATGTGGGGTTCTTTTTTCTTGATGAGTTCTATGCCTGTGATTTTTACGTTGTGGACTGAATGGTTTGGTAGATTGAAGTGTATGGTGTATGGTAGGGTTTTGTGGTTGGGAGAGTCGTGGTTGATTATTTCAGAGCGTGTGTTGTTTAAGCGGGTGTAGAGGAATGTTTGGGTCTTCCCTACATACTGCAGTCCGCATTCACTACATGTGATTAAGTATATGAGCCAGGAAGATTTGCAGTCAATATAATCTGTTATGAAGTGAGTTTTGTGTCCAAAGCCCCGATGAAGACCTGTAAAATGGTTGAAAGCTTGGCGTATTAAAGGGTGCGAACAACACTAGCTACGTCCAGCCGCGTCTTTCTTCTGAGTCTCACTATATATCCAAGTATGGGCAAAACCATCCAGTGGTAGAGTGCTCAACTGATGACAGGCGCTTTATAAATAAGTAAATATAGGTAGAACTTACTACATAAAGTTTTACAGAACTGTTTCGTGAGGACCCAGTTTACAGGTCTTCACTCCTCAGAAACTGTATGTAGACTGAGTCAATCTTGGTTATTTATTAAAGTGATCGTTTGTTGGAGAAATTGCATAGTAGGTGCTTTCTTTTGTGACGGCATGTGCTGGCGAGCTCGTTTCTTTTGTTGAGTGTGGACAAAAGTGGCTTGTGGATTATGAGGAACTTTTCTTCCAGACAAAGTCGGTGTGTAAGCTCTGACATTTGCGATAATCTTCCATTTGAGGGTGTGCTGAACGTTGTTGTCTTTTAGCCTCCAAATATACTCGCTGAGTGTTGTGGCGTTCCGTTTTGTTTCATTTTTGAAGCTGGAGATGTGGGCATTGTAGCGCGTTTTGAATGTATTCTCTGTGAGGCCGATGTAAGTTTCTGCCTTAGAATTGTCTTGCTGTGTTACAGTCGCCTGGTACACAACGCTGCTGGTGAGGCAATTATTCTGCAGTGGGCATTGTTGCTTGTTTCTGCAGTTGCAATTAGACTGCGTGCTTTGTTGGGGTTTGTTTTTGTTCAAGACGGATTTATTGTGAGCGGATATGATTTGGCATACAGCTGTAACTTAATTTTACAGTGTTTCTGTTGAGAAGTTTGTGGAGTTTATGTCCAACTGGGAAGCATTTGTCCAGTAAGTTGAAGAACTGTCGGCCTATGTTGGTGGCAACATTATCATTGTACGGGGGGTTAAACCAAGTTACGTTTCTTTTTCTGCTGCGTCCTTTCTTTTTGTTCTGATCCTGGTTGGATTTGGGTTCTGGGTTGTACTTGAGCTTATAATTGTAGCCGCTCGTTTCAAGTGCTACTTCTCTGAAGACTTTATCATTTGATGATATATTAGACAGTCGTCGGTTGATACTTTCCGGGATATTTTTTATGACACATGGCGGATGGTTGCTCTCTCTGTGTACATAGAGGGGGGTGTTATTGGGTTTCATGAATGGTTTGTAGGTTCCAGATCGCAGGTCCAGTGTCATGTCGAGAAAGTTCACTTCTTTTTTGTTAGCTTCGATAGTGATGCGCAATCCATTGTTCGCAAACACTTTGCATATTTCTTTCTTCATGAGTTCCGTTTGTCGGGGTGATCTCTGGCAAATGGCTAGTCCGTCGTCTCTGTATAAGCCGACGTCGATGTCGATATGCTGGCGTTGTGATAACAGAAATAATCCGACTAGTTCACATGTTTCGGCGCCGTCATAACTTCCCATTGTAACATCAAACTCGGGGTTGGTGCGTTTGCACCACGGGGTGTCGCTGTTGTACAAGAAGGCTTTTTTGGCATGGCGGATGATGTGCTTTTCATAGTCGGATATCTCGTCGAATATATATATATATATATGTATATATATTTATATATCTATATATATTTATTTATATATATATATATATATATGTATATATGTATATATATATATATATAGAGAGAGAGAGAGAGAGAGAGACATAAAAATATGTAGAAAGTCTTTCAAGAAAATGGTTATTTTCCCCCTGTTCACAGCCCGTACTGGAGGTGATCTGTTCCCGGATGCGCTACATCTCATCTCAGATTGAGCGCAACATCCGGCTGGTTGCGCTGAGCTCCTCGCTAGCCAACGCCAAGGACGTAGCCCAGTGGTTGGGGGCTAGCCCCACAAACACCTTCAACTTCCACCCTAACGTCAGGCCAGTCCCCCTGGAGCTCCACATACAGGTAGGCCCTGCTGACTGCAACTCTCAGTTGTGGTCATGAGTAGTGGTGAAATGATTTGTGGGAAGATCAGGTAAATAACTGTCGTTATGCTGAGGCAGAACTCTCTTCATGATCATGATCAGTGGTGAAATGATGTGTGGAACTGGCAGTTCAACATCTGCAAAGGGAAACAGAAAAAGGTATCTTTATGGACAGGTGGTACTTACAAACAGGTTCAATTACATGCAAACTGCTCTGATATTTTTCAAATTGGTTTAGCTGTATTGCTCTCGTTCATCTTTCTGCTTTCACGCTGTCATCTCCCTATTCCCCCAACCTCGCAGGGCTTCAACATCACCCACACAGGCTCCCGGCTCATCGCCATGGTGAAGCCCACGTACAACGCGGTGATCAAGCACTCGCCCAGCAAGCCGGTCATCATCTTTGTGCCCTCCCGCAAGCAGACCAAGCTGACGGCCATTGACCTGCTGACCTACGTGACAGCGGAGGACGGGGCAGAGAGCCGCTTCCTGCACGTAGAGAAGGAGGACCTAGAGGCTCACCTCAGCAAGGTGTCTGATGAGGTGAGGCAGGGGGGTAGAGGTTATGTAACTAGAGTGCTTCTGCTTCTGCTCGATACTGTACAAACGCCTCAGTGATGTGGCTATCACGTACAGATTGCGCATATGCAGCAGTCGGATGCAAAGCCTATTATATATTATGCAAAAATTTTACATTGCTTCGAACTTTGTGTTTTCTAGTAATTTCTTAAATATTTGTAGAGTTGGGGCACAACGGTAGTCGTCTGGAAGCTTGTTCCATGTGGGTAATGTTCTTGGATATAGAGATTGCTGATAGCACCTTTTATTTGCTCTTATGTGATCATAAATGAAGCTTTTAGATGAAAGTCTAGTCGTTGGTCTCCGGTGGACCGTATGGTGATTTTGATTTTTACTTCTATGAGTTGATATATTACTAGGGATCAGGCCGTGAGTTTCCTTGAAAACAATGTAGAGACGAGCTTTACACCGCCTGTCCTCTAAGGTCTCCCATCCTAGCTGTTTTAACATGCTGGTGACACTAGCTGTCCGGTTGTAATCATTCATAACAAAACGTGCTGCGCGACGTTGGATTTTTTCTATCATATCTTTGTTGGATTGTTGGTGAGGGTCCCATACCGCATGGCAGTACTCCAATAAAGGCCGAACCAGTGTTTGATAAGCTATTGCTTTAGTAGGTTTATCACAGCTGTACAGATTTCTACGTATGAGTCCAAGTTGTTTGTTTGCTTTTTTTACTATCTGTTGTATATGTGTATTCCATTACATGTCCGATGCGATCTCCACGCCTAAGTATGGGTGATGTGTCACTCTACCGAGTATGTTTCCATTCATTGTATAGTCGTTCAGGAATGGCTTGGTTTTATGTGTGACAGACATGCTATGGCATTTGGAGATGTTGAAACCCATTTGCCATCTTGATTCCCATGAGCAGAGGGTGTTTATGTCATTTTGGAGGAGGACTGAATCTTCCGGGCCACATATTTCACGGTATAGAATACAATCGTCAGCAAACAGTCTAACACAAGACTTGAGATTACTGGGCAAGTCGTTTATATAAACCAGGAAAAGAAGCGGGCCCAACACATGGAGTAACACCAATCTGATCCTACCTCTTAAAATTGTTGAACTAGGACTGGCCCAAAGCTTGTCAAAAAAAGGATATTGTGAAAAGGATATTGTGTGTATACTGTGGTATATTTTTTGCCATACCAAGATTCTGACTTCATTTGCTAGGAGGCGTCAAATGTCCATGCGTCCCTGTTGTAAGATGAGCGCAACATGATAATCGACACAATATTTTTTTTTCTTCTAAGCAGGCAGTGAGTTGGTGCACTTGGCCAAGTCTCGTGGTGTTGCAGCCAAGGGGCAACATAAATTCTTGTTGGTTTGCTCAAGCTGCAGGAAAAACAAACACGTGGCTCCTCCGTATTTGCATCTTACTTTTAGAGGGATCTGTTTGAATTGTTATATTTTGCTTCCTGCTTGGCCCTTTATGAATCCTCAATGAAGAAATATATGCCTTCAGCTCGAGGTACTTGTGAATTCTATGTGCATTTGGTAGCTTTGATATTCACTATTTACTTTGGGGATGTGCCCTTCAGGAGAAAGTAAAATCAAAGTCACATCATGCTCATAGATTTCACTACCACTTGAGGCGCTATGTACTTGTTATCATAACAGTATTTGTAAATCTTTCATAATCTTTTAGGAATGTATAAATGCAATCCCTCCTTCCATCTCAGACATTGAGGGAGATGTGAAGCAATGGGATTGCCTACCATTGTAAGGGTCTCAGAGAGTATTGAACAGGTTGTGGGAGACGTTACCTGTAAGTGTAAGTGTAACCATTACAATACCTGTAACTCCTCCATCTTAAACTCCTTCTGCAACCCCTCCTTCCATCTCAGACACTGAGGGAGATGTTGAGCAACGGCATCGCCTACCTCCATGAGGGACTGACTGAGATTGAGCAGAAGGTGGTGGAGCAGCTGTACTCGTCTGGTGCTGTTCAGGTGGTGGTGGCATCCCGCATGATGTGCTGGGGCATGACACTCAACGCACACCTCGTCGTCGTCATGGATACCCAGTACTACAATGGCAAGATCCATGCGTGAGTTTGCTTGTGATCCAGTCACCTCTGTGATGTCATCCGGCCAAAACATTGAAATCATATTTTCATGTCAATTTTTAATGATTGCAACTGACACATTGTCACTGGTTTTCAACTTTTGCGTGTAGTAAGAAAGATCCGTTAGCACAGAAAGAGCCTAGTTGCACACAAATAGATGCTAACATTTTTGCACATGGTATTGCTTGCCCCAAAGTTTGCACATAGTTTTCATACTAAATCCAAATCAAATTAAGTTGTGTGAAGTTTATTTATACAAGGATTAACTGTTGTCGTGGATTGCACCCTGAGCCACTGTGTAATTGTTTAATTTGTGAGCTGGTAATGGATTATGCATTTTCTGTCCCTTCTCTGTTCAGGTACGTGGATTATCCCATCACAGATGTACTTCAGATGACAGGTAGAGCCAACAGGCCGGAAATTGAACACGAAGGTGAGGGACTGAATTAACTCCTTGATACATCACATGATGCACATGATTCAGGCTTTTTGGGTGCACCCGTATGAAGGTGAAAGGGTGTGGTCCATTCTGAATCTTCACAGTTGGAGGCCTTAATTCAAGAAATATTCTGCAGAATTTAATTGATAAGAACTCTGTAACAAATGTTGTATATCTATCTCATTTCTTATAATTTGAGCAAGCTGGATTTTTAGGTGCTGAAGATGAAGAAGTGACTGTTGACCTTTGATGATGTTGATTGAAAATCAGGTTTGATGAATACAAATCAAAATGATGACAAAACTTAACTGAAGAGGGATCTTTCTCTTTCTTTCTCAGCATTTTTGTGAAGTAATTATTCAGTGTTCAGGCTTGCATTTTGTTTTGACACCATGCTTCCTTTCCATCTCGCCAATTTATAAGGCTGGCATAATTTACATTATCTTCCATCCTCTGTGTTCCACCTTGTTGTTTTCTTTGCAGAAGACGAATTGAAAATAATTGATATCTGTGAGAAAGCTAACACCTAGTTAGTATATTCCATCTTTCTGTTTATCAGAAGTTTGTCAGATTCAGCAGAATAGACGCCAGAGCGACGCAATATGCATCACTCAGCCATAACTCAAAAACTAGAAAGTCCATTGACCTGGGACTTTCCCTACAGAGGCAGAATAATCCAACCAATCATAGAGCAGCTTGCTAGCACACCAAAAAAATCATGCCATCAGTTATGATTTTTACAAGGGCTCTAATTGGACAATTCACTTTACTGTCAGTGAGTGAGCCTGTTTTGCACAGCAACAGTGCAAACAAGGTCAGGGTTTCTGGGCCAGGGTGCGCACACGCGTGCATATATAATTAGATGAGTTGATTGTGTATAGGTTGTGTGTATGTGCATAAGCTATGTGTAACATGCTTATCTGTGTAAAGTATGCCTTGTGTGTGTGTGTGTATGGGACATCAGCTCTCAGCCAATCAATTCACAGCTGTGTGTAGCTAGGCATGTATGTCTTGCATGTGACATAGCTCTCTGCATGTGTTTGTGTGTGTGTGTGTGTGTGTTGTGTGTGTGTTCTCAGCCAATCCCTAGACCCATTCTGTGTGTAGGCATGTGTGACCACAAGCGAGGCATGTGTGGCTAGCTGTAGCTCTGTGCTATGCTGTGCATAAGGCATAAAGTATGCCAGGTAGGCCAGTGGTCATCGCTGGCTCTTGCACTAAAATTGATTGTGGAAATAAATGCAATACATGAATGGGTTAAACTTGATGCAAATGTGTTGATTTTGTTAGTGTAATTAATTTGCATCCAATTTAGCAAGTTTGACTCCTTCTTTCTTGGCATCTCCAATGAGATGAATGCAACCAGAGATGCGATGAACCTTGATGCCAGGGACTATCCCATTCCTTGGGCCCCCTCCTCTAGTATTGTGACATACTTCTCCCTCCCTCAATATATTATTGCGATTTGTATTTAACAAATATAATTTAGAATATGATTATCAGTCATACGCTGTTCTGACGAATATTTTTTTGCATGATCGCAAAGCTTCACATCTCTAACAAATGTATATCTATCTTATATCATGTTTGCAGTTAGCAAGTGTGTGGTGCTATGTCAGGGTTCCAAGAAAGACTTCTACAAGAAGTTCATGTATGAACCACTTCCTGTTGAGGTAAGCAGAGAATCCCTTCACCCCAACCAGGATGCATGGAGGAAGTAATGGGGGGAACACAAACAAAGACCATTATTTTGACTTTTGAACAAATAAAAAACAAGACTCCACAGACATTGTTTCACCTTTGTGAAATAGAATACAGCATACACAAGCCTACAGAAACATTGATTTGTGTATTTTCTAAGTGTTTTCCTCCTTTCTTGGAATCTCCAAGCTTTCTCACCATGTTTGTGAGATGAATGCAGCCAGGAGGAAGAGAGATGTGATGACTCTTTGGTGTCAGGGACAATCCATATCCTCTAGCATTCCCCCTCCAAAATTCATGAAAAGCATGTCTTTATTTGTTTGTTTTTTCTTTCTTTAAACCTGCTGCACCCCGTTAATAGGATGATTTCACAAAAGAATAGCAAGCATATGGTCTTACAAAAAAATGAACTATTTGTAAATACCCATTCACCCTGGAATCCAATGAAGGAGACATGCTTATTATTAATATTACTCTTCTTATTACTATTAAGGTAGCATTATTATTGATAAGTGCTAGTACTAGTACGAGCATTATTAAAGAGCTAATGATGATTGTGGTTCTGATTACTAAACTCTTCTTATTACTATTATGGTATCATTACTATTGATTAGTGCTAGTACTAGTACTATCATTATTAACCCTAATACTCCCGGGGTATTTCAAAGCTTGTTATTACCGGGGGGGGGGGGGGGGGGGGGGCATTATGGCCCCCCCATGAGATCTCAGCCATGGGTCGCCCGATTGCCTCAAAAATTTTGTACAAGGGTAAAGAATTATGTAATCTACAAAGTTGTATAGCTAAATTTACGAAAGTCCTTTTATTTTATTTTTTAACGAATTAATTTATGCTATTTTATGCGAGAAATCATAGATTTTGGTATTTCTCACTAAATAAAGCCTCACGAATAGCAATTTTTGGTACAAATGTCTTTCATAACTCCCTCATCAATTCTTGAAAGAAAAAGATAGGTTGTGGTAATTATTTCTTATGTATTTTATTGTTTTTCAATTTTCTTATGTATTTCTTTGTTTTTCGTCAAGCGTCCTTTGCTATTTGACAAAATTACAGCCACATTTCATTTTATATTGCTCAAAAATACATTTGTATCAAAAATTGCACTGTTTCTTTATGTACCACTATATTTTCAAGTGAAACATTGTAGACAGAAGAAAAAATGATACATGTAAAGATTCAGATGCGTATGTGTGGGTGTGGGTGTGTGTGAATGTGGGTGTGTGTGTGTGTGTGTGTGGTAATTATTTACACTATTTGAAACAATTATAACACTTATTAGAAAAGTATTTACATAAATTGGAAAAGCTCCTGATTTTATCCATAGGGTTATACGCAGTCATATAGAGAAATAGCGAAATTTCAGTGACATGTGTTCGGTAAACGTAATCTGACACCCGCACGGTAGGTCCGATCGCCATAAATTTGGTATCAAAATGTGCGGGAAGGATCAGAGAAAAAAGTCAAGAAGTTTCGTTTCGAAATATTGAGGCGTTAGGAAGTACCGACAAAACTTCGACAGGGGGGGCCATAATGGCAACCCCCCTTCCCCCCGCCCCCCCCCCCCCCCGGGAGTATTAGGGTTAAACAGCTAATGATGATTGTGCTTCTGATTACTAAACTCTTCTTACTACTATTATGGTAGCATTACTATTGATTAGTGCTAGTACTAGTACTATCATTATTAAACAGCTAATGATGATTGTGCTTGTGATTACTAAACTCTTTGATGGTAGCATTACTATTGATTAGTGCTAGTACTAATACTATCATTATTAAACAATGATGATTGTGCTTCTGATGACCTCTTGCAGTCCCATCTGGACCACTGTCTGCATGACCACTTTAACGCTGAGGTGGTGACCAAGACCATTGAGAACAAGCAGGATGCTGTGGATTACTTAACTTGGACGTTCATCTACAGACGCATGACCCAGAACCCCAACTACTACAACCTGCAGGGTGAGTAGTGAAGCCAGGGTTTGCCATTGACCTACAGTTTAGATTTATATGTGCCATTTGTGCATATTGTCACCCATGCTGCCATCATCATCATCATCATCATCATCATCATCATCAGGCATTGTTCAACCATTGTTGGATGAAGTCCTCCTCAATCAGTTTCCATTTGCTTCTATTTGCTGCTATTCTGTTCCATGTTGTCGTATTTGTATGATGATATTTCGTCTCTCCACCTCCTCTTTTGTTGACCGCTTCTTTGCTTGCCTGTTCTTGGTTGCCATTCTGTGAGTCTCTTGGTCCATCTGTTGTCTTGTGTTCTATATAAGTGTCCAGCCCATCTCTATTTCATCTCTTTAATTTTTACTATGATATCTTTGACCTTTGTTTTCTCTTGTATGTCAGTGTGCTTCACCTGTGATGTAGACAAATCCCATACAGCAAATTTAATCAGGCAAATGAAGGGGTGAATCTTTGTTTTTTGCCCATTGACCTTTCCTTCCTCCTACTCTTCATCCTTTTTTCCTCTTTCTCTTCCTCCCTCTCTTCCTCCTTTTCTTCCTCCTTCTCTTCCTTCTCTTCCGTCTCCTATTCCCCCTCTTCCTCCTCCTCTTCCTCCTCTTCCTCCTCGTCTTCCTCATCTTCTTCCTCCTCCTCTTCCTCCTCTTCCTCCTCTTCCTCCTCCTCTTCCTCCTCTTCCTCCTCCTCCTCCTCTTCCTCCTCCTCCTCCTCCTCTTCCTCCTCCTCTTCCTCCTCCTCTTCCTCCTCCTCTTCCTCCTCTTCCTCCTCTTCCTCCTCTTCCGCCTTCTCTTCCTCCTCGTGTTCCTCCGTGTGCCCCTCTTTCTGTTCCGCCTCCTCATTCTTCTCCTTGTCCTCTTTCTACCTGTCGGACCATCTCTCTGAGGTGGTAGAACACCCTACAGGATCTATAGGCACATGACATACAGGATTTACTGACACCCCTCTTTACACCCCTTCTTGCCCCCCATGCCCAGGTATGACCCATCGCCTCCTGTCCGACCACCTCTCTGAGCTGGTGGAGAACACCCTCCATGACATACAGTATTTACTGACACCCCTCTTTACACCCCTTCTTTCCCCCCATCCCCAGGTATGACCCATCGCCTCCTGTCAGACCACCTCTCTGAGCGGGTGGAGAACACCCTACATGACATACAGTATTTACTGACACCCCTCTTCATACCCCTTCTTGCCCCCCCCCCCCCCCCCATCCCCAGGTATGACCCATCGCCACCCATCCGACCACCTCACTGAGCTGGTGGAGAACACCCTCCATGACATACAGTATTTATTGACACCCCTCTTTACACCCCTTCTTGCCCCCCATGCCCAGGTATGACCCATCGCCACCTGTCCGACCACCTCTCTGAGCTGGTGGAGAACACCCTACATGACATACAGTATTTATTGACACCCCTCTTTACACCCCTCCTTGCCCCCCATGCCCAGGTATGACCCATCGCCACCTGTCCGACCACCTCTCTGAGCTGGTAGAGAACACTCTCCAGGACCTGGAGCACTCCAAGTGCATCAGCATCGAGGACGAGATGGATGTGGGCCCGCTGAACCTGGGCATGATCGCGGCCTACTACTACATCAACTACACCACCATCGAGCTCTTCTCCATGTCGCTGGGCAGCCGCACCAAGATCAAGGGGCTGATTGAGATCATCTCGTCTGCCGCCGAGTACGAGACCATCCCCATCCGCCACCACGAGGACTCCATGCTCAAGCAGGTACGTCCATGTTCTGCTGAAAATGAAGCTGTAGAGTGCCCCAACATGCTGGTTTTAGATGGAGCACAACCCTATGATGAGTAGGTTGTTTTTATGGACTGCGTGGCAGTCAAATGGCTCTAGTGATCTTAGTTGGTAATAACGTTGGTGGATCAATGCTGTTGATAGTGATGCACCTTTTTTTATGTGTATGGGTATGCTGCACAGTGTTTATCAGGACTGTTTTAGATCAGTAATGTTGTCCCGATAAAACAATATTGCAACACAAATGCAATGCTTGTGGATCCTTTCCATGGATGCGACAATAAAATTTTATCACATTTTCATGAGTCTATAATCACTGCTCTCTTAGCTCTCTTAACCTAACCTGCCTACATGCAGGTTGGACAAATGTTTTCATGATCCTTTTACTTATCCTAGTTACATGTGCATATTTATCCCTCCCAGTCCTGTTGATCTGACTATGTTACTTCTCCAAGTGAGATGACCTAGTTCTCTTGATCATCTGATACCTCCAGATCGGTACTGGTACATTTAGTTTAATCGTTCACTTGTATACTGTAACCCCTCTGAGGAACATTAATCTGACTTGGTAACCCTCACCACCCCCCCCCTTCCCCCTTCCCCCTTCCCCCACCAGCTGTCCAGCCGCACACCCAACAAGGTCAGCAACCCGCGGTACAACGACCCTCACCTCAAGACCAACCTGCTGATCCAGGCTCACCTGGGCAGGATGCAGCTGTCTGCTGAGCTGCAGTCAGACACAGAGGACATCCTCAACAAGGTCAGTCACCGATCACAGAGGTCTTCCTTAAAGGGTGACTAAATTAGAAAAATAAGTTCCCACTAATCTATGTAAAATTATCCACTCAAAATGAATTTCACATTTGTTTGCCGCAATAAAGTCTCATTTTGACGAAAATTTGAGAAAAAAAATGCACGCCGACAATGACGTCAGAGAAGTCAAAATCCATAGATTGTACGGAAGTCAACAATAGACCATTTTAGTAATGTATTCATAACTTTCCTCCAAACTGCCGAGTAACGTGTTATTGCATTCACCTGTATTTTGTCATTCAGATTCAATGGATGGAATGCACTTTGAATCTATTAGTTGTTGCTACTCGAACAAACCTCGGACAAGCTTTGGGGTTCCCTTTGGTAATGTTTTGTTTGAACGGCGTGAATAAAATATTTTATTCACGCTGTTGGCATTTATGGCATTTTGACTTCTCTGACGTCACTGGAGGCGTGCGTTTTTTTCAAATTTTCATCAAAATGAGACTTTATTGTGGCAAAAGAATGTAAAATTCGTTTTTAGTGGATAATTTTACATAGATTAGTGGGAACATATTTTTCTAATTTAGTAACCCTTCAATACAGGGAAACCCCGTTATAACGAGGGGGACGGGACCCACACTTTTTCCTCGCTATAGCCGATTGCTCGCTATATCAGTACATGATCAAAACATACAGAAACAAATGCATCTATAGGACTATACAAACAATAACATATTTATCGCTAGGACTATTGATATAAATGGCTTTGCAAGCATTCTAAACTGAATTCATGAGCTAAAAATTCACTAAAATATCTAACAGCACAGTTGAAAATGTAAATAAATGACACACCCCCGTTTACCGACAAATGAATCAGCGGGGAGGCCCATTTACCTGGCCGCGCCTGCTTTCATGACTGCGTGTTAGTATACAAATGATGCACAGGTTTGAGTGGGTCGGTTGGAATTGTGTACACAAGTTACCTCTGAACTGCCTGAACCCACGAGGCGAAGCCGAGTGGGTTTCGGGCAAAATTCAGAGGTAACGAGTGTACACAATCCTACTGACCCACGAAATAAACCTGTGCATCATCTGTTTTATAGAATGGGCCCCAAAATTTGATAAAAAAGGGTAAAATCTCCATTAACATAATTTACCGGATGCATGGCTAGCCATGCGTCAGTATTTACCGGATGCATGGCTAGCCATTCGTCGGTAATTACCGATGCATGGCCAGAATTACCGACGCATGGCTGTGATTGACCAATCAGATTGCAGAGATCCATCTTCATCATCAATCATCATCAATGATTGGAAAATCTGTCAAGACTAAAATTGTTGTCTTCTTTCACTTTGACAAGTGTCCAAATAACACAGCTAAAAATATGACATGATTTTCTCCATACACCATGTCAAGTGGAGAAATAGAGTCTTTATGTTTAGAACTACCAAGTTCATCAAGCTTTGATTTGATAACAACCACTTCATATCAGGAAAGACAGATTTACTGCAATTTACTGCGATTGTCCAGAGTGGCGTCGAGTGCCCAAACGAACGTATTCGTATTGTACAGTGTACATGCTCCAGTAGGCAACTCACCGCAGCACACACTGTGCTGCGACAACGTAGAAGTCAGACCTGAGTTTGTCCACTTCGCCGTTAGAAATATCTTCCAAATTTACGTGTTTCACTCCTGCAGAGCGTTTGAATGTAGAAAATGAGTGTTCGATGCTTTGTGATAAATTTATATTTACTGACAACGTCTGAATCGTCCAAAATTTGTTTCAATTCTTCACCTAACTTTATCAAAGCTTCTTGAGTTTCGTGGGTGCCGCCATTTACGTAAACAATATCGGTATCGATCATACTAAATCTCGATATCGATCATATTAATGCTCGGTATAGCGATATCGTGTTGATATCGCGTGCTGCCAGTAAAAAACGATGCATGGTAAATTCCGGGTAATTAACCGATCAGAGTGCAGAGATTTTGATACCCATTCTATAACAATGAATGATCATTGAACGCTATCTTCATGCATGCGCGGCCGTGGTCGTATACGCGCGGTGTCACATGTGTTTAGAGGCTCCTGCCATGTGCATGCGTGAGCGGGACTGTGTTGATTGTTGCGCGCGGGGGCGTGCAGTACCTAGAGCCGTATACGGCTCTGGCAGTACCGCATGCATGTAATGTGGACATATGCATGTGTGGTTGTGTGTGTGTGGATTCTTGAACGGTGCGTGTGATCAGTGTTTAACGGCGCGAAGAAAATTGCCTGTGCTGTTGTTGCATTTCCCTCGCTGGGCGGCGTGGCTGAAGGGAGTTCTCGTAATAACGGAGTCAATTTCCTTTCTTTTTATTTATTCTTGGGCTGGGAATATGCCTCGCTATAGCAGAAATTTCGCTCTAGTCGATCTCGTTATATAAAAACAGAATACACAGAGGTCTATGGAAGAAAAATGGGGACCCAAGAAATGTCCTCGTAATAGCAGGGTTCTCGCTATACCCGTGCTCGTTATAACAGGGTTTCCCTGTATAACGCATCAGGAAAAGTCATCATATGATGTGTAGGGCAACCCGTTTGGATTTTGTTTGCAGTTATATCCACTGCAAAATGAATCTGGTGAAGTGCCCGGTTGCATTGTCAGCCTACAATGTTGCAAATTTATGAAGCAGTAGGGGGGGGGGGGGAAGGAGGGGGCGACAGAGAGCATGGAGACAGTGGTGAGCTTAAAAATCGGCTTGCTTGTGTTCTATGATAAGTAATTTCATACAAATGTAATAATGTCAGCAATAATGATAATAATGACAATTGGAATATAAACTCTTGCAAAAGTTGTGAGTAATATTGTGTATGTTGAGACTATGTGACAAGCCATCTGAGTTTGTCTTTCTGTTCAAATTTCTCTCTCACTATCTCCCTGTCTTGTCTGTCTGTGTGTCTGTGTTTGTCTGTGTGTCTGTGTGTCTGTGTTTGTCTGTGTGTCTGTGTGTCTGTCTATGTTTTGTGTGTATGTGACTGGCAGGCTTTGCGGTTGATCCAGGCATGTGTGGATGTGCTGAGCAGCAATGGTTGGCTGTCCCCTGCCCTGGCAGCCATGGAGCTGGCTCAGATGGTGACCCAGGCCATGTGGAACAAGGACTCTTACCTCAAGCAGCTCCCTCACTTTGGCCAGGAACTCATCAAGAGGTGCACTGAGAAGGTAGGCACCACTTCATCCCAAACCTTGACATGCCAAATGACTTTTCAAACCATGGATACACATCAATTCCGCACAAGAGCATTTTGTTTGACATAGGTTGATGAAGCATTTGAATGTAACTGAATAAACAATTTCATTTCTTGCTCCTCCCAGCTTGCTTGTTGTTGTGCATTATCCATTCTTTGTGCCAATGCCAATGTAATTAGATAAATTGTGCTTTATCAAGATAAAAAATTACACCAAATGAACAATGTTGTGGTGCTGCTAATAAGAAATAAATCAAATAATAAGAACCAACGTAGAATTACATTATAAAAATTATCGGAATAGATGCATAGTGGAAATATAAGTAGTTTATATAATGTAATAATGATCAAAGTGTATCGCTGATGTTGTTTGCAGTCGATAGAGAGCATCTTCGACATCATGGAGATGGAGGATGAGGAGAGGCAAGCTTTGCTTCAGATGAGCGAGGCTCAGATGGCAGACGTCGCTCGCTTCTGTAACCGCTATCCAAACATCGAGCTCACATATGAAGTCCAAGACAATGACAGCCTGGAAAGGTGAGGAAAGGATTGGGAAGGGTGAGGAAAGGATTGGAAAGGGTGGGGAAGGGCTGGGGAAGGGATAGAGGAAGTGGAAGGGTGTGGGAAGGGGGTGAAAGAAGAGACAGGGGAGGGGAAGGGGAAGGGAGTGGCAGAAGGGGAAGGGGGTGGGGAATGGGGTGGAGAAAGGGAAGAGGTGGGGGAAGGGGAAGGGGTGGGGAAAGGGGTGGCAGAAGGGGAAGGGGTGGGGAACGGTGTGGAGAAAGGGAAGAGGTGGGGGAAGGGGGTGGAGGAAGGGGAAGGGGTGGGGAAAGGGGTGGCAGAAGGGGAAGGGGTGGGGAACGGTGTGGAGAAAGGGAAGAGGTGGGGGAAGGGGGTGGAGGAAGGGGAAGGGGTGGGGAAAGGGGTGGGGAACGGGGTGGAGAAAGGGAAGAGGTGGGGGAAGGGGTAGCAGAAGGGGAAGGGGTGGGGAACGGGGTGGAGAAAGGGAAGAGGTGGGGGAAGGGGTGGCAGAAGGGGAAGGGGTGGGGAACGGGGTGGAGAAAGGGAAGAGGTGGTGGAAGGGGGTGGGGAATGGGGTGGAGAAAGGGAAGAGGTGGGGGAAGGGGTGGCAGAAGGGGAAGGGGTGGGGAACGGGGTGGAGGAAGGGGGTAGGGAAGGGGAAGGGGGTAGGGAGGGGGTAGGGAAGGGGAAGGGGGTGGAGGAAGGGGTGGGGAAGAAGGAGGTGGGGGAGAGCGGGAAGGGAGGAGGAAGAAACTGCTGTCAAGCTTGTAAAACAGGCTCAGGGAAACAACAGCATGGAGGTGTGAGAGAGGAGGGTAATGGGGTGAAGGGGAGGTCGGGAGTGACTGATAGGCAGAGAGAGACGGGTAGGGAGAGAGAGAGGAATAAACTCCACAAAATTTGATATCTTGAGGTTCTGGAAGTGAGGAAGGGTTGGATAGATGAAGGAGGGAATGCTGGGATAGGAAGAAAGGAGGAGGAGGGAGAGGAGAAAGGGAGGTGAGATGAATAAAATATTAGTTTAGGAAAGAGGACAGAAGGGTAGGGAGGGGAAGGAGAAGGAAGAGAAGGAGGCGAAATGAAAATGTTGATTTAATCCCTCAAAGTCGAGTGAAAAAAATGCTTACAGTGGTTATACAATTTTAACTCTTTGCCCGCCATGCACACTATCTCCCCTGCGCCACATTAATTTCAGGGTGCCACATTCAGAGGGGTTTTGCATGCACTGTCTTATTCAACTTGCAATAACTTTTTATTGGTTTGTAGTGATGAAAAAAAAATGTGTAGCAAAGTCTAAAAGAAATAGATACTCTTGCCAATGGTATCATTTTTGTCATGTATAATATCATAGATTCTGAGAATTATAACTTTACATTCTGTCTCCAAATTATCGTTTTGGAGGCTATTTTATACCTCTTATATTCAATATGTCCTAATGAAAGTTATTCTCTAAGTTAGTTCATAAAAAAGATGTGTTCTTTAGCTTTCATTACATGCCAAACCCATGTCTTTATGGGAATAATGAGCCAAGCAATTTAGGATTTAAATGGGGCATTCAAAGACAGTAAGCTAACAATGAACTAAACTCCTCTATTGAAATTGACCCTGGGTACTTCTCAATAGACTTCCTGTCCTGGGAGACTTCCTGCCTATTGATACTTTGATCCCCTAAATGCAATACACGCGTCGCTATTGTATGTGTGTGCGCACAATACAATTAAATGCGTTCCGTATGCATTGTGCGCGAAATGTGACTTGAGTCGAACTTGGCAGCCCGCTGTATGTGCCGCGAGTCGAACGAAGTGGGCAAAGAGTTAATGATCATGATAATGCTTCTGTTTTTTTCATCAGTGGCTCGGCAGTGGTAGTTATGGTGACATTGGAACGAGAGGATGAAATCACAGGGCCTGTCATAGCGCCACTCTTTCCTCAGGTAAGGAGACAAATAGGATCACTTCAATTTTGCTGATTGTTTATGTGTGATTTGTTTGACTTTTGAGGATTTCTGGTGCATAGTGTAATTATCACACTTTGTTGTACAGTATATTTCATAAGATAAAAATCATGAACTATTGAAAGATTACAATCCTGTCATTGAACTTTTTATTGATAGTATTTCAATAATATCTCAGAAGAGTTCACATTTTTACATTGTTTAATATTGTTTAGTTCATTAGGTTGCCCATCTCTCCATCTGAATTAGGTTGTTTGCATGTTAACACATGAAATATCGAACATAATTTGATTTGACTCTCTTTATTTTTGTATCTCTCTTTGTTTATCTGTCTGGATTAGGTTGTTTCGGTGTTAACACATGAAATATTTGACATTAAGTAATTTGATTCTCTCTTCTTTTTGTCTGTCTCTATATCTCTTTGTCTCTGTCTATCTGTCTCCATGTCTCTCTATCTCTCTCACACTTTCTCTTACCCCATCCCTTATCTCTTGCTTTCTCCATCTTCTACTTCTTTCCTTGCATCTCTGCCCACAACTTCCCCGCCCCCCCCCCACCCCCAACCCACACCCCTCTCCCCCCCACCCCCAACCCACACCCCTCTCCTTCCAGAAACGTGAGGAAGGTTGGTGGGTGGTGATCGGAGACACCAAGACAAATAGTCTCATCTCCATCAAGCGCCTGACCCTGCAGCATCGGGCCAAGGTCAAGCTGGACTTCGTGGCCCCCTCCCCGGGCTCCCACCACTACACCATCTACTTCATGAGCGACGCCTACATGGGCTGCGACCAGGAGTACCAGTTCGACATCGATGTCCGTGAGCCGGGAAGCGACGACGCCAGTGGCGACAGTGATGACAGCTCTGATGAGGAGTAGAGTGTGTGCTCTCTCTGTCTCTCTCTTCCTCTCTCCCTCCATCTCTCTCCCTCTCTCTCTCTCTCCCTCTCCCTCCATCTCTCTCTCCCTCTCTCTCTCCCTCTCTCTCTCCCTCTCTCTCTCCCTCTCCCTCCATCTCTTTCTCCCTCTCTCTCTCCCTCTCTCTCCCTTTCTCTCTCCCTCTCTCTCCCTCTCTCTCCCTCTCTCCCTCTCTCTCTCGCCCCCTCTCTCCCTCTCTCGCCCTCTCTCCCCCTGCATTGTCCCTCTCCAAAGTGACCTAGCTGATGACATGCCAGGCATAGCTCAAGAAAGGCTACACCTTACGACAGTGCTGATCTCTCCTTAAAGCTGACCTTATAGTTCACTTGGGATATACTGGTAGCATCTTAGGTACTGCAAGGTGCCTTGCAGCAGAGGACAGTATGCCAGAACAGCAAAGTAGAAACAATTAAGAATCAGATTTAATTCAGATGTACCCTGTTTATGTTGATCGCAGGATTGGGACAGCTTTGGTTTGATTCCACTGCTAGTTAGTATACACCATGCACATGTCCATTGATGATTCAAGCATGTACCAAATCCATGGTATTTTTTTAACCAAAGGAGACTTATGGCTCTACCTGAGAAAAAAATAATGATTTTGTAGTGAAATTTGAAATTGAGATAACAATTATGTTTTGACGTCTGTAGATATCAAACCAGGTTTTTTTTTCAGCATGCCTGAACTACTTTAAACAAATCATCATCCAAGTTTTTATCAACATTTACATGTGCCATGCTTCTCTGTGTTTGAAGCACACACTGGGCAGGATGTTGCGAGTAATGTTTGTCATGACACTGTATCATGTATATGATATACAAATATTCCAAATATCATGTACACACTTTTCTGATTTGGCTATGTAAGCAAAGGATTGTCTGCCTTACACTTCCAATGTACATTGTAAAAAAAATGTATGAATGGCATTGATTGTGTGGTATCTTGGTAGGGCAAGAGGAGTCGAAATCTTGGAAATCTAGAATTCAAAATTGTCATTTTCTATCCTGTACAGTTATTTTTCCAAAAAGTGACTCTTGCTGAATACTAACGGCTGTATTTTGTATTATAGCTTGTTTCAGAAAGCTGTGTGTACGACCTGTCACATGTTCTCATCAGTGACACACACAAAATGTGGAGAGCAGCATTTAGTCTGGCATAGGCGCTGAACAATAGCTGGATGGACCAATCAAAACAAGTTAAAGCATTTTTATGCCTCCGCCACGAAGTGGCCGGAGGCATTATGTTTTCGGGTTGTCCGTCCGTCCGTCCGTCCATACGTCCGTCCCGAATCCGTTTAGACAATATCTTGAGAACCGCTAACCGGATTTGCTTCAAACTTGGTACATGTGTGTATTGCATGAAACCAATGAAGTGTGTAAAATAGGGGTCAATTCTGATTGAGGTCAAAGGTCAATGAACTTTGTGAAAAATTACCCCAAATTGACCTTTTTCCCAATAAATCCAAATCCAAGGATGCAATTCTCGTGAAACATGGTACAAAGATAAATCACTACTTGGGAATAGACTGGTGACATTTGTGATAAAATTCCTGAAAGTTCAGAGGTCAAAGGTCAATGAACTTTTCCAAAATTGGTTAAAAACTGCCCCAAACTTCATATTTTTCACCGTAAAACCAAATTCGAAAATGCAATTCTCATGAAACGTGGTACTAAGATGGATCACTTCTTTTGAATAGACTGGTGACATTTTTGGTGAAATTCCTGGAAGGCCAGAGGTCAAAGATCAATGAACTTTGCAACAATTTGCTAAAAATTGGCCCCATATTGATATTTTTCACAATACACCCAAATCCAATGGTGCAATTCTAATCAAACATGGTACAGAAATGTAACACTTCATGGAGTAGATTGATGGAAGTTTGGGTAAAATTCCCGAGAGGTCAAAGGTCAATGAACTTTGCCAAAAATTAGCTAAAAATTGCCCCTAAAGTAATATTTTTCAAAATAAATCAAGATCCAATTGTACAAACCAACCAAGCATGGTGCAAAGATGGATCACTGCTTGGGGGTAGACTAATGATATTTTTGGTGAAAATTCTAAAAGGTCAGAGGTCAAATGTCAATGAACTTTGCCCAAATTGGCTAAATATTGTGCCAAATTTAACATTTTTCACATTGAATGCAAAACTAATGGTTCAATTTGAACCAAACATGGTGCAGAGATGTATCAATTCATGGAGGTAGACTGGTGAAAGGGTGGGTAAAATTTCTGAAAGGTCAAAGATCAATGAACTTTTCCCAAAAATTGGCTAATTTTAAACAAACTTAATACAAGGATGGCTTCAGATGGACTGATTAGATTGGAAGTCAAAGGTCAATGAACATTGCCAAACTTGGCCAAACATGGAAAAACATGGAACATATTTTCATTTCACATAGGAATTAAATGGTTTATTGCCCACCAAACTGGTTCTCTGAGAATAAATCTAAATAGAGCTAGCAAAGAGGCGGAGGCATATTTATCGACTGCACGGCAGTCAAATTGCTCTAGTCTAAATACAGAGATTGTCTGAGCAACATGTAAATATCTCATTCTAAAATAATGATCATTACCTTGATAGGTGACTGATGTAAATAATATTGCAAGGGAGTGATATTTCTGAACAGTTTTGTTGATGTGCAAAGCGTTTTGTATTTCAAATGGAAATGAGTTAACTGTGATGTGAGACTGAGCGCCTATGGCTATGATACAAGCAAATATTTCATTCAGGTCATGATTTGTGACAGATCTCAGATTGTGCCATTGCAAGAAGAATAATTTATCAATGTGATCAGACACTGAAGCCCATGTGACCAGTAATTATAAGAACATATGAGATCAACAAAATTAGCATTTTTCATATTTTTCTATTGGGTGTGTCATACTTTTAACTTCAAATCGTCAATTGATTAAACAGGTCATTAGTTTATACTCCGTACAAGTTTGAGTTTGAGCTCACATTTGAATGATTTCTTCTCTTGTGTATGTATTTTCTCTTTGCATTCCTTTGGAAATAATCATGATGAACATTGTAACTATGAAGTCCATGTTTGTAATTTCTTGTACAGATATTGAGCGAGTGTGGAATAAATTTCCTTCCCACTACAATTCTTTAAGTGGTGTTTGTGCTGTTTATTTGTTTGAGTGTGGACTTGACTCTAGTCTGGGCGGTACCCAATGAACCACTCACCTAATTATTGTTGCTCTATCAGGAGGCTTAGCTTCCTATGTGAGCAAAAGAAAAGGACACCTGTTTAACGCTAATACTCCCAGGGTATTTGAAAGCTTGTTATTACCGGGGGGAATTATGATCCCCCCCCCCCCCCCCCCCCCCGTTGAGATCTCACCCATGGGTCGCCCAATCGCCTCAAAATTTTTGCACAAGTTCATCTCGGCACCATTTTAAATATTTGAGAAAAAAACTTAGCACTGTTTATCGATTGCGAGACTCGTGGTTTGCGAACCACCTTGTATTTTTTTTTATTAATCAATTTATGCTAATTCATCTAAGAAATCATAGATTTTGGTATTTCTCACTAAATAAAGCCTCAGGAATAGCAATTTTCAGTAGAAATGTCTTCATAACTCCCTCATCAATTCCTGAAAGAAAAAGATTGTAATTATTTCTTATGTATTTTATTGTTTTTCAATTTTCGATTTTGCCCATAGGGTTATACACAGTCATATAGAGAAATAGCGAAATTTCAGTGACATGTGTTCGGTAAACATAATTTGACACCCGCACGGTAGGTCCGATCGCCATAAATTTGGTATCAAAATGTGTGGGAAGGAACAGAGAAAAAAGTCATGAAATTTTGAGGTGTTAGAAAGTACCGTTAAGTACCGACAAAAAATGAAAAGGGGGGGGGACATAATGCCCCCCCCCCCCCCCCGGGGGAGTATTAGGGTTGAAGTCTACCATATCTTAAAATGCCAGTCAGGTAGCATGTCAGTAATCACGGGAGTAAGAGCCATTGATATCTGAAAATTTACCAACAGATAGCGTTAAATCATGGTACAGCTACATATATCATAAGTATGTTGCAATATGCAATTTAAAAACATAGTGGACTACTCGCACGTGGCTTACTGATACTTGGTTAGCATCAATGTAAACTGGCATTAATAATCCATCTCACAAGACTTTTTCAAGGGCTCTGGGCTCTGTCTTTAAGAAGAGCTGTGATCGATTTGATTATATCACAAGTCCAATCCCCTGTCTCTAATGTACAGGGTTGATTGATATCAACCGCAAATCTGTCCTTTTAAGACTGAGCCCCGATCTGTGTACCCCTGCACCTCCTACTCTCCTTATCATTCCCACTGACCCTTCTGATGTCTCATACCATCTCTCTCTCCCTTACATGCTTTCTATTTTTTCCTTTTCAATCATTCTTTCCTTCTCGCTTTTCCTCTCTCCATCCATTTCTTTGCTAATAGAGAATTGCACATTTTCTCACATTCTGACTTAAAAAAGCATTTTTGAATCGCATGAAAATCAATACATATTCATGCACAGAAGAATGTATGTGGCAAATTTTAAAGAACAAATCATGACAAAGATATTCAAATGTTTGTATTCAATAATAAAGGCACCTTTATTAATAGGTGGGAAATTCATTGATCTTTTTCTTTGTTCACACAAATATATAATACAAATTTTATTGATACATATAATAAATCTAAGATCTGTAATTTACAATTCACACACTGTACAACTTTCAAAACTGAATTGAGTTCAAATCTAATTACATCAAACAAATTGAAAATAAGAAACTGCATAGAAAAGAAATACTTTTGTGCAGAATACTTTACACCCCTCAAGGGACGGTTAGTTTGAGAAGACACTTCGATCACACATATATACGAAAAGATTACCTCCCAAACCCTACATAATCAAACCGTAGAGCAGTAAACTTGCTTTTGTGATCACAATTGTTCCAGTAAGAATGGTCAAGTGACTTTCCTGTCAGAAAGCATTTGTAAATTTGATCAATCAAGAGTGGTCAGTTAAGTCCGAAAGGTAGCACTTCAATAAAAAAAAAATGTCTTTTTACAGTCAAATGTCACGAAATTACAAAAGCTGGAGGAAGAATAAATAATACATGTATACATTTATAAACTTCAATATCTTGTTTGCAGAGGATATTTTGATCTTGGAAGATTATGTATTTGCATTTTTTTGGTACATGTAACTAGTTCTCACCAAAAAACTATAAATTCACTGAGCAAGTAAGATCTTGTGTTGTACTCAAATTTTCAATCAATTACCAGTAATCAATTATTTACCAAAATGTGAAACTGGAAGAAAATGCTGTTTAAGAACTTCCCTCACAATATTAAAGAGGTAAACCGACTTTGAGCAGTCATATTGATCCTTAGAGTTCAAGTAGGTCGTGGACGTGTCGTCCAAAACCTCCAAGCTTCCTGAAACTTAAAGACCTAGGCCCACAGAGGTCAGTAACTGTCCACAGTAATGCAAACAGTGTGTGCAATGCAAGAAGTGCAATACAGTGAATGCAAATTGAGCCTCTGGTCGCTGCGTTTCAAATGTAAACATTTCATTTATAGGATGGAGCATGCTATCCTTACTACTGGGTGTATGCCTAAAATTTCTTTGTAAATTGAAATTATCCCAGGTAACCCTTTCACTAAAAGCTAGCCCAATTGTCCCTACGGCGGACTACTCATGAATATTAATGAGTCAGGTGAAATGAGACTCTTTCGGGTATTTGTTTCCATGTTGTCGTGTCTTGACACGTGAACTAGAAATAGCTTGCGTGGTTAAGTCGCTACCCGGTAAGGAATAGATTGCAGGTTCAAATCCCATCTGGTTCCAAGATTTTAGTCTGACTTGTTTTTACACTTCTCCTGTAAATGTTTGTGAAGCTATGGTGTGAAATTCAATACATGTCATTGGTGGGGCATGCTGCTGATCCAGTTGATGTCAAGTTTCATGACTTTTGTAAAAGGACTTCCTTGTCTTTAATCTCTCAAGTCACTGATCAAGTCACAGATCAATGCCAATTCATCAATGTTCAGACACAGCAATACACAATCAACACAATCTCCAAGATGATTTTGAAGGAGATTTTTCAGGATGAGTTGTCATGACTGACAGAAAAAAAATAAGAATTTGGTTGGTTGCATGGATAATATTTTGCCGCTTTCTTAGAGCCTTGGAAAAAATAATCCTATTTAGTGTGTTTCAACTTCAAAACCCTAAATAAATGACATTTCTAATCTTGACATGCCCACCTCAAATGAATAGATATACCCGTCACATATGGATGTAGATTTGTTGACATACACATGAATATGAAATGTACAATTTTTTTACGATTTTAAAAGTCGAACTTAGATTGTTAGGTATCACAGTTCATACCCTGATCAGTTCTCTCTGAATCCATATTCAGAAAGGATGTTAAAGGAGATTGAAGAAAACAAATCAAATATCAATATTTATTTCACAAAGTGGCATTGAAATGTGTGGATATTTAGACTCAGGTTGAGCCTTGACCTTACTTCCGACAGAAGATACTCTAAAACTTTCTCGCTTAAAGATTCTACATCACAATTTATATATCATCATATAGTTACATTTTATTGGTTAAGCTGTGTTTCAAAATATGACATATTCAAGAGATAATTGATGGTAGCCCCTACAAAATTGTTCATAAGATTTATATATATTCATGCACAAAATAATACTTTCACATCACATCTAATATGCATCAAAGTGTAATACATATTGAATTTTTGAAAGCCTGTAAAATTATAGTTTGGACGGCATGTAAGCATCAGAATACTGTTCAAAGGCAAAAATGTCTGAATTGAGTGAATTATTCTCATGGAGGATTTGTATGTAAAAAAACATTCAGCATGGGAAGAAGACTAGTGAGACGGAAGCTTAGACTCCTCCCCAGGCACTGTGGATGTTATCTGGCTCACAGACTCTGGTTCCGGGGTTGGTCGCAAGATGGATTTCTTCAACTCATCCTCCTCATCGTCATCCAGGTCATCGTCCATCTCGTATGCAGATGCGTTGTCATCGTCATTGGCTGGGGCTGACTCTGGCCTGGCCTTGGGAGGGCTCTTGCGCCTTCGGATTGGAGGGAACGGAATGAAGACATCCCCACCCAGTAGAGGCACGTCCACATTATCCATGTTGGTCTGACCCAGCCAGGAGTCGGTGAACTCTGAAGTGAAGACCTCGCTGCTCACGTTGTCCCCATCATCGCCATTGCCGTCATCGCTCTCACCCCGTTTGGCTTCATCCTCAGCGATGGCTTCTGGGATCTGGGACAACTTGCGTGCATCCACCCCGTCCCCATTCTTGACAAACTCCTGGTACTCAGTGAGAGATGCCTGGCCCTCGTACACCTCGATCAGCTTATGCAGCTTCTCCTCCGGAGTGCGGCGCCCCAGGCCGGTTGTGGGCGTGGTGCGGGCGTTCCCTGTGTTTGGCCGGCTCTGGGCGTTCCCCGTGTTTGGCCGGCTCTGGGCATTCCCTGTGTTTGGCCGGCTTTGGGCATTGTTACCAGTATTTGGGCGACTCCCGTGCCTGGAGGAGGGGGGGACGGGGCTGAGCTTGTTTCCCATGAGGTCAGTGGCCCCGCCCCCTACACTGCCCGGGGTCTTGGGGAGGTCAATCTCATCCTCATCGTCCATGCTGATGTGAATGGAGGGCGTGATTGTGCGGGTGCTGTGCTTGGTGGAAGGCCTGGTAGTAGAGGCACTGCGTTGGCACACCTCCGATTTCTGTTACAAGGAAAACAGAAATTCAGTCAAGGCAACATCACAGATTTGAAAAAGAAATATAGCATGTCAGTTGAGCAATGAAAAGGCTTGATTTATAAATGAGAACCAACAAAATAGAAATTTGGTGAAGGATAAATCAAAGAAATGGAGAATTGTATTGATAAGACAGACGCAATACACAAAAAGGAGATAAATTTGCTTAGTAGAAATCAATAAAATGGAGATATTTATGACGGGAATGATTATTACAAAATAGCTATGTATAAGACAAATGGCTTGAATTGCCAAAGGAGAATCAAATTCAACTTAGGTTTAATTCCGGAAATTGCACCTACTGATGAAGTAAGGGTAAACCATGTCTTTGCATATGACACATACAATTCTCTGAGAAATTGAATAAGCGCAATTAATGTTGTCATACAACAAATTCTATCTATCCAAATACAAGCAACTTAACATCATAATGTTAATTATCTTACAGATTGTTACAGAATATTGGTAATAAGTATAAATGAAGCATTTCACTTCAACATTGGTTAGTTTTAAACCCCTTTTTGAAATCACACCAATGCCAGCCGGCTTTTCATGGCACAGTCCTAGAGACTCACCACAAGCTCGCTCGGTGCGGGGGAGGAGTCAAAGAACCGCTTGTGCTGGTGGGCAAGTTCCTCTCTCTCTTCATTGAGGGCAATCTTGGCAGCGATGTTATAGCGTGTGCAGAGTCGCCGCACCTCATCCTTGATCTGTTGTACCATCTCCATGTCTCCTGTCGGGCTGACCCCAAAGGACTCAAGGGCTATGGCAAGTTGCCTACACATGACATGGATAGGACAATAAAGATAGTCTGTATTTTTAGAGGAGGAATTTTAACACACTCAGATGGGAACATTTCAGTATTACCCTATTAACATCACCATAAATCATTGTGATAATCATCATTGTATCTCATTTATTTGAATCAATGTTATTTTGTACCATAATAAGCACCTTCATTATCTTCATCCATGTTATTATAAGTTTTGATGGAATCTTTAGTTAATTTCTCCCATGTATAACAATCTCTATCATCACCCTTGCAATCTTCATTATCATGAAGACATCTTCCTTTATCTATCTCTATCATCATCACTATCACCTGCATCTCACAAATCTCTCCATCTTCATCTATCTCCATCCTCATTACCATTGCCACCATTATCATGAATATATTCATCTTTTTCTCCCTCATCATACTCATCATCCTGATCTTCATCATCATCATCATCATCATCATCATCTTCATCATCATCATCATCATCATCATCATCATCATCATCATCAACATCATCATCATCATTCACTCACATCATCACCATGAACATCTTCCATCTCACCAACATCCCCATCACCATGGATATCTGCACCCCGTTCCCCATCTTGGGACTCACTCTCTGACGATCTCATCAGGCTCCACCAGGAGCTTCTCCTGGAGCATGGGTGGGATCTCTGGATCCTTGAGGCCCAGCTGGATCAGGGTGCGGCAGGCCTCCGCCCGGACCCCTGCCTCCGACTCAAACCTCAGCGCCCACACCACGGCACTCTCAATGTGCTGGTCAGATTCCCCAATGTCACCCAGAGCTGTGGATTGACGCAAAGATATGCAGAGATTGGTTCACTAAACCAGAAATTTTGACCAAAAGTGTTGTCTCTCTATTTGCAATATTTTTGTGGTGCTTTGATTGATAGAAATCAGACCAAAGTCACAGAACATTTGGAAAATGATAAGAAATGTAGATCCCTATCATTGGAAAAACAAATGTTTTACTACATACATTTATCTTTATTTATCACAACTGTCTCTTCATGGCAGAGATCTGAAATGGGGGGAAGGGGGTGGGGTGGGTTGGTCACCAATTAACACATACTAGCAACGTCTCATTCAGGCTTGATATGTAAATATCACAAAATGACAAAATTAATCTACAATTATGAATTCCTGTTAAGGTGCAAAACCAATGCAATACATGTTATGAAAGATGTGGTGAAATTCAGCCCACTTCTGGCAAGATCACACTCAATCAAATGGTTTGACACGGATCAATCTTAGTTTGGTCTTGGAAATGTCTTGAGAAGATATTTAACCTACCTTTCAGGGCGTGTGCCTTGACCTTCCAATTGCTGTCAAATTCGGTGAGAAAGAGCAGCCTCCTGAGCACGTCTGCATCCTTCAGCGCCAGCTTGCTGGCTGTCTCCGTGACAGCGATCCTCACTGCGATGTACGGGTCATCAAAGCACTTGAGATAGGACGGCAACAGCCTGGCAGTCATGATGCCTGCACAGTAAACAGACAGAAGTCCACTTACCTCTCTCAGTTCCACAGGTACACAAATGTGTAGTAAACTAATGTGCATTTCAAAGCTTGGTACTGAGAGCATTGAAATCAATACCTCTCGTTGGAACTCACATTTTAAATTTTTTATCTTAAAAACCTACAGCTAACAAAACAGTCTGGGGTGCATGTATAAAACAAGATCCCCTTTATTCCATAAGCAGATTCATTTTTGTGAAAGAATAACAATTTAAGATTCAAGATAAATTTTATTTCCAAAATAAAAATCACACAACATTGAACAAAATGGGCATATAAAGGTAACATAGAACAAAATCAATAAAAGCGTCAGTACTAAATTATTATTATTATCAGATAATATAAGATATGATGTCAACTCTAAAACCGTACACTTATCTCAAAATGAAGTATATGTTAGAAGCAACTTCTTTTGAAGAACAGCTTTAGATGAAAATAATGAAGAGGGTAACAATCACATGGTGTAGCCAATTACTTTTATATTTGTTTTTACCCTCTAATCATGGGAATCTACAAAGAACATTTAACATTCATTTGTATACTGTATTTTTACTAGGGCTTCCCACAAGAATTAAGATACCTCCTGCCTATGACTCATTGACTGGTTGACCAGGGGGGTTATTCACCAAGCTGTTTGTAAGATACGAACGACTTTACAAACAACTTGTAATCCCTTCTTGTGCTAAATGGGATACCACACTTTGTTTCCTGTTTTAACATATTGGGAGTTAATTTCCAACAATCCTGATAAAATTTGACAAATCATTCAGACACTTGTTAACAACAAGAATTTTCATTTATAAACATCATATTTGAACTTAAGCTGATGGGAATCAAAATCATTGAGAATCAGAGTTAACACAAGAAGGAATCACCAGTCGTTCGTAAATTCATTCGTATCTTACGAACAGCTTGGTGCAACACCCCCCTGATTACTAACCGAGGTGGCCAATCTTGTGCAGGGCGTCGATACGATCTCTCTCACTGCCGTTGAGCAGTCTGTCCCGGAGCTCGTCATGAACATCCTTCCCGTGCCCGGTCCGTCCCAGCGTCTGGGCGGCCGTCTTCCTCACCTCCCGATGCCAGTCATTCCACATCAGGTTGCTCAGCTTGTGCGTGATATCCTGCAAACAAGAGAACATGGCTCTGTTGCATGAAACTTACCATTGATGATAACCCTTCCATCCATGGTAACTACCATGGTAACATTGATTGACAGCCAATCAAATTCGAGGTTTCAATAAAAGTGGCCATTGAGCAAAGTTACCATCAATGGTAAGTTTTGGGCAACAGGGTCCAGGGCCATGTTGCCTATATGTTTTCACTTGATGTGACTCACTACTGATGGCATCCACCATAGCAACAGCAGTAAAGCTGAAAGCCCATTGGCTGCTACCATGGTAGTTAACAGTAAGTTACAACAATTGAAAATATATGTGCAACAGGCACCAGCACTAGTATTTCATTGCATTTACAGAGAAATCTGCTCCGATTACCACCTGTATACAAAGACCACCTGCGCATAAAGACTGTATTTGTTGTTTCCATAGAACAGTGTTTTTCACTGAAAAATGTATTTAACTCTTTGCTCGCTTCGTTCGACTCGCGGCACATACAGCGGGCTGCCAAGTTCGACTCAAGTCACAGTTCGCGCACAATGCATACGGAACGCATTTAATTGTATTGTGCGCACACACATACAATAGCGACGCGTGCATTGCATTGTATACATATACACCCTATATAAGAGTAAGAGGATTAAAGTATCAATAGGCAGGAAGTCTCCCAAGACAGGAAGTCTATTGAGAAGTACCCAGGGTCACTTTCAATAGAGGAGTTTAGTTTATTGTTAGCTTACTTTTAATTGAATGCCACATTTAAATCCTAAATTGCTTGGCTCATTATTCCCATCAAGACATGGGTTTGGTATGTAATGAAAGCTAAAGAACACATCTTTTCTATCAACTAACTTAGATAATAACCTTTTTATTAAGGAAATATTGAATATAAGAGGTATAAAATACCCTCCAAAACGATAATTTGGAGACAGAATATAAAGTTAAAATTCTCAGAATCTATGATATTATATATGACAAAATTTATACCATTGGCAAGTGTATTGATTTCCCTTAGACTTTGCTACACATTTGATTTCATCACGACAAACCAATAAAAAGTTATTGCGAGTTGAATAAGACAGTGCATACAAAACCCCTCTGAATGTGGCACCCTGAAATTAATGTGGCGCAGGGGAGATAGTGTGCGTGGCGGGCGAAGAGTTAAGTAACCTGCTTATAAAGACCATGGCCTCATTGCATAAAACTTACCATTGATGGTAACTTTGCTATCAATGGTGACTTTTAGGGAAACCTTGAATTTGATTGGCTGTCAAGCGATGTTACCACGGTAGTTACCATTGATAGGAGAGATACCATTAATGGTAATTTTTATGCAATGGGGCCCATATGTTCATAACAATTGCATTTATTAAGTGCTATATACTGGCATTTCTAAAGACCACATTGACTAAAGTAACGTTGAGTGGTCTTCATATACAGGATGCATTGTACTTATACTTGATGGTATTTATACTTTGTGGAAGAGGCAGACACAAAAGGATAAACACACGGGAGACAGAAAAGTAGGTGGAAGCAGGGTGGTCCCAAGTGGTCGCAAATAACATATCAGGGCCCCGTTGCATAAAGCTTACCATTAATGGTAACTCTGCAATCAATGGTAACTACCATGGTAACACAGCTGGACAGCCAATCAAATTCAAGGTTTCCATGGAAATTACCATTGGTAGCAAAGTTACCATTAATGGTAAGGTTTATGCAACAGGGCCCTGGTCCAGAAAGTGAGTGTGTTCCATGTGAAAATTTACTGCACCACCCATTAAATTACTATCAGTCTTATTATTCTTATTGTTTTAGCTTTCTTTGTACCATGCGCTCCATGGTTATGTACTACGTGTCAGACAAAAAATGACATTTTGCCCTTTTTGAGCTGCGTGTAAAAGATTTTCTGGTGACCATCATGGGAGGAAGCTGCATCAATAGTGCTTATTTTATGAGAGGATGGAAGGAGGCAGGAGCTACCTTATTGATGGAGCCGTAGAGGCGTGGCAGGGTGCGGCAGGCTATGATGCGATGTCTCCAGCTGGTGCTGTTAAGCTGCTCAGCGATCATGGAGTGGACAATGGAGGACCCACGGCTCAGGTTGGTCAGCAGTCGGACACACTGCTCATGCTTGACCATGTTCTCCGAGTCAAAGAGCTGGCTGACCAGCTCCCCGACCACAAAGGAGTCACACACCCCTGCGTGGGCCAGGCACTGTGCTGCGGCCCAGCGCTCTGGGCCGTTCCCACTCTTGATCACGCCTTTCAGTATTCTCCTAGCCTGACGACAGAGGGGAGAGAACAGTTGCGGGTGATGAAAACCTATAGATTTTGCAGCCTTTCATTCACTTGAATTTTCTAAAAACAAATTACGTTCTCATAGAACTCCCTTTATCATCAACATCATTCATAATTTATCTATTTTTCCACTATATCTATATTATCATATATCTACTGATTCACTATATAAATGTTTTCACTACTTAATTTTCTGTTGATTATTGTTTTGTATAGAGGGCTTTTCCAGTAAGTTTACTGTTGAGAACACTCAAATGCTACACTGTTCTTTTAGTTGAGTAGCTATAGTAAGCACTGAAGGAAAGATTTCTGCCAGGCATTCAATTACTATGTCTGTACCATGCCCTAGGTTCAAAAGAGTCTTAAACCCAGAACCTGCTGTGCATTTAAAATGTGTGGCTTACAACCTATCTGGGCTAAGCTGCACTACAGAACTTACTACTACTTCATAGAACTACCACAGAAACAGCATTGAAGCTGCTGCCATGGTACTTACAATCATTTGTGAATTACAATTTTTGTGGAGCTATTAGGGAGCATTGAGCAACACGGACAACAACTTTTTTGCAGCCATTCTCATCTCAAGTTACATGTATCGATGATCCTCTCGGCTTGAAGCATGGCAAATTTAAGAAGCAAAACTTACTGAGGGAGGGCACCTAACGCTACTTTCTTGCATTTCTCCTGCTTATTTTATGACAAAAACTCACAATGGTGTAGCAAACATTTATTAATCTCAATCTTTATGAACCACACACAATTTGCGAGAATAAGAGTTTATATTTGTAGAACAAAATTCATGATACTATTATAGAATGATGATTAGTAGTTGTCTGCATGAATATTACCATTTACAATATCCAAGATCACACACAGCCTGTATAGAGAGACCTTGTACCAACAACAATCATGTAAAGAATACACTTAGTGCTCTATACACACATGTCCATCTACACATTAGACAAATATACATACCTCGTATAAAGATGACAAATACATCTAAGAACAGCAATGTATTTCAATTTGTACATATATTACATGGAAACTGGCTGTTATATTACAGATCCAGTACAGTAGTAATTTTCATATACCTGTTACGTGGTATGAATTGATTAGTTGCACAATTGATTAGTTGCACATCCTCTACATTTGGACCATAGGTGCTAATAGTGGCAGGAGAGGGAAGAGATAAGCTATTTCAAAGCTGTTGAAAGTTGAACATTCAATATTCCGTAGCTGTCTTTTTTTTTTAACCCGTCCGGAACCAGCCAAGTACCACGAATATTTGGTTTGGTGCTGTATTTTTTTTTATATCAGCAATTAAAAATTAAAAAAAGATGCATCACATGAAAGAGCATACATTTCTGCAAAAGATGAAGCCGGGCATTTAGTGATACATACTACCTTTGTACTGATCTTTCAAAGCAAAATAAGGGTTGAATGATCACCAAATCTTCAAATTGGCAACGCCCTGAAAAGATTGAAATCCCACTTTTGCTCTTCAAATTGGCATGATTATTGCTCTAACTTGCATGATTTTGATGTTTTGTTAATTTACAATGAAATTTACATTCCATTTTCTAAAAAAAAATAAATCATAAAAAAAATAGTGTTGCCAATTTAAAAGGCAATAGTGATCAGTTTTGCTCTGAAAAGACCTTTGTCCCCATCTATTTCTCAAAGAACAACTAACAATAACCAAATGTTATGAAGACAACCAATATGTCTTTAAATATCAATACCGCTAAGCAGCGCTGCCATATGCATGTTTTTTTTTTTAACATTTCAACATTCACACAAGCTTTTTGCAAACATTTGAAGCAAACTTTATTTAAAGGAAAATATCCCCTTGGAAATACATTTTTGTTGCCAATTTCAAAGGGATTATAAAAGCAAATGGTCATACATATTTGTATATTACTTCATTCATGCAAAACGGACAAAGTATGTTTCCCAAGGTATATATCTCAGAACAGCACACCAGGCAGCCAATGCAAAACAGTCCATACATCTTTATTAAAACTGTGACTTGCCAACATGCATTTTTTTTCATTTGTTTTTCATATTCTTTGAATGGTTATCTAATTTGATTATTGACATGTTTATAATTTCTGAAAAATGACTGACAAAATCAAACGTTATAAAGAACACCATTGCACTACATCAGTTTAGAGGGCATGTGTTAGTTAATGAACCATGCAAACCAACCACACATTTAGTTATTTATTCTTACCTGTTCATATGGTGGCTACAAAGTCCACAATTATGAAAGCACAAATGAAAGATGCGATGAAAAATATAAAACATGCAAGAGAGAAAATAATATCAACAATGATGAAAAGCATTAACAAAGACAATTAGACTATGTTGGTCTACCTTGAGAAGAAGAATATTAGATGTTTCAGATAAGATGGATTCATATTGATGTAAATACCTAAAAGAACAGCAAAGAACTATACATGCACTCTATGTCACTTCTCTACTTATTCTACAGATAGATTAATGAAATAGCATATGAAAGAGAAACAAATTAGAAGGTTCTACTCCACTAGGAGGGCACTATTTGCAAGGTATTTTCAAGAAACAAAGTATAAATAGTTGCTTTGCTACTGGGAGACAGAGAAAGATTGCAACTGCTGAATGTTGCAAGTGACTGAATGAGATTCCTCAAGTATGTCAGCACAAGCACATGAAAAGGTGTTGACAAGAAGAAAAGACAACAAATATATACTTTACCCTAATTCCATAGAAACAGAAGAATTAGACAAGCATATCAGAGGAAATTTGTTGTATAATCTAAAAGAAACTACAGAAATGTAAAGTTTGTGGAAAGGTGCAAATCAACTTGGAGTTGACAATGGTTACTGTGGTAATTACATTTGTGGATGAGCTTATGTGTGGTGGGAAGTTCCTCTGTCTCGCAATCAGGAGGGTAATGGTTTGAATCCAGCAGCCGCCACTTATGTTCTTCAGTAAAAACTGCTTTTTGATCCAGTGACAAGATAAGAGAAACCTTAGGAGAAAACTTATGGCTTCCATGCAGAGCAGTGTTCACGTTAACAAGGCTAACCTAGGCCAATAAGGGTGGTATTCCAGAAGTTATCTTAAGTTTTCTCTCAAGTTTTTTCTTAAGTCCCCAACTTAAGAGGTGCCTAAGAGAGCAAGAAATTGGTATTCCAGAACGTCCTCTTAGGACTCTCTTAATGCAAATTAGGGAGAGTTAGACCCCACCCAGTGCGCATTTATTAGCTAAGGGAGGGAAGTGTTTCATTTATGAACGGCCAATCACTGTCACAGCATCTCATCGGGACCTTCCCCCAGGATTGATCCTAACTTTGTGGTCGCTCAACTATGTGCGCGCACATCAATCATGTAAGCGCACTAACGCAAATAAATGCCGCTCTTTTTTATTGCATGTGTTATGAACGGCTAAGACAGGGGGAGGCTCTCCTAAGTTTTCTCTTAAATCCTCTCTTATGCGCATTCTGGAATACCAATCCTCCTAACTTTATGATTTGCATGAATTTACATCAAGATAAGAGAAACCTTAGGAGAAAACTTAAGATTGTTCTGGAATACAACCCTAAGATCTTAGCATTGATGTTATCATTATTATTATTATCATCATTAATTGCGACAAGCTACCTCTTCGTTGGGTCGGTTGAGGGTGTAGAGAGCGATGGCTGCGGTGACCTGGACTCTCTCGCTGGGGTCAAAGAGGGCCTTCTCCACGCACTTGAGCAGGATAGCTGGGAGCACCCCGTGGGAACTCGCGCTCTTCTCCACCTTGGCAAACAGCCCTGCCAATCTGCTCTTAGTCTTGGTGGGCCCTGGGGGAGGAGACAGGTACAGTGTGGAGACTAAAGTCAATTACCAGGGATTATATCACACCCCCAGTTTTATATCAGACTGCTCTTTTTAGGAAGTCACCTCTGGAGGGGACATGAAAGATGAAAGAGCGGAAACTTAAAGTGAAATATTGAGTTTTTGTACTAAATTGTGTCGATTCACTTATCATCATTAGTATCAGAACTACTATTGTTATAATGATTAAAATTATTGATATTCTTACTGTGATTACAGTAATCATTATTTTCATAAGAAGTATCAATATCATCATTATGTATGTTAGTGTTAACATCAGTGTTATCATTATCATTAGTCGTATGATCATCGTCATAATTATAATTCATCAAAATTTGCTTTTATAAATAGCATTATCATTAAAATTATAAATATAATGCTGTATATCATCACCTCTATCAATGTTATAATCATTATTACTGTTTTCCATTTATCATGAATGTAATTACTATTGCGTTTATAACACCTTTTCCAATATAAAAGCCAAGATAATCCAGCAGACAGTAGACCGACATTGCTCCAGGCTTCATTACCTGTTAGAGGTACGCTCCCCGGCTCATCAGGGGGCCTGAACGTGGCCGCCCTAGCGATAGTTGCTATGGCCTGCAGCCGCACATGCTCGTTGATGTCATTCATGTCACGGTGCAGGTCGTTGATGGAGCTGTCATACCACTTGCTGCCCAGGTGCCACTTGGTCCTCCACTCGTCCACTGGAGTGGGAGAAAGGGAAACAAAGGGGGATTCTCTCAGAACGACAACGCTAACTCTTACACTACAGCTCAAAGGAATTGGCATAGGGAAAGGGAAAGGGAAGAAAGGGAAGGAGCCGCAGTTTTAAACCGCGGTATATTTTGTCCAGTTCAGCATGAATCACAATGCTTTTTATTGATATATTTATGATGGTTCACTTTTACTGTTAAGTGTCTTGAGCCTTGAATTCAATCATGTGACTGTTTACAATGCTGTACAGGCCTAAAATATCTAGTCACACTCTAATCTTACAGACAATTAATTTGAGACAGTAGCACAATTGAGTCTCTTCCTGTAGACTAGTTGGTGAATGATCTTTGGCCTCCAGCCCTGCATATCAGAGAATGAATATTCATGTTTTAGTGGGCACATATACAACCAAATGATGGCTGATGACCATATATCAAGTCTAGATACAGGCTTTAGACTGGCAAGTGCCCCCCCCCAAAAAAAAACAACAACAACAACAACAACAACAACAGCAACACCCACAACAACAAACAGAACAAAACAAAACAAATACATATAATCACTAAGGTATGAATATGAATATCCCATGGGGTATATATTTGGAGTCCAGATACATAATTTGGATTGGTAAAAAAAAAGAAAGAATAATAATAAATAGAAAAAAAATACTAATGATAATGATTACTTTTAAGAATAATAATAATAAATTATTTAAAAAATGAATAATGAACAAATATTTAATGGTGATAACTCAGGTGGAAGAGAAATGATGTCAATGCTATTTTGAGCCTAGTGTGTAGGTTTGGATACTGACCAAGCTGGACTAGTGAGGGGTTTTCCTTGTGTCGTTTATAGGTCGTGGGGTCTACCTCCCGATGGGCCTCTGCATCGTAGCCTGCCTCATGAATGTCCATTAGAGCCTCCTGGGTAGAGAGAAAACACACCTCTGGATTAAAAATGAAAATGATGGCTGGAGGGCATGTGATATTATGAAAATATTTTCTTTATCCAAATATTAAAAAAACTTTGAGTCATGATCTCACACACGTGAGTATATCAGCAGCAATCTTTGATGTGCTACGGCACATGTATATATGAGTGGTGTGTGCATGTGTGTGATAGCCATCCGACCAAACCTTCATGTAGCTTCAGTCAACTTCCTGGAGATCGAACTATTATTTTACCAGTCTGACGAGCATGTAACGTGCGCAAGCGATGTGTTCAGGTCAACAGGCTTTTTGCAAAGCCCGTACGCACCTCTGCTCCCCATCGATACTGACGATCGTACCCTTATAAGAATTGAGTTTTCATTCCTTCTACATACTCTACCCTTGAATATTAAGTTTGGCTTCCATTATGAGCCAAAACATTTGTTTTGACTGTTCACTTTTAGCCGCTCACAAGGCACACTTGCACATTACTGTAAATAACGTTACCTGCATTGGTTCTGGCAGGTTGTTCCACTTCTTGAAGCCGTGATGTGGGATATCTGTCTTCCTCCCCGCCTCACCCTTCTTGGCTGATTTCTTCTTTTTCTTCTTGCTCTCTGTGTGCCAGGAGCCGGGGTCCTGAGGGAAACTCTTCTGCATGGAGACTTGGTAGACATTCCCAGAGTCCAGATGGAGTCTTGTCTTCCCCGGCTGGTGGATTACCTGGGCACCTAGTGTTAGGAACATTAGGAGGAAGAAATTATCATCAACGCTTAAAGCCTCTTTTCCCCACTCTGTGGGGTTGGACAGTTCATTTCCTTGATGGCTCTCCTCCGTACTGTCCTGTCATTTGGGTCAATGTGGGTAATATTCAACACTTTTCTGTCTTCTTTGAGATACAATGCATTATATAAATGACAAGTCTGGAACAAGAATCCTTGTGGGACTCAACATTCCATTAGTGTTGCTTGCCATAATTCAACACAGAGTACACTTTGAATTAAATGAATCTAAAATTGAGTCCACAAAAAATGTGAGTGTCCAGCAGTAAATATATCAAGGTTGTACTATTGGGCAAATGAAAATTACATTACACAGAATCACTTTGAATGAGATTTAGATCCAATGTGATCAGATCCACAAGAACTAGTCCAAGTGACTAGACTGAGCTGCTCACCTAACAGCCATTCCTGCTGGAACTGGTTCTGTGTTTCCAGCATCTTGTCCCCAATGGCTGGGTTCATCACATCCTTCATGGTCGGTGGAGGCTTGGGTTTCCGTCGGAACACCTGGATGTCCTGAGCCGTCTGGTTAATGGCACCTTCAACCGATCATGATCATGATGATAAAAGATACAATCTTAATCATATATGGTATGGTATGTGTAAGTGAAAAGAAATAAAATTCGTGGAAGAAAAAACAACGATAAGTAAATAGAGCAATTCGACTGCCGCGCAGACGATAAATATGCCTCCGCCTCTTTGCTAGCTCTATTTAGATTTATTCTCAGAAAACCTGTTTGGTGGGCAATGAACCATTTAAGTCCTATGTGAAATGAAAATATATTCTGTTTTTCCATGTTTGGCCAAGTTTGGCAATGTTCATTGACCTTTGACTTCCAATCTAATCAGTCCGTCTAAGGCCATCCTCGTATTAAAGGGGAAGTTCACCCTGAAATTATTTTGGTTTCAATAAAAAGAGGCAAATGAAAGAAACATATGAGTGAAGGTTTGACGCAAATCGGTCAAAGGAAAAGAAAGTTATTTGATTTTAAAGTTTTGATTTTGTGACGTCACATGCGAGGTGCTCTCCCATATGTTGTGTACAATTTTTTTCGAAAATGTGCATTTTCTCACAAAGATATGCATCCTTTTACTCGTGCATTTGATACATTATCAGAAATACTTTTTTACACACATACCTGTACGAAAAAAAATCATTCCGTTGTCAAAATCTTTTTTAAACAAGGCATTAGCAATATTGTGTCTCGCCCACTTGCGAAAATAACCAGAAATATCGCGATCTCCGTTGCTACGCAAAAGAATTGTATCCCTGGCTGATTGTGAAATATCTGCCATAGAATGTAACATTCCATAAATGAGAAGGGCTATTTCACGCAATGCTACTTCCTCTATCTATACCCCCCCTCCCCCACCTTCCCCCTTCTTTGAGATGGAATAAAAAGCCTCCACCAAGTTCTATTAGATTAGACAAAGACAAAACAGGATGATAATCAGTTGCACAATAGAGGCGAAGTAAACTTTGTCTCTGGGGGGCATAGAAATGTAAAAAGGTTAAAATTAGTGCTGCAGTTGAAAACTGAACATGGAATAAAGTTTCTAAAATTGATACGTTTATATAAGAAAGTTTGTCAACAGACATGAATAATGCTGAACATTATGATTGTAATAAGGCATGCATGTAAAGTGAACAAAGTAGAATAATTTTTTTGGAGACTTAAAAATTATTCTACTTTGTTCACTTTACATGCATGCCTTATTACAATCATGATGTTCAGCATTATTCATGTCTGTTGACAAACTTTCTTATATAAACGTATCAATTTTAGAAACTTTATTCCATGTTCAGTTTTCAACTGCAGCACTAATTTTACATGAAAGTACCCCCAGTGCATCTATGACCCAAGTTAGGTTGTAATCCAAGCAACCTATGTGAAGTTATTTGTCAAAAGAGAGTCTTGCAGGTAAACTTTAACATATGACCTCAAATGACCTTTGACCTTATCCTGTGACCTCCAACGGCACCATAACATGAAGGTACCCCCAGTGCATCTATGACCCAAGTTAGGTTGTAATCCAAGCAACCCATGTGAAGTTATTTGTCAAAAGAGAGTCTTGCAGGTAAACTTTAACGTATGACCTCAAATGACCTTTGACCTTATCCTGTGACCTCCAACGGTACCATAACATGAAGGTACCCCCAGTGCATCTATGACCCAAGTTAGGTTGTAATCCAAGCAACCCATGTGAAGTTATTTGTCAAAAGAGAGTCTTGCAGGTAAACTTTAACGTATGACCTCAAATGACCTTTGACCTTATCCTGTGACCTCCAACGGTACCATAACATGAAGGTACCCCCAGTGCATCTATGACCCAAGTTAGGTTGTAATCCAAGCAACCTATGTGAAGTTATTTGTCAAAAGAGAGTCTTGCAGGTAAACTTTAACATATGACCTCAAATGACCTTTGACCTTATCCTGTGACCTCCAACGGCACCATAACATGAAGGTTCCCACAGTGCATCTATGACCCAAGTTAGGTTGTAATCCAAGCAACCCATGTGAAGTTATTTGTCAAAAGAGAGTCTTGCAGGTAAACTTTAACGTATGACCTCAAATGACCTTTGACCTTATCCTGTGACCTCCAACGGTACCATAACATGAAGGTACCCCCAGTGCATCTATGACCCAAGTTAGGTTGTAATCCAAGCAACCCATGAGAAGTTATTTGTCAAAAGAGAGTCTTGCAGGTAAACTTTAACGTATGACCGCAAATGACCTTTGACCTTATCCTGTGACCTCCAACGGTACCATAGCATGAAGGTACCCCCAGTGCATCTATGACCCAAGTTAGGTTGTAATCCAAGCAACCTATGTGAAGTTATTTGTCAAAAGAGAGTCTTGCAGGTAAACTTTAACATAGAAAAAGAGAGTCTTGCACATACTCTTATGACCTCAAATGACCTTTGACATCATTACATGACCTCTGACAACACCATAACATGAAGATACCCCTAGTGCTTCTATCAACCAAGTGTGGCTGCCATTGCTGTAACAGTTGCCAAGTTATGGATCATAAGAGAGTCTTGCAGGTAAACTTTAACATTTGTGACGGACGACGGACGACGGACGGACGACGGACGGACGACGGACGGACGCCATTTGGATCCCTTAGTCTCGCCTTCACCTCCGGTGGGCGAGACAAAAAGCAATGTATCTATTCCCAAGTAGTGATCCATCTTAGTACCACGTTTCATGAGAATTGCATTTTTGAATTTGGTTTTATGGTGAAAAATATGAAGTTTGGGGCAGGTTTTAACCAATTTTGGCAAAGTTCATTGAACTTTGACCTCTGAACTTTCAGGAATTTTATCACAAATGTCACACGTCTATTCCCAAGTAGTGATTTATCTTTGAAACATGTTTCATGAGAATTGCATCCTTGGATTTGGATTTATTGGGAAAATATAAAGCTTGGGGCAGTTTTTAGCCAATTTTGGCAAAGTTCATTGTCCTTTGACCTCTGAACTTTTAGGAATTTACTAAAAAAAATGTCATCAGTTTATTCTCAAGTAGTAATCCATCTATGTACCATGTTTCATGAGAATTGGATCCTTGGATTTGGCTTTATTGTGAAAAAGATCCATTTTGGGCAATTTTTCACAAAGTTCATTGACCTTTGACCTCAATCAGAATTGACCCCTATTTTACATACTTCATTGGTTAGATGCAATACACACATGTACCAAGTTTGAAGCAAATCTGGTTAGCGGTTCTCAAGATATTGCCCAAACGGATTCGGAACGGACGTATGGACAGACGTACGTACGAACGGACGGACGGACATACGTACGGACGGACGTACAGACGGACGGACGGACGGACAGACAACGAGAAAACATAATGCCTCCGGCCACTGCGTGGCGGAGGCATAAAAAGAAAAGATGACAATTGCAGAAGTCAGGCTACCCCTTTTCAACACAATAAGGACAAGATTATTTAAATCTGTAAGTTAGGTCACAGACTCATTGTGGATATCTCAGAGGATTTAAAGATTTAACAAGTTTATGAATGGCACAAAGCAAACAAAGTTGATGAGAAAGTCTCGAAAACAGTCCTAACCTAAACTCAATGACCACATACCAGTTCAGCATTGCTTGCTCCTTATACATTGCAGGAAATATGTCTGGAAGGCTATGACTGACATTGTTGTACAGACCTAGCACTTGTAGAATTTACCTGCTATTCCCAAGTTGCATGAACATGACTTGAAGATGCAATCTACTTGTGTAACTTTTATTCACTAGAGAGATTTATTTTTCCCTATTCATCTGAGATACAGGACTAACCTAGAGACTCTATGGCTAGCTGTCTGCGCTGCCTCCTCTCTCCTCCAGGTAGACGATAGAACGAAGCCAGGGGTTTGGCATTCATATCCTCCTCATCCTCTTCCCCTTCCTCCCCTTTGTCTCCTTCTCTTGTCTCCTTCCTGCTCTCACTCCTCCTCCCATCTCCTGCTGTTGCCGGGGGCTTCTGCAGCTTGGATCCTCGCGATACGGCCCTCTGCTCCCCCTGCTCTGCACTTCCTACCTCACTCACGCTCATGTCATCCCTGATGAGTGCGTCATTCTGTGAAAACTCTCCATATTTCTCGGTAAGGAGCTTAGAGAGGCGTTCCTTCTGCGGGCCCTGTGGGGTACGCTCGGTGACGATCCACCTCGCCGTGGCTTTGCTGAGGTTCATGAGGACGTGCGAATCCCAGTTCTCCTTCTCTTTACCTCCGACTTTTGACCCCTGATGCCATACTGCTTTCATTTCCTCCTCATCATCCCCTTCAGCGATCGGAGCAGACTGGGTGAGGAATGTCTCCTTTCCCTTGATGGACGTCCCAACCTCTGACACGATTTCATCTTCTCTGTCTGGAATGATTTTCTTCTTCTTGTGCCGCACTGGCTGCAGTCTATGCTCTGACAATGTTGTGATGTGGCACGGCGCGTGTTTTTTCTCGTTGCCTCTCTGGTTGTGTCTTCCAACAATTCCAATCTTCTTTACAGGCTTCCGCCTGACAATCCCTTTGGAGTCGAATGTTCCTCTAAGAGCCTCCTTGTCGTATGGCATTGTGTGAGCCGCATGCTTCCTGACCACCGCTTCACTGAAGAGCAGGTCTGCACTAATCTTCTTGATAAAGTCCTCATGGATTTTTCCCTGGGCATCTTGGGTGCGGGTCGGAGGCAAACTCTGGGACAGGAAGGAGAAGTGGGTCTTGACCCTCGTCTCATCGGACCCGACCTGAGGAACCTTGACACGGTCAGCACAGGGGAAGAGGAGTGGTCTGGAGAGCCTGTATGACTCCATCTTGTGACAAAAAATCACACACCTGCAAAGAACACAAAGATGTGATCATAAAGGGATTGCAAAAATCATCCCCATAAAGCAATTGATTGTAATGAAACTAACGGATTGATAATCAAAAATAATGCAATGCATAAATGTGAAAAAAAAAAACATAACAGTCATTAGTTTAATTAATACTGGAGCAAATCCATAATTTCAGTGAACTTTCATGCATTTTCCATGACCCTCTCTGTACAAGAAAGGGTAGCCAGTCCTTTTACAATTCATGAAACTCTGCATTGATTGTACAGACATGTAGGACAGTGTACCCTATTACCGATCATTCAAGATTTGCCCTTCTCAATTTCAAAAACAGTACTTCAAATCCTCACACTATATATTGTAATTTGTTCACAAAATTCCAGTAAATACTGCCTCGATCTGACTTGCAGTTTCACGACAATGGCTACGGGATCCAATGGAGCAGTCTCAATATTTTTGCACAATTGTGTAGCGCCTATTGGAAAAGGTTCAAACTGCGCACACATCCTTCCAAATTGGATACCAGTGCTTTACTCTGTGCGCATCAGCTCAACAACCGTGCATGGTGTCAAAAGAGTTAATTTTGCATTTTGATTGCGTGTCAGCGAAATCGATGCCGACAGAATATATTGATTAAGGTTTATTGAGCTCCTAATTTTCCACTTCAGAAAAGTATTAGATCGTTGCATACTTTCATGAATTTCTGTGTTTAATTTGACAAAGTAACTTATAGACTCAAGAATTTTGATCAGAATCGCCATCAAACCTAAGAGTAAGACTAAATTATTTCCAACATTTTGGGGAAATATCACAATTCTTAATACGTACAGCTTCGAAATAGATTTCTACAACCTATGCAGCTTGGAAATGTGCACCAATGTAAATGACATTTCATTCATAGCTTTACTGATTTTTTCAGGAAAAGTGAAAAACATCCTCAAGTACCTTTCAAATGACTCATCCAAAACATACTCAAAGTCTAGCAATATAAGCTTGCTCAAGGTCAGTTTCCAGTTTAAATATTGTGAGGCCGTTCTTAAATTCTCCATTCTCCATGCCTTTTGACCTACCTTTAACCTTTAAACACCCAGACCAGGATACACACACAATATTGTATACTTCGACCGGACAGTGATTTTCCTCCTTTTTATTCATTTTTTATCAATGCATCAAAAGGTTAAACTGGATCAAATAAAGTAAGGGTTAGAAATCGGACTTGAAAGGGATTGTACACTCCAGCTCAAAGGAATTGGCATAGGGAAAGGGAAGGAGCCATGGTATATTTTGTCCAGTTCAGCATGAAGCACGATGCTTTATCGTGTTTCATGCTGAACTGGACAAAATATACCGCGGTTTAAAGCTGAAGCCCCTTCCCTTTCTTCCCTTTCCAGGCTATGCCAATTCCTTTGAACTGTAGTGTAGGTAAGGGTTTTAGTAGGGTAGAGTTAAACTTAAGGTAAATTCGTGATTTGGATTTTGGGGGTAATTTTGTTGCCGGAAGAAATCACAATCCAAACTTTTTGATCACGCACTGTAACTCTCAGCTACAACATGGATTTTAATGGCTAATTTTCAGGATTGCCAAGTCGTATGAATGATTATCTTTATGACTTTGCATTGATTTGTGGTCAATTAATTCACAGGCTGAAGGTTTAAAGCTCATCAACGATGCTGTCTAACACATACTGTATTTAGTAGACAGGAATAACTGCCTAATTTGGGGCATCCCCAAAATTATGTTTGTTGACAGCATAGCCACAGCTAGACAGGAATAACCGTCTCATTCAGGGCATTCTTTAATCGAAATGACATTTTTGGACATACCACCCGAGTAGATAAGGCGTTCAGAGGAGCCAGCAGATGCAATCTCAGCGGATATCCAATGACATACATACAGAGACTGAATTTTCAGTCTAGGCCTATAGTGATATTAAGAATTTCTAGTTTGTATTTTGTAATAACTAAATATATGTTGATCGTACCATGTAGTTTTCTATGTTTTTTCTTGTGATTTGCTGGACAAACCCTGGCCCCCAATATTATATGTCATACTCCGTCAGCTATAGGCCTAGGAGTTAGGACGAGTTCGGCCTCTCCGGCCCGGTTTAGCGCCGCGCGCACTCATCAGCGGTCAACCGATGAAGGCCGGAGCTACTCGGCCGGCGTTTCCCTGCATACCCGTGCCGTGACAGTCGCAGAGCAACGCCTACGATATGCCATTGGCATTGCCCAGAGAGAAGTCAGAGTGACACAAAATGCTCTATTTCGGCTTAAGTGTAAGACACACACAAAATACTCATATCATGCACATAATTGGATTCTTAATGACTCTCACTCGGATAATAAATCAACCAAAGTGCTAACTGAAGAAATATATTGGCAATTTATAGTTACCTCTCCAAATGTTTATATCTGTTTCCATGGATGGTCGGCCATTACATGTATTTTAATTATTGCTCTAGCGCCCTCTCTCGCAGCTATTTTCCAAATGTTTGGTGGTACTTGCTGCCAGAATCATCCAGTTACGGAAGCTTAGAAGTACGGAAGCTTAGAAGTGCCCCCAGAAGACGAGATAATTTAGGACGTGAAGACGAGAAGACGAGACAAGAAGACGAGAAAAAGAGTCAAGAAGACAAAAAGACAAGATCTTGGATCTCGTCAAGTCGACTTCTGTAGGACGAGAAGACAAAAAGACAAGATCCTGAGAAGACGAGAAGACGAGAAAAAAGAGTCAAGAAGACAAAAAGACAAGATCTTGGATCTCGTCAAGTCGACTTCTGCAAGACGAAAAGACAGAAAGACAAGATGCTGGATCTCGTCAAGTCGACTTCTGTAAGACGAAGAGACAAAAAGACAAGAACTTGGATCTCGTCAAGTCTACTTATGTAGGCAGTGGCGTAGACAGGTTCGTACACCTGGGGGGGATGACTGGGCTGCCAACGCTCGAGAGGGCGCGAAAGCGCCCGAGCGAGGGAGCGAAGCGACCGAGCCGGGGGGAGGGTGTGGGAGGGGGGTGTCCCCCCTCCCACGGTAGGGAGCTTTTGCAATTTTGAACTTGAAATCGTGCAATCTGATGCATACCTAATGAGGTAAAATAACACACACAAGCGTGCACGCACACACACACATACTCTCTCTCACACACACACACACACACACACACGCACACACACACACACACACACACACATACTACGCCGATATAGTTTCGACAGGATCTACACACCGTGGCATACGAGTACAGAATGAACTGACACATATTGCAGGGAGGGTTCGTAATGGATCCCGGGGTAGTTTGGGTACCATTTGGCTTGAAACAGAATTTTCTGCGGTTTGATTTCTAGTAATGGAATGGAAAAAAATATTTTTTTTATTTCATTTGTTTTGGTGGGGGGGGGGGGGGGATTGGGGCTAACCCAGTCGTCAAAACCGGCATCAGTTTCATCATCATTTTTCGCCTCAGATGCTCCATCACCCTCAACGGCACTAATTTCTTCTGGTTGAACTTCCGGAAGAACAAGTCTAACTCCGACATCATCCGATTTTGACGTAGACGGCTGTTCGTCATCATGTTCTTCTTTCTCATTATGCTTGAAAAAGAAGTGATCCTTGATGTTTTCAACTTCATATTATGAGCCATCCTAGAATCCGAAAATCAATTCACGCTGTGAATTATGTAAGGAACACACTCACATATATCCCCCCTTAAAAAGTTAAGGAAGACAAGGCCTCCTGCTTAGCGAACTCACCACGTGTTTTTGTTTTCTAAACACAATAGAAGAGTAAGCCCCCCCCCCCCCCTAAGAAAATTAGCATAACTCTTTATCGAAGCGGTTTTGGGCAAAACAATTTGCGGGATTGCTCCTTAACTTAATGACTATCCTCTGTGTGAAAATGATATTAATCCAATTAGTCATACATAAGTGGGCAAATTTTAAAGGCAAAAATGTAACTTTTCAAAAGTCACAAGGGTAATTATTTATGCCGTTTTAACAGTACAGTTTGGCATTTCTTGTGCGATTTTTAAAGTGTATTCACTCAACCATGACACGGAAATGACTTCTAATGATAACAGGTCATGTTACATTTTTGTCAAAATATCCAGTTGTATTTTTTCACAAAAATAAAGGGTTTTTAAAAGTTTCAAAACCAAGAAGGATGATTTTTTAAACGGTGCTCACTCAACCAGAACAATGGGTTAAATGTCGGGATATAAAGGTGCATCGAGAGATGGATGATAAACAATGAAAGAACATAAGTTATGCATCAGTGATGGAATTTATCCAAAATTCATATGACAGAAACCCAAAATTACCCTTGTGACTTTTGAAAAGTTACACTTTTGCCTCTTAAATTTGCCCACTCACGCATGATTATTGGATTAATGTGATTTTCACACAGAAGTTAGTTCATAAGGTGAGAAAGAATCCTGCCAAATTATTTTGCCCAAAACATCTTTGATAAAAAGTTATGATATATTGCTTAGTGAGGACAAACCACAAAATAACCACAAAGTACTTGTACGATTTTCTCTTCTTTACCGTCTGAATTGGCTTGCACCGTGTGAATGCGGCTAATACCAATAAACACAATTACAATAATGATGAGGATTATTATCATCATCATCATAAGTATTATTATTAATATTACAATTGTTATCAGTATCATTATCATTTCTACTATTATTATTATTATTATGACTAAGTAAGCAAATATCATTCCCCCAAACCTGGGGGGGGGGGGGATGATTGTACATGCCATCCCCCCCACCTTGTGAGTTGGGGGGGATGCATCCCCCTCATCCCCCCCGTTGTCTACGCCCCTGTATGTAGGATGAGAAGACAAGAAGACGAGATCTTGGATCTCGTCAAGTCGACTTCTGTAAGACAAGAAGACAAGAAGACAAGATCTTGGATCTCGTCAAGTAGACTTCTGTAAGACAAGAAGACAAAAAGACAAGATCTTGGATCTCGGCAAGTCGACTTCTGTAGGGCGAGAAAACAAGATGACAAGATCCTGGATCTCGTCAAGTCGACTTGATGAGGATGGGAAGGCAAGAAGACGAATTCGAGATCGTCGCTCTATACGACCGACTCTAGGCTATATATAGGCAAGGGTGTTTGTCTATTGTGATCAGGCTTTGACTCAGGATAATACTATGCTAAGATTTTTGAAGCTGTTTGAGAAGGTACATGTATGGTTGCATTGTATTTTGTTATGTACAATTAGGTGTTTGAGAATTTGTTGAAGGCTGACGAATCTTGCCCCATTTTTGTCATTTATGAAAAAAGACCCAGAATTTTGTCATCTCCAGTTATTGTACATGTTGAGGCTATTTAATACAGTTTTATATGGTGACAAACAAAATAAACATGTGAGTGTTTGTTTTCATTGTTCATTACTGCTGTGTGGAAATTTGTAGAATACATTTTGTGTCGTTGTGGTGTGATTATGTGAAAAGGAACAGGGAACGACATACTTACTAGGCTTTAGACCATTTGTATTGAAATTATGATGAATTTCATCATGCAATTATTTTACTATGTTATATTTCATCCCAAGCGCAGCAGAACGTATTTTGATTTGGGGCTCAAAGTGAAAAAATGACACTTTCATAATGAAATCGAGCTAAATCGAGCTGGGTTTTTTGACGATATAATTATTCTTTTCAAAATATGTCTAATTTCCGGTGTCTACAAATGCGTTTCCTCGAATGGGTGCGTTGAGCTAGTCTTGGAGACCAGACTTAATTTTCTCCCCGTCATAGTTCTCGAGCGGGACTATAATAAAACATGCAATTTCTTCAAAACTACACACACTCATACACACACGTACATACATATACGCTGCTTGATTCTGCCGTTTTATCTGATGGGACTTCACACAAACACACACATACACACATGCACACACACATACGCACATACACATACACACATATACTCGCACACACGCACATACACATACGCACATACACATACACATATATACTCACACACACATATATACTCACACACATACACATACACCCTCACATACACATACACACACACAAACGCATACACACACACAAAACCCGCACACACACACACAAAGACAGACATACACACACACACAGACACACACACACAAACAAATCCCGCCATGGCTGGGGTATTTGAGAGCCTTAAAGTGAAAGTCGAACCGAAGAAAAACTTGTCTTTAATAAAAAAAAAGGAGAGTTAAAGCTACAAATCAAATGTGTATGTGTGTGTGTATGTATGTGTGTGTGTGTATGTGTGTGCGTGTGTGTGTCGGTGGGTATATGTTAGTATGTACTGTACATGTGCGTATGTGTGTGTGTGTGTGCGTGTGTGTGTGTGTTCGTGGTGTGTGTGTGTATGTATATGTGTGTGTGTGTGTGTGTGTGTGTGTGTGTGTGTGGTGTGTGTGTGAAGTCCCATCAGATAAAACAGCAGAATCAAGCAGCGTGTATGTATGTACGTGTGTGTATGAGTGTGTGTAGTTTTGAAGAAATTGCATGTTTTATTATAGTCCCGCTCGAGAACTATGACGGGGAGAAAATTAAGTCTGGCCTCCAAGACTAGCTCAACGCACCCATTCGAGGAAACGCATTTGTAGACACTGGAAATTAGACATATTTTGAAAAGAATAATTATATCGTTAAAAAACCCAGCTCGATTTAGCTCGATTTCATCATGAAAGTGTCATTTTTTCACTTTGCCCCCCAAATCAAAATACGTTCTGCTGCGCTTGGGATGAAATATAACATAGTAAAATAATTGCATGATGAAATTCATCATAATTTCAATACAAAAGGTCTAAACCCTAGTAAGTATGTCGTTCCCTGTTCCTTTTCACATCATCACACCACAACGACACGTGTATTCTACAAATTTCCACACAGCAGTAATGAACAATGAAAACAAACACTCACATGTTTATTTTGTTTGTCACCATATAAAACTGTATTAAATAGCCTCAACATGTACAATAACTGGAGATGACAAAATTCTGGGTCTTTTTTCATAAATGACAAAAATGGGGCAAGATTCGTCAGCCTTCAACAAATTCTCAAACACCTAATTGTACATAACAAAATACAATGCAACCATACATGTACCTTCTCAAACAGCTTCAAAAATCTTAGCATAGTATTATCCTGAGTCAAAGCCTGATCACAATAGACAAACACCCTTGCCTATATATAGCCTAGAGTCGGTCGTATAGAGCGACGATCTCGAATTCGTCTTCTTGCCTTCCTATCCTCATCAAGTCGACTTGACGAGATCCAGGATCTTGTCATCTTGTCTTCTTGTCTTACAGAAGTCGACTTGCCGAGATCCAAGATCTTGTCTTTTTGTCTCTTCGTCTTACAGAAGTCGACTTGACGAGATCCAGCATCTTGTCTTTTTGTCTTTTCGTCTTACAGAAATCGACTTGACGAGATCCAAGATCTTGTCTTTTTGTCTTCTTGACACTTTTTTCTCGTCTTCTCGGCTTCTCAGGATCTTGTCTTTTTGTCTTCTCGTCCTACAGAAGTCGACTTGACGAGATCCAAGATCTTGTCTTTTTGTCTTCTTGACTCTTTTTCTCGTCTTCTCGTCTCGTCTTCTCGTCTTCACGTCCTAAATTTTCTCGTCTTCTGGGGGCACTTCTATACGGAAGCTTAGAAGTGCCCCCAGAAGACGAGATAACTTAGGACGTGAAGACGAGAAGACGAGACGAGAAGACGAGAAAAAGAGTCAAGAAGACAAAAAGACAAGATCTTGGATCTCGTCAAGTCGACTTCTGTAGGACGAGAAGACAAAAAGACAAGATCCTGAGAAGACGAGAAGACGAGAAAAAAGAGTCAAGAAGACAAAAAGACAAGATCTTGGATCTCGTCAAGTCGACTTCTGTAAGACGAAAAGACAGAAAGACAAGATGCTGGATCTCGTCAAGTCGACTTCTGTAAGACGAAGAGACAAAAAGACAAGAACTTGGATATCGTCAAGTCTACTTATGTAGGATGAGAAGACAAGAAGACGAGATCTTGGATCTCGTCAAGTCGACTTCTGTAAGACAAGAAGACAAGAAGACAAGATCTTGGATCTCGTCAAGTCGACTTCTGTAAGACAAGAAGACAAAAAGACAAGATCCAAGGATCTCGGCAAGTCGACTTCTGTAGGGCGAGAAAACAAGATGACAAGATCCTGGATCTCGTCAAGTCGACTTGATGAGGATGGGAAGGCAAGAAGACGAATTCGAGATCGTCGCTCTATACGACCGACTCTAGGCTATATATAGGCAAGGGTGTTTGTCTATTGTGATCAGGCTTGACGCAACGTTTCATATTCACACTCATAGCATCGTTAAAACTTGTATAAAATCTACCAGTTGGTGTGATGGCTGAAAATGCAGTTGAGAAGGAGGGCGACTCTCCTTCGTCGACAGAGTTTAATGACGACGACAACGACAAAACTGAACCTGAACCCATCAAGCTTCTATGTTTATAGTCCGGGAGCCCAGAAGATTTATTCATGTGAAAAGGGCCGGAACAACTGACCCCATAGGTAGAAAGGATATACCCTGGACATCACAAAAATGTTTTGCTGGCAAGGTGTACCCGATGCTTTTCCCCCCAAATCACCACAAATGTGACGTCACTACCGGAAAGCCTTGTTTTTCAAAAATGGTCAGAATATAATACATGGTACCATCATAACAAAGGTGTTAACACACATTGTTTTATGCCCAATGATCAAACTTGATTGGTATATTTTGGTTGCCTAGTAAATGTGCAACATCATCATTGACTCGTTTTGGCAATGGCAGGTCTGTGGGCGACGTCGACGACGACGACATGTCGCGACGACGTCAGCAAAATGCAACACTTTTGTTCGTTTTTTTTGCTCTTTGTCGATTAAAACTTTTTCAATTCTTGTAGTTCACAAACCATTCCAAATATTTATTTAAAACTTAGTTTGCTGTGTTTGGCATCTCTCAAGCTTTTCCAAACATATCAGAATGTGACATTTGGTCACGCTAATGGCCATCTCCTGACTAATAATAAAGCGTAGTGTTTTGGAAGAATGCACGTTAAGTCGTACAAAATACTGCCTTCGTCCTGTACACGCGTATATTCTGGATATGTGCTACTGTTTGGTTGAAATATTTTAAATCCTTGTAATCCAAGAACCATACCCCATATTTCCTCTTGATTTAGCCTTATGTTTTTGGCATTTCTTCCACTTTTCAAAACATATATGGATGTTACATATTGTTACACCTATGGTTATCTCCTGACCAATAATGTAACGGAGCATTTTGGAACAACTGCGTGAAATTGGACAAAATGTTGCGTATTAACTGCATACGTGTATCCTCTGTATGCGTGTTACTTTTGGATTGGAACTTGTTAGATATTTGTACTCTAAGAACCATACAACATATTACTTTCCGACATGTTCTGGTGGTTTTGGCATTTCTTCCACTTTTCAAAACATATATTGATGTTATATATTATCACGCTTATAATCATCTACTGACCAATAACATAATGTCACATTTTGGAAGACTGCGACGAGCGTAAAATCCGACAAAATACTGCATACGTTCTATAAACGCAGATATTTTGCTGCGTGTTACTCTTCAGTTGAAACTTTTTAAAATCATTGTAATCCAAACACAGCAAACTAAGTTTAAAATAAATATTTGGAATGGTTTGTGAACTACAAGAATTGAAAAAGTTTTAATCGACAAAGAGCAAAAAAAACGAACAAAAGTGTTGCATTTTGCTGACGTCGTCGCGACATGTCGTCGTCGTCGACGTCGCCCACAGACCTGCCATTGCCAAAACAAGTCAATGATGATGTTGCACATTTACTAGGCAACCAAAATATACCAATCAAGTTTGATCATTGGGCATAAAAAAATGTGTGTTAACACCTTTGTTATGATGGTACCATGTGTTATATTCTGACCATTTTTGAAAAAAGGCTTTCCGGTAGTGACGTCATATTTGTGGTGATTTGGGGGGAAAAGCATCGGGTACACCTTGCCAGCAAAACATTTTTGTGATGTCCAGGGTATATCCTTTCTACCTATGGGGTCAGTTGTTCCGGCCCTTTTCACATGAATAAATCTTCTGGGCTCCCGGACTATAAACATATAAGAAGCTTGATGGGTTCAGGTTCAGTTTTGTCGTTGTCGTCATTAAACTATGTCGACGAAGGAGAGTCGCCCTCCTTCTCAACTGCATTTTCAGCCATCACACCAACTGGTAGATTTTATACAAGTTTTAACGATGCTATGAGTGTGAATATGAAACGTCGCGTCAAGCCTGATCACAATAGACAAACACCCTTGCCTATATACAGCCTAGAGTCGGTCGTATAGAGCGACGATCTCGAATTCGTCTTCTTGCCTTCCCATCCTCATCAAGTCGACTTGACGAGATCCAGGATCTTGTCATCTTGTTTTCTCGCCCTACAGAAGTCGACTTGCCGAGATCCTTGGATCTTGTCTTTTTGTCTTCTTGTCTTACAGAAGTCGACTTGACGAGATCCAAGATCTTGTCTTCTTGTCTTCTTGTCTTACAGAAGTCGACTTGACGAGATCCAAGATCTTGTCTTTTTGTCTTCTTGACTCTTTTTTCTCGTCTTCTCGTCTTCTCAGGATCTTGTCTTTTTGTCTTCTCGTCCTACAGAAGTCGACTTGACGAGATCCAAGGTCTTGTCTTTTTGTCTTCTTGACTCTTTTTCTCGTCTTCTCGTCTCGTCTTCTCGTCTTCACGTCCTAAATTATCTCGTCTTCTGGGGGCATTTCTAAGCTTCAGTAGGCAGCTCAACCCGGAGCTCAACAGAAAGTGTGAGAGAGGGAGGGATGGAGAGAGAGAGAGAGAGAGAGAGAGAGAGAGAGAGAGAGAGAGAGGAGAGAGAGAGAGGGAGAGAGAGAGAGAGAGAGAGAGAAGAGAGAGAGAGCAAAATATTTATTTTGATTATTTGTGTATTCCTTTCACTCTTTAGCAAGGTACATATATACAAATCCCATTGGGGAACATGAGGAGTTGAATACAAACCAATAATGTTACGGTTGTGGATATACAATGTAATGTGGTTTGCTGTCACTGAACTATAATCAGTGTTTGCTGTAGATCCGCAGGCCTCGGCCCTAACATACAATATTGAAATTTTGAAGGACATAGTGAGATTTTTTTTTGTGAGAGGACATAGTTTGAAAAACTACCAGTAATTACCATAATTATGTTCCAAAGCTTGACAACTCGGTCACGATGTTGTGATATCATTATGCTCAATATTTTCTTATTTTGCACGTTTTTCTTTCCAAAATATAATTTCTCTTATTCAAAAATATAACTGTCGAAATTTATATTGACGGCAGTTAATAAGCTACAGCACGAAGGGCTACACATATCCAGATAAGGAGGAAATGTATTTTCTTGATTTCATATGAGAACTTCTTCTAAATATATCGGACGCATATCATTTCCTATCAACACAATTTTGATGAAAACATAACTTGTTTGTGCATTTCATATTACCTAAAGTTACTAATTACTATATGTTGCCTTCATCTGCTTTTATTTATCAATCTTACTTCAACGTGGCCTTTACCTAGGTTAACGCCCGGGGTTAACGTCGTCGTGGTTGAAGCTTCTTCGCATCTTGAACTGCCTTCCCAGGTAAAAACAAACCAAGGGGTAATCCAACTGGTTACTGGTACCGGTTGATTCCAGGTAAATGAAATGGATGGAAATTTGAATACTGGAATCAACTGGAATCCAGTTGATTCCAGTTGACAAATTGCAACTGGTATACCAGTTGGAAACACCAGTTGCTGGGTAGTTGGAAATACAAGTCCAACTGGTCTGTTGAAAACGCCATTGTGCCAGTTGTGCCAACTGGTTTCAACTGGTACCAATATTTTTATTGAATCCAGCTTGAACCAGTTAAAAATTCAACTGATTTCAACCGGTCTTTTTAAAGTAACTATGCCGGGGAACTGCTATGCATATGAAATTACGTCATGTCCACCTGGATTTTGGAATATCGTTGATGTTTGTAACACGGTGTTTTTGTCATGAAATTATTGTAATGTAGGTTTGTGAGGACAAGCCTTTCACGAAATTTGATACTTTTCCTGATTAGTTTTGGCGCGTTTTGGCACATTTTTCATGTTACGTACCAATCTGAAAGGAGAATATCTTACTCAACGGTTTAAGACTTTTAATTGAATTTGATGCGGAAGAGGGTGACGCTTTTCTTTTGCAACATAGGCCTACAACAATTACATTAGAGACAATATGATTGGATTCATTATTTGTTGCTAGCCTAGAAGATGCGCTGAAAGAAGCAATCTCAAAACTGCGCAAGCATCTCGGTTCCTTGATCCCCCAAACTTGCCCGTATCCTATTTTGCTTACGCCCTCAAATCCTAACAAAAAACTAACCTGTATAGGTCAGCGGGAACGAGGATCAGAGAGAAAAACCTGTGCGCGCTCTTTTGTGATTTATGGGGGATAATCGTGCGACCTTTAGAAGATATGATCCACTTATCCTACGTTGTGACGTTGAGCGTCTCAAACATTTGATTCTTGCACAGTTGTTTGGAAAGTTAATCCTCTAGAGGGGTTTTAATGGCTAGTATTGGTAATACTGTACAGGGCAGGCGGGGGGGGGGGGGGGGGGAGCGGTTGTAAAAGTGCGGGTCTTGTATAAGCCAGTTCGTAATTACAATTTGCGCATGAGCAGATGAAGGTCATATAGTGACCAAACCAGCTTGTTAGTTTTTAAATCACTAAGATAAGCATCATCATTAATAAGTTATTTTAGAATATGCTTGTTATCCAATTTATAAAAGAACACCAAGGTGTTCAATCATGGGGTATTTTACAACAGGCCAAACGACAACAATTAGTTTACAATAAACAATGTAAAATCTAAGCTTTCCCAATTGTTCACAGACCGTAGCCTACTATTCTTGTCACCTGTTTTGAGATGGTTCCTTTATTAGAGGTTGAATATCGCAAACTGCTATGTCGGGTAAGCACATTACGTAACATCTCCTTTTGAAATGATATATTAATCAACTGCTTATCCTAACCCAGGTCGAAATTCCCATAGAAACCAGTAGAAACCAGTAGAGACCGTCTACTGGTTTCTACTGGTCCAGTAGAGTCTACTGGTCTGAAGAGGAACTACGAAATCAAACCAGTAGAAACCAGTAGAAACCAGTAGAGTCTAATGTGTTGAAGACCAGTAGAAACCAATAGAAACCAGTGAGATCTAATGGTTTGAGAAGGAGTGTGAAAAAAACAAAGTCAAACCAGTAGAAACCATTAGAGACCAGTGGATTCTAATGGTATTGAAGGCCAGTAGAAATTAGAATCCACTGGTCTCTAATGGTTTCTACTGGTTTGACTTTGTTTTTTTCACACTCCTTCTCAATCATTAGATCTCACTGGTTTCTATTGGTTTCTACTGGTCTTCACTACCATTGGAATCCACTGGTCTCTAATGGTTTCTACTGGTTTGACTTTGTTTTTTTTACACTCCTTTTCAAACCATTAGATCTCACTGGTTTCTATTGGTTTCTACTGGTCTTCAATACCATTAGAATCCACTGGTCTCTAATGGTTTCTACTGGTTTGACTTTGTTTTTTTACACTCTTTTTCAAACCATTAGATCTCACTGGTTTCTATTGGTTTCTACTGGTCTTCAATACCATTAGAATCCACTGGTCTCTAATGGTTTCTACTGGTTTGACTTTGTTTTTTTCACCGTCCTTCTCAAACCACTAGATCTCACTGGTTTCTACTGGTTTCTACTGGTCTTCACTACCATTAGAATCCACTGGTCTCTATTGGTTTCTACTGTTTTTGACTTCTTTTTTTTTACACTCCTTCTCAAACCATTAGATCTCACTGGTTTCTATTGGTTTATACTGGTCTTCAATACCATTAGAATCCACTGGTCTCTAATGGTTTCTACTGGTTTGACTTTGTTTTTTCGCACTCCTTCTCAAACCACTAGATCTCACTGGTTTCTATTGGTTTCTACTGGTCTTCAATACCATTTGAATCCACTGGTCTCTAATGGTTTCTACTGGTTTGACTTTGTTTTTTTCACACTAATATAAACTAGTGAGATATAATGTTTTGAAATGGAGTGTGAAAAATTCAAAGTCAAACCAGGAGAAACCATTAGAGACCAGTGAAACTTAATGGTTTGAAAAGGAGTGTGAAAAATACAGAGTCAAACCAGTAGAAACCATTAGAGACCAGTGAATTCTACTGGTGGAGACCAGTATAAACCAATAGAAACCAGTAAGACCTAACGGTTTGAAAAGGAGTGTCAAAAATTCAAAGTCAAACCAGTAGAAAACAATAGAAACCAGTGAGATCTAATGGTTTGAAAAGGAGTGTGAAAAATACAAAGTCAAACCAGTAGAAACCGTTAGAGACCAGTGAATTCTCCTGGTATTGGAGATCAGTAGAAACCAATAGAAACTATTGAGATATAATGTTTGGAAAAGGAGTATGAAAAATACAAAGTCAAACCAGTATAAACCAATAGAAACCAGTGAGATCTAATGGTTTGAAAAGGAGTGTGAAAAATACTAAGTCAAACCAGTAGAAACCATTAGAGACCAGTAGAAACCAATAGAAATAGAGATGCTCATGAATATTCATGCATGTATTTACGTGTCCTAATTTTGTACTTTTAAATAGATAACCTCCACCTAACCAGATAAAAGGAATTTTACCAAGTAATGATTTCAAGTTTAAACATAAAATAGTGAATGTCACCTACTTAAGTGAAGACAATAATGATAACAACAACAAAAATGATCTTCTTAAATGTAAGTTAGAGTAACCAATATCTTATGAACCTTATAACCGTACTGGTATATATATGAAAGTCTGTGAAGGAAGGAGTAGGAATTAGGATAGGTATAGGATAGAATAGGAATAAATATAGGATAGGATAGGATTAGGTTAAAACGATAAGGAAATATGCCATAATTCGGATTATCATATACTAAATTTAAATCGATGTTTCATCAATATTTTTAATTTTGATTCCTGTTGGTCTCCTGATGGCTCCAGTAGGTATTCTACTGGTTTCTACTGATATTCTGATGGATCCAGGAGAAATTGCTACTGGTTTCTACTGGCACTCTACTTGTATTTTTCTAATGGTTTCTACTGGAAATCATTTCACTTTCCATATTCAAACCAGCAGAAAAATTCCAGTAGAAACCAGTAGGAAGCTCTATTGGATCCAGTAGAGATTCCTACTGGTTTCTACTGGTCTTCTATTGGATCCAGTAGAGATTCCTACTGGTTTCTACTGGTATTCTACTGGCATTTTTCTAATGGTTTCTACTGGAAATCATTTCACTTTCCATATTCAAACCAGTAGAAAAATTCCAGTAGAAACCAGAAGGAAGCTCTATTGGATCCAGTAGAGATTCCTACTGGTTTCTACTGGTCTTCTATTGGATCCAGTACAGATTCCTACTGGTTTCTACTGGTATTCTACTGGTCTTCTATTGGTCTTGTATTGGATCCAGTAGAGATTTCTAATGGTTTCTACTGGTATTCTACTGGAATTTTTCTAATGGTTTCTACTGGAAATCATTTCACTTTCCATATTCAAACCAGTAGAAAATTTCCAGTAGAAACCAGTAGAGATTCTAATGGTTTTTCTCTACTGGTTTCTACTGGTTTTTCGTCCTGGGAATGAAAAAGGGAAAGGTCATAGTGACCAAACTTGCTCCAGAGCTAACTACGAACTGGTGTATTGTTGCATACTAATTTTGCTTTGGTCCGCCTGCGCGGCCCGGTAATGATTTGGAGCGTTATGAATTAATACATTTGACTGACCCTCCCCCTCCCCCCCCCCCCCCCCCCTTGATCCGCCCCTGTATGAACTGCAGTAGACAAAATCAGGCGCGGCCTCTTATTAGCTCTAACCGTAACATGGTAATGTCATGACGGGTGTGAATGGTGGGAAAAGAAAAAAAAACATGCGTAATTGAGCCCTCACATGTCTCATGAACCTCAAGAACATGCGACCGACTCATTATGCTTTAAGCGTCACGATGAAAGAACTTTCATTCCCGTTCGATCGTGTGTGGTAATGCGACATTTTCGGAGGAAATGAATTCCGAGAAATATTCCTTCAAATATTCTCTGAAAAACTTCCCTGACTCATTGTGTACATAAAATATGTGTGTGTGATTTGCATGTGAGTGTGTTGTCTTTGTGTGCGGTATTCGTACAGGAGCACGTCACGTCATTGATTGCTTTGCGATTCGCAACACACCATACCGACATGTACTGTACACGCACCTGCAACACAAACCACATACCACGTGGTACTACGTTGCAGATGTTTTCCTTTTGCGGGAGCCGTGGTCGAGTTTTGTTCATCATATTTCCTGATTTCCTTCAGTAATAGTGTTTACTGACATCCACACAGAAATCACTACTTCAACCACCGGTATGTAGACAGCCATATTTCTCTGTCCTGAATTCGTAAATTCGCTGTCGGTGCGAGTAACGAGCGACTGTTTTGGTGCATTTAAATGATCATACAAGTACGGTACTGCACGGTTGGTCTTACTACATCAGTGCATGTGACATGGCCAACACTCAGCCACGCGTATTCCACATGCGGAATATGTGTGTTCATGTGGACAGATGGCGAGATGTTGTTAACCATAATTTCATGGTTATTCTAAATGAAAAAAATGCAAGTTGCAACTATTTTACAATGACATGAATGAGCAGTTCATTTCAATGTTATAACAAATTTAATGTACTTGTACATGTTGTATGGTCCAACAAAAGTATGTTAACATGTGCCTTATCGCTGGCAGTCTAAAAAAAACATCCTGTAAAAAAAAAAACATAGATCGGAACAGGCCTTTGGTCACTGGTGTTATTTCCTTGCATTGCAGTGGGCAGATTGTCACCATGGGAGATAGTACTGACTTCCTCCCTCAGCCCACACCGGCAGCCATAGCGCGGCGCCAAAACGAGTCATCTGCTCGGGCCTCGCTCTCGGAGAGACAGGGCCTCGCCCAGCTCATGCAGAACGAGGGCTATGACCTAAGCAAGTTTGAGCTGGTGGCCGTTCCTGAGGCGTTCTCTGATGCACCTGGACTTGACCAGCTAGGACATGGAGGGCTACTGGAGTATGATGGGGTGCTGGACATTGAGGACATTGAGGACAATGACTCTGAGTGAGTACTGGGGGGGGGGGGGGGGGGTTCCAGACACAATCTTAAAAAAACACATTTTGTTGTATCTCGGGGAGTAAGGAAAAATTGTGAAAAATTGGTATTTTGAATAGCTAAGTAAGGATAGAAGAGAACACTTATTCAAATGAGCTAGCTTAAGTACATGAGCCTCGAAGATTTAAATTTTATGCAGATGAGCTGAATCGGTAGTTGAAACACACTAATGCAAAAAAGGTAGGATTAAAGATTAAACTGCTCTCAAGCAAATGCATTTCTAAACACACGCGCCTTTTCCATTGCATTATGTGCGAAAATAACTTGTGCATTCAACTTTTTGCATAAGTGTACCAAATGTAATTAATGCACTGATGAACATTGATGCGCAATATTATTAACAGTTTCATGACATCAATTCATCAGCTTGATGGTAATAACGTATGCAAAAGACTTGACAGGTAGTTCATAACTTCCTGCGTCTGGGATAGGAGCGCAGGTCATGCGCTCATTGATTTTGGTTAAAATCTTCCGTAGATTTTTTACCACCCTTGGATTGCAAGACGAAGAAAAATACAAATGTGTGAATGCACATGATTTGTAAGCAATTGTGTTTTTTAAAGCCCAGTAGATGCAAATATTAAATTCTTTTTCTTTCTAGTGGCTGATTCAGATCAGTGGTATTATGTGACATTTGTTGTCAGCTCTGGATAGGTGATTATATGTCATTCAATGCTTTGGATAGTTGACTCAGTCAACAAATGGAAAAAAAAACGTGGAAAGTTGAGCATGAGGAGCGTACTACATAATTGTATGTTTTTCATGTATTTGAATTACTGTAATTCTTCAAGACTGGGTAGCACCTTTGCAAAAGTCTTGACACTCTGCAGGAATAAGCATATATCCTCACGATAATGGTGTAAATCTTACAGTTATAGCTTCATGAACCTTTTCAGGAAAAATATCCTTGTTTGAAATGCTTTGTTTTGTAGCAGAATTCGCCTGAGGGAAAGAGAAAGGGAAGAAAGGGAAAGAGCCTTAGTTTTAAACCACGGTATATTTTGTCCAGTTCAGCATGAAACACGATGCTTTAGCTTAAAATGCATCATGTTTTATGCTGAACTGGACAAAATATACCTTGGTTTAAAACTGAGACTCCTTCCCTTTCTTCCCTTTCCTTTTCCCTATGCCAATTCCTTTGAGCTGTGGTGTACATCCACAATCGTATCCCCCCTGTCAGTGCCCTATGCATCACTCAGCACATTGAATGTATGCACTGTGGTGTGGACAGACCTGCCAACCAGTATGATTTAGTCGTATTTAGTACGATTTTTAGAAGTGAATACGACAGTACGATTTTCCTTTAAAAAAAATGATTTAAAAAAAAAAAAGAAAAAAAAAAGTTTTTTTTTTTTTTTTTTTTTAATCTTATTTTATGTGTGTGCCATATTCAATGGCGAAATGGCCATTCTGTTTTGTAACATATCCTGCCAGCATCTCACATTAGCAATTTGGGGATGTTCATTGGTTCATCGAGCACACCAGTCATGACGAAATCATGCATATTCAACCAATGCTCCATGAAAAATGCCTGATGTAGGAACTGTAAGAGACATTGATCCGTTTTTTTTTTTAAATACATTTTTTGTTGGTAAAATACAACTTTTTGGATTAAAGAATACAGTTTTTGAACTCCAATTACATACTTGTATACATACAATTGTAAATTACTACAAAATAAAGTTTGCAATTCTTGAGATACTGTGTAGGAAAGTACACGACAGTTAAGAGTACGATTGTTTGTCTGAAAATACGATTTTTATGGTAAAATCAGGGCTCGACAAACCCGCTTGCCCGATTGCCCGGGACAAGTGAAAATGACGCCCGGGCAAGCATTTCTCAAAGACACTTTCCCGTCCGGGCAAGTGGTTATTTTTCACCAAAAAATATGAAAATAACATTGTTCTTACGCATATGCGAGAAAATTAATGTGAATGTGTCTCGTATCATGTCAAACCAGGCAAACACAGCCGAAATTGGAGTGAGATCACTGAGATTTTGTCATGAAAATTCGTCTGAAACTCCGTTCCATGGACGCTGCCATCTTGAACTGAAAAATAAATTCTGCGCATGCGCGATATCCGCATTACCGATATTTGAACAAGATAAGAGCGATCGCTTGCGATCGTGAATATGCGCATGTGCGATGTGAAATTTTTCTGAACAGCTGTACAATTCGTGTGTCTGGCGCCCATGAACCGTATTTACGTGGATTACTACATATGGGACTGTGATATATGATGTGAAAACGTATGTAAGTGATTGTTGTATGAGTTCAGCACATATACCTGCCGTGGAGCAGCAATGTTTTAATTGATTTGCCCATGATTTTGATCGCTACCAGTACACTTGAAACGGCAAAATTAGCACATCTACCAAGAAGTCTTCCCAGAAATATCGGGCTGATTACTCTAAGGTTTGACAAGCTCCAAACTGGGAGATCATGGGCCTAGTTCATAACTAACATAACTAAGTGTATCCACAACAGCCTACGGCTAGGGTAGTCACGGGCAGCTAGCCGCCTAGCCGTCCCGGGGCTATAGGGTCTAAACGGAGGCGCTAATAATAATACAGACCTAGAAATCACCTTTTGGACGAATTCAACGGCAAAGAAGTTGTCTAGGGTCAGACATTTTACTTTTGAAATGTGACTGTTTATAATCCTGTCAGCATTTTTATGAGTTACATGTATTATGACAAGCTTTGCCACCTGCAAATTACACTGGTGTATTCAGTGTTATCATGAATGCCTCTACTAGTCTTATGGAAGTGTTCTGATACCTGCCTACATGTAGTGAGCAGACTCTGCTCCCAACATGCCCAATTATTAAGGGAGGTCAGGCGTCTGTACTTCATATTGAGTGAAAGCAAGAGAAGAGTACTATAGTTCGGAGAGTCAGTGCTAAACATGATGGACTCATATAATTAAAAACAAACACTAGTAACTTGTCAAACTCTGTGTAAATACTCAGTTATCCTGTCAAGTATGTTATACATGTAATTCGGTAGGATAAAGTATGCCGCTTCTGCAGAAAAATTAGTAAAAAACAAAGGTTATAATAAACAAAAACAGGGCAAGCAGTTTTTCCTCCAGGGCAAGCACATATTTTTATCACTTACCCGACAGGGCAAGTGATAAAAAAAATTCTTGTAGAGCCCTGGTGAAATCATACAATTTTTGGTCAATCAAGGTTGGCAGCTCTGTGTGGACCATTGTATGGACAGCATGTTACATGAAATCTTAGCTTGCTTTAATTCCATTGGAAGTCAGTTTCTAGTTCTATTATTGGGAGGGAAGTTCTCATACGGTATTTTATTCCATTTTCCGCTGTTACAAGCCACCAAAAAATTGACCTGCAACAGGGCGTCACTGTCTTTAAAGCCACTGTTATGTTATATTTTCATAAAAATCAAGCTAAATATTATACTTGTGGTCCATGCAATTTTTCACATGAATTTGTTTTGTCTGACAAAAGGGGATTCACTCAGTTTAAAATGATTAATGTTAATAATTAAATTCAAAACCCATCTTTTTTGTAGTACGTAGTTTCAGATTATGTTATTCTGTTTAGTTGATTGTAAGCGCTTTGATCCTTATGGGAAAAGTGCTCTATAAGTATTAAGTAATAATAATCAACCAAAAAATTACTTTTTTTCTTTCCAGGGCTCTTTTTGGAGAAACCTAAAAATTTTCCAGGGCTACTTTTTCAATTTCCAGGGCTCTTTTTCCACTTTCCAGGGCTACAATTTCTGGAGCTATTTCGCGGTTTTGTTTGCATTTTTTTTTTGTGTGTATGTGTGTGTGTCAGGTGCGTACGCAGGATTTTTGTTTAAAGGGGGGGGGGGGGGGGGTTACGAGAAGTTGATGAGCATGGGGGGGGGGGGGGGGGGGGTTGGTAGTGGTGGGTTTTGGGGAGTGTTTTTTCTTCACAAATTTCTCCATTCCGTCATGTCTCAATCAAACAGTGCTCTTAGTGGAAGGGGGGGGGGGGGGGGGGGAGTTCAGCCCAAAAAAAAAAAAAAAAAAAATGGAGGCGAAAGAGGAGGGGGGGGGGGGTTTGACCCCCCAAAAAAACGAAAAGGGGGGGGGGGGTTAAACCCCCTGAACTCCCCTCCCCCCCCCCCCTGCCTACGCTACCGGTGTGTGAATGTGTGTGTGTGTGTGTGCCACATTGAAGGGATGATGGTCAGCAGTGCAGGGCTGCTCTGCTGCCTATTTTGTTGACTTTAAAACAAATTCAGGTTAAATATTTCATTAGCGATATGACTAATGCAAAGAAGTTTTCGGCTTTCAGGCATAGTCAGACTAGCCAGGGCCAGGGGCACAAACATGCATACGGTAAGTACAATTTGATGTAGATCTTGTAATCTGCAATTAAGACTTGATAAATGTTATGTAGATCTAATGTAGTTAAACTTTGAAGATTTTCAATGTCAAGGAATATGAAAAAAAAATGCACGGCAAACTGTGTTGCCCGGCCATAAATGGTCACAACGGGATAGTCACAATCAAACAAGGGCTCTCCCGTAGTTACGGCCGCCTTACTAGTCGGCAAACTGGTATGCCACAGGCCACAGCAGCTGCCATACCCGTTTGCCGACTAGTAAGGCGGCCGTAACTACGGGAGAGCTATTGTGACTATCCCGTTGTGACCATTCATGGGCAACACAGTTTGCCGTGCATTTTTTTTTCATATTCCTTGACATTGAAAAAATTCAACTACATTAGATCTACATAACATTTATCAAATCTTAAATTTAGATTACAAGATTTATATCAAATTGTACTTACCGTACCGTATGTACTGTGCATGTTTACGTTTATGCCCCTGACTCTCTGACTGAGCTGAGTCGCTGACGTCTGACTATGCCATGCATAGCATAGCACTAGCAGCTTGACGGCCGAAGTTTTGAAGCAAGTTTGAAGTTTGAGAAAAACATGGATAAATTCCTGGTTCGAGCGGCTGTGCGGGAAGCCGAAAACTTCTTTGTTATAGTCGTACCGCTAATGAACGGGTCATTAGATACTGAACCCCTGTTGTTTCCGCTCGAACCAGGAATTTATCCATGTTCTTCTCAAACTTCAAAGCTCGCCACGGAAGCATTCATTATTCATGTAGCTTTGCATACTACACAGTACACGTACGATCATATGCATGGCCGACTGGTCGTCTAGCCTAGCGCCCAGGCCTAGCTAGGTATGCACTATGCATTCGTATCGGGCGCGCGCGCATGGAAGAAACTATGAAGAGCCGTTCCCGCCAAAACGCGTGCCAAAACCATACGCGTGCAAGTCAGAACGTACGCGTATGGTTTTTGGCACGTATTATGGCGGGAACGGCTTACCATAGATATCGGGCGCGCACGCATGGAAGAAACGCTCCACATGCGATGGATACTGCACTACACACAGCATGCATTCAGCAGTACAGTGAGTCGGTGAAACATGCTGTGTTTGTTTGCGCGCTCTCAATCTTCGCTGTGCAAATTGCCGCAGTGCAGTGCGCGGCCGTCGCTTGTAGTCTAGTCGTGAGGCAAATGTTACGGGGGCGATTTCCTATTTTTGTGTCGCCCACGAAATTGCATTTTTGGCCTGTTTCGGGGGCTCTTTTAGGTGTTTCCGGGGCGAATTCGCCCGCCGCCCCCGTGTATTTTTTTGGTTGATAATAATATTAATATTACTGGAGAAATGACATACCATATACCGTTACATGTGTAGTGTAGTGACTCAAAATTAATGTTCTCCATTTTTCTTTTGCTGGTTTTCTTCATCATTCAGACCTGACCCCTATGAAGGTTTTAATGTGACCATTGAGCATGTAGCAGATGATTTGGGTGGCTCTGGGATGGTCCATCTCTTAGATGTCCCTGACCACAACCACCATTCCAATCAGCCCTTCCATGAGCATGATGTGCTAGATATTGGTAAGTTTGTATTGTTGTCTGTCAGTCACTTTCTCTCTCCTGCTACCACCCCCTTTTCTCTCAGTCTTTTTCTTTTTTCGGTATCATTCTCCCCTTTCTCCCTCTCTTCCTCACTTTTTTCCTCTTCCTACCTTTCTCTCATTTTCCCCTGTTTTCTCTTGCTTTCTTTCACTTTCTCCCCCTTTCTCTGTCTCTCTCCTCTTTAACTTGGCAACTATTATAACAATCCATATGTGACCATTGGATCATCCAATGAACTCTTAAGCATGGAACTGTTTCTAGGGTAGTTGTTCAAAATCAAAGCCTTAATATGCAACCTGACTCTGATAAATATATTGTAAAGATAAATGTTTCCAATTTTATTTTGCTGACAGGAATTGAAGCCAGTGATATGAAAAGCCTGTTGGAACAGTTCGAGGAGTGCGAACAGCCAAAGAACAAAATTGAGACGCCTCAACCACAAATTGAAAAGAAGGATCCACAAATCAAAGCAGCAGAGGAAAGGCAGCAGGTTATGACCCCAAAGAGCAGGTAAATCCTGAATATTCAACCCATTACCCCAGTACAGGGTACTGACAGCTTACACTACAGCTCAAAGGAATTGGCAGAGGGAAAGGGAAAGTGAAGAAAGGGAAGGAGCCGCAGTTTAAAACTGTGGTATATTTTGTGCAGTTCAGCATGAAACACGATGCTTTAGCCTAAAAAGCATCATGTTTCATGCTGAACTGGACAAAATAAACTGCGGTTTAAAACTGCGGCTCCTTTTCCTTCATCACTTTCCCTTTCCCTATGCCAATTCCTTTGAGCTGGAGTGTAGGTAAAACATCTCCATTGGTGCTTGGGTACCATGAAATTATACCAAACATTATTTCATATCATTGGAGATGATTAAGTTTTTAGAGCAAAAGGGAACCTTAGAGCTTGCGAAACACTTCTCAACCAAAAGGTAGGGTGTGTGGAAAATTAGTCTGGGTGTTGGTGACACACTGCATAATGGATGATTTTCCCCAATATACGATGGGAAGCCGTCATCTGTTGATATCTGCTTGTTCTGGCTAGTACTAAAATGATTGAGATGCAATTTATGCATGAAATGTACAGTAGTTGTTTCCTCAGATAATGCCCCAAGGGCCAATGTAGTTTAGTACAGATGTGTACTTATTTTCTCCACATGGACACTCAAAATCTGGAGGAAAGTTTAAGGAAACATAGTGCAGCCGCAACCTTTGATAAATTATGCATTGTGTAAAATGTTATGTCACCTTGCATCTCTGATTCCTCTCCTGGCAGAAATGCTTCTGTTCCTCTCCCCAAAGAGCTGCCTAATCCAGCTGACATTGTCAAGAAGATCGCTCCAGTCAAGAGGAAAGGTGCTATCCTGCTGGAGGCCAATGCCTTACCCATCAAGAAGATGAAGGCTAAGCCTGCTGTCCCTGCCCCACATGCAGAGGTTGCCAGAGCCATTCACGCTGCTCGAAACAGCGACAGCTCCTCTCCAGTCCCATTTGACCTGAAACACCTGATTCCTATTCCAAAATACCTGAGCATGGAGCATGACTACTGCCTGAGCCCCGCTCAGTCCGAGAAGAGCAACGCCTCTGACCTCAGCCCGCATATGTCGAAGGAGCAACGAAGAGCCTACTATCGCAATCGCTACAAAGTCAAGAAGAAAGGCGACGGGATAAACAGCCCGGCTAAGGGGTCATCTGTGAGCAGCTCCCCAGTCAGCATGTCACCCGCAGGGGGGTCGCCCAATCCATCCTTGGAGGGGGGAGCCGAGGTGAAGGCGCCCCAACCTCAGCCGAATGTGCCAACCCCAGAGCCAGTAGTGCCCCTGTTTGATAAGATCCCAGGGTACTTCTCCAAGAAGCTGCTCTTGGGAATGTACAAGGAGATTGACAGTTCAAATCCCAACCAGCCTGTACATCTGCAGTTTGATAAGAACATCTTCGTTGCCAACAACAACAATGAGCAGGAGAAGGCTCCTGCTGAGATCAGTGGACAGCACCCTGAAGGGGAGAGGTTGAGTAGACCCCAGCACCGGGGCCGCCATCATCGCTCCTACAGAAAGTCTCGCAGGAAGAACTCTGTCTCCTCTCAGTCAGACAGTTCCTACTGCAGCTCATGCTCAGGAGATCACCCTGCAGATGGAGATGCCCGTATCCCATCTCACAACCAACAACGGCCCACTCACAGGAGACGCAGTAGCGTCCGTTCTGCAGGGGAGCTCTCCCAGTCTCTTAGCCGATCACGCTCGCGCTCAAGATCAGCATCATATTCCTCGTACAACTCACACGATTCACGCAGCCATGATCGTTCAAGACACTCAAACCACAGATCTAGATCCTACTCCAGATCAAGATCACGCTCCAATTCTAACGCCAGGTCACGATCATACTCTAGGTCCTTGTCCCGCTCGCGGTCGCGTTCAAGGGCCTACTCTGGCTCTCCATCACGGTCGCGCTCACACTCCAGGGAATTCCATGGAAGATCCCGGTCATTTTCGAGATCGCTATCAAGATCCCCACGCCGATCGCATAGGTCCGTTAGCCGGAGGTCAAACAGGTCGGGTCGCTCGAGATCCAGAAGGAAATCCAGCTCACGGCGTCCCAGCATCAAAAGCAAAAGGTAAATTGTGATACCATGATATCCTGTAATTTGTAAATTTATAAAAAAAAACAACCTGGAAATTTCTCAAATTTTGAGGCAAATTGTGGGACATCATTGTAATTCCTTTTTGTCTCGCCCACCGGAGGTGAAGGCGAGACTAAGGGATCCAAATGGCGTCCGTCCGTCGTCCGTCCGTCGTCCGTCCGTCGTCCGTCCGTCGTCCGTCCGTCGTCCGTCGTCCGTCCGTCGTCCGTCGTCCGTCGTCCGTCGTCCGTCACAAATGTTAAAGTTTACCTGCAAGACTCTCTTATGATCCATAACTTCACATGGGTTGCTTGGATTACAACCTAACTTGGGTCATAGATGCACTGGGGGTACCTTCATGTTATGGTGGAGTTGGAGGTCACAGGATAAGGTCAAAGGTCATTTGAGGTCATACGTTAAAGTTTACCTGCAAGACTCTCTTTTGACAAATAACTTCACATAGGTTGCTTGGATTACAACCTAACTTGGGTCATAGATGCACTGGGGATACCTTAATGTTATGGTGCTGTTGGAGGTCACAGGATAAGGTCAAAGGTCATTTGAGGTCATACGTTAAAGTTTACCTGCAAGACTCTCTTTTGACAAATAACTTCACATGGGTTGCTTGGATTACAACCTAACTTGGGTCATAGATGCACTGGGGGTACCTTCATGTTATGGTACCGTTGGAGGTCAGAGGATAAGGTCAAAGGTCATTTGAGGTCATACGTTAAAGTTTACCTGCAAGACTTTCTTATGATCCATAACTTCACATGGGTTGCTTGGATTACAACCTAACTTGGGTCATAGATGCACTGGGGGTACCTTCATGTTATGGTGGCATTGGAGGTCACAGGGTAAGGTCAAAGGTCATTTGAGGTCATACGTTAAAGTTTACCTGCAAGACTCTCTTTTGACAAATAACTTCACATGGGTTGCTTGGATTACAACCTAACTTGGGTCATAGATGCACTGGGGGTACCTACATATTATGGTGCTGTTGGAGGTCACAGGATAAGGTCAAAGGTCATTTGAGGTCATACGTTAAAGTTTACCTGCAAGACTCTCTTTTGACAAATAACTTCACATGGGTTGCTTGGATTACAACCTAACTTGGGTCATAGATGCACTGGGGGTACCTTCATGTTATGGTACCGTTGGAGGTCACAGGATAAGGTCAAAGGTCATTTGAGGTCATACGTTAAAGTTTACTTGCAAGACTCTCTTATCACACATAACTCATCACATGTTGCTACAATGGCAATCAAACTTGGATGATGGATGCACTGGGGGCACCTGCATGTTATTGTGCTGTAAGAGGTCACATGATAAGGTCAAAGGTCATTTGAGGTCATACATTAAAGTTTACTTGCAAGACTCTTGGTGAAGGCTTCCTAACTTGTGCACAGAATTGTGTGAGCATGTGTGAGCATTACTGATGTAGATTTAGGCAAACATTACTCATGCACATTTATGCAAATTTATTCAAAGTCACTATTTTGCACCTGATTTTGATGTTGTCTGTTTAAAGTTGCTTATTTGTTTGTTTCAGTTTTCTTTTGCGTAGCAACGGAGATCGCGATATTTCTGGTTATTTTCGCAAGTGGGCGAGACACAATATTGCTAATGCCTTGTTTGACAATACAAGTTAATTTCATGTAGAGAATTTGTGTGGTAATGTAGTTGATATTTAGCTTATATTTTGTGTACTCATATAGTTTTCCAGTACATGTACTTTCACAGAGCTTTGAACATTTCTTCAGGGCCTTATGAATGTCCATCCATGTTTTTATGCCTCCGCCACGAAGTGGCCGGAGGCATTATGTTTTCGGGTCTTCCGTCCGTCCGTCCGTCCGTACGTACGTATGCTGTCTGTCCGTCCGTCCCGAATCCGTTTCGGCAATATCTTGAGAACCGTGAACCAGATTTGCTTCAAACTTAGTACCTGTGTGTATTGCATAAAACCAATGAAGTGTGTAAAATTGGGGTCAAATCTGATTGAGGTCAAAGGTCAAAGGTCATTGAACATTGTGAAAAATGGCCCAAAATTGACCTTTTTCACATTAAATCCAAATCCAAGGATACAATTCTCATCAAACATGGTACAAAGATGGATCACTACTTGGCGGTAGACTGGTGACATTTTGGGTAAAATTCCTGAAAGGTTAGAGGTCCAAGGTCAATGAACTTTGTGAAAAATTGCAAAAATTTGACCTTTTTCACAATAAATCCAAGTCCAAGGATATAGTTCTCATTAAACATGGTACACGGATGGATCACTACTTGGGGATAGACTGATGAAATTTTTGGTAAAATTCCTGAAAGGTCAGAGGTCAAAGGTCAATGAACTTTGCCAAAATTGGCTAAAAACTGCCCCATACTTTATATTTTTCACAATAAATCCAAATCCAATGGTACATTACCAACTAAACATGGTGCAAAGATGGATCACTTCTTGGGGCTAGACTGGTGACATTTTTGGTGAAATTTCTTCAATGTCAGAGGTCAAAGGTCAACGCACTTTGCCAAGATTGGCTATTTTTCACAATAAATCCAAATCCAATGGTACATTACCAAATAAACATGGTGCAAAGCTGGATCACTACTTGAGGCTAACTGGTGACATTTTTGGTGAAATTTCTAAAAGGTCAGAGGTCTAAGGTCAATGAACTTTGCCAAAAATTACCTAAAAATTGCCCCCAAAGTGATATTTTTCAAAGTAAATTCAAATCCAATGGTAAATTACCAACTAAACATGGTGCAAAGATGGATGACTACTTGGGGGTAGACGTAACATTTTTGGTGAAATTTCTCAAAGGTCAGAGGTCAAAGGTCGATGCACTTCACTGTAACATTCCCAACCAAACAAACAGATTTTCTGAAAATAATCTAAATAGAGCTAGCACAGAGGCGGAGGCATATTTATCGACTGCGTGGCAGTCGAATTGCTCTAGTTTTCAGCTCTGGTTATCAGTCGAGCTTCAGAATGTATGATCCAAAATTTCTTCAGCGCCTGATGTTTGTCAATCCTTGTTACTTTCAGCTCTGGTTATCAGTCGAGCTTCAGAATGTATGATCCCAACGCTGGTAACTCTGAAGTCAAGTACACTGAGGAGCAGCTAGAGGAGTTTGTAAGTATGAAATGAATGTCATCACCCATCTCTGTTAAAAGATTGATAAGTCAACAATTTGAAGTACAGTGTACAGACCTGTCAACCAAAACAGCTTTGTTGTATGTAGCATGAAAAGAGTCGTACAATACAACTATAAAATTATCATATCTCGATTTTATTTAATTAAAATTGAAAAAAAAATGTACGATGCACATCCTTTGCAGGTTAAAAGAACTCATTCCATATGAAAAGAGAAGGGTGAAAAGAAGTTGTGTTACTGTGCAGCTAATGCAGGTGGAATGTGTACACATAAAACATAATAGATAAAGGAATCCATGCAAGCTATGAAAGAATGATTGATTACATTAAAGGGTTACTAAATTAGAAAAATAAGTTCCCACTAATCTATGTAAAATTATCCACTAAAAACGAATTTCACATTCGTTTGCCGCAATAAAGTCTCATTTTGGTGAAAATTTGAAAACACGCACGCCTCCAGTGACGTATGAGAAGTCAAGATTCCATAGATTGTACGGAAGTCAACAATAGACCATTTTTTGTAATGTACATTCAAAACTTTCGCCCTAACTGCGTATTAACGCGTTATTGCATTCACCTGTATCTTGTCATTCAGATTCAATGGGTGGAATGCACTTTGAATCTATTAGATTTTGCTACTCAGACAAACCTCGGACAAGCTTTGGGGTTCCCATTGGTAACGTGTTGTTTTAAATTGCGTGAATAAAACATTTTATTTACACCGTTGGCATTTATGGTATTTTGACTTCTCATACGTCACGGAAGGCGTGTTTTTTTTCAAATTTTCTTCAAAATGAGACTTTATTGCAGCAAACGAATATGAAATTTGTTTTTAGTGGATAATTTTACATAGATTAGTGGGAACTTATTTTTCTAATTTAGTAACCCTTTAAGCATCAAACTCTCTCAAAATGTAAGCATGAGTATTGATGGAATTTGGTAATTTGTTCTCAACTTTTCAGGATGAACGGCGCGTGCTGTACGTGGGCAACATTGACAAGGAGGTCACACGGACCGATCTGAACAGGCAATTCTCTCGTTTCGGTCCTGTGGATAAGATTCAACTTTTCTTCAGGGAAGAACAGTGAGTAGCATCCTAAAGATTACAGCGGCTCAGAGTGATCGACATCACTCCAGTGGAAATCTGAAGAAGAAGAAGAAGAAGAAAGAAAGAAAGAAAGAAAGAAGGAAAGGAAGAAAGAAAGAAAGTTTCCATTATAAGTTTCAAAATCATTAGATTTTCTATGCCTCCGCAACTAAGTTTCTGGATGGCATGTTTCCGGGTTGTTCGTCTGTCCGTCTGGATCTTTTTTATGCAATAACTGAGAAAATGATCGATAGCTTTTCATGAAACTTAGCACAATGATAATATATGACGGCAATAAACTCATTAGATTGTGGGTCATGTAGGTTAAAGGTCATGATAACTATCAGAAGCCAACCTGGTGGGAATGTTATGAAATTACTGTTTCTTTATTGTTCTTTTTCTGTACCATTCACTAATGCAGGGACAGTTATGGTTTTGTCACCTTTCGCTACCATTGTGATGCCATTGCAGCCATTCAAGGTGAGCAGAGAGATATTATTGCTATAATTTGAGAAAGTTCACTACATAGTTGGCCAGACTGGGCATATTTTATGACCACATTATTGGTTGCTGGTATTTTGAACCCCTAATTTTGCTCTTTTACTGCCAACAATCAACCTGAAGTTTGAAGTTTGCGAACCTTAAACTATTTGTCATTGATGTGGCAGGAACTGCATTGTGTCAAATGATCACATGACAAAATTGTCAAAATCCTGTTAAAGGGATAGTCCACCCTAAAATTAAGTTGTTTTTTAGTAAAAGCAGAAAGGTAAAAGAAAGATAAGTGTAGGTGTGATAAAAATTGGTCAAAAGATAAGAAAGTTATGATTGTTTGAAGGGTTCAAAGCAGAAGAGCAGAAAGATAAAAGAAACATATTAATGAAGGTCTGACAAAAATTGTCAAAAAATAAAGTTATGATTGTTTAAAGGTTTTATTTTGTGACGTCACGTGTGAGGTGCTCTCTCATATGTTGTGCACTATACTTTTTCCTTGAATGGCCTTTTTACTGTTCTTTGATGGAGAATTACATTCTTTTCATAGCGGTATGTGTGTAAATGCATGTGTCTAATAATATATCTAACACAGGTAAAATGGTAAATATCCTTTTGAGAAAATGGACATTTAAAAAAAATTGTACACAACTTGGGAGAGCACCTCGCACGTGTTGTCACAAAATAATAAAATGAAATTCTGATTCCTTTCTTTCCCTTTGACCAATTTTTTGTCCACCCTTCACTAATATGTATCTTTCATGTTTTTGCTTTTATTGAAATCAAGCTAATTTCAGGGTGAAGTATCGCTTTAAGTTTCCTTTGCTTGTGATTAAAGGTAAGGGGTAGAAGTGCTAAAGAAGAAAACCATTCAACAGAGTGCCGTTCTTCCATGTCCATAGGTGCAATTCAGGTTTTATTACAGGATACCAGGATGTAATCGTCTAACCATTATAGAATCGTTCTACAATTATTACGGCCAGTGGTCTTCATCACTTTTACCCCACCTTTAGATGATTTACACTACAGCTCAAAGGAATTGGCAGAGGGAAAGGGAAAGGAAAGGACCCGCAGTTTTAAACTGCCGTATATTTTGTCCAGTTCAGCATGAAACATGAAGCTTTTTAGGCTAAAGCATTGTGTTTGATGCTGTACTGGACAAAATATACCGCAGTTTAAACTGCCGGTCCTTCCCTTTCTTCCCTTTCCCTTTCCCTATGCCAGTTCCTTTGAGCTGTAGTGTAGGTTGTATATTAGCCATTGGGCCCTGGACTAATGTGACAGCTATTTTATTCTCTCCACAGCTGAAAGTGACCCTAACTGGCCTCAGTATGAATTGTGCTTCGGAGGACGCAGAAAGTTTTGCACCACCAAGTACGAGGATCTAGGTGAGGGTCTCTTTTGCTAACACATTCATCACACTTTACATGTTAATATGTTGTACTTCATACGCCATATATTTCGCAGGGTTTTTGTTTTTGCGAATTCTGCGAGTCGACTGCTTTTCGTGAATTTAACAACACACGAGCACATGTACCAATAGTACTAGTACTCCATGATCGCAAATTTAACCACTCGCGTAATTGTCATGAAGTCCTGATTCTCAAAAAAATGAGACTCCCGAAATATATGGCATATACAGTATGAAATTCTTTCTGTCAACATCGTTTTCAAAATAGCTCCAAGTCCACGAACTGAAACATTCCCAAAGGAAACGTCAAATAATCCTTGGGCAATGACTGCAATATGTTATTATCCAAAGGTATCAGGGCCCCATTGCTTAAAATTTACCATTAATGGTAACTCTGCAATAAATGGTGACTACCATTGTAACATCTCACCAAGCCAATCACATTTAAGGTTTCCATTGAAGTTGCCATTGATATAGCAAAGTTACCATTCATGGTACGTTTTATGCAACAGGGTCCTTTATGAAGCAACTTTGCTCTTGTAATTGATACACATATTTCAAAGGGTAGTTGTCCATTGCCACCAGATGACTTGCCAAACATCTAATGGAAGCCAACTTATACGAGAAAGAAAGAAAAGACAGTGTTCATACATGGCATTTCAATAGCTAATCTGTAGGCTGCTAGAGAAAAGATGTCCTGAATTTCTTTTTTTTTACCAAATGTCCACACATCTATACAGAATTATTAACACCATGTCACTTATTTGGCTCCTGCCGCAGATTCCTTGAATAAGGCCTCAACGGACCTGGACTATGGCTACCATGGCAATGACGATGGAGGCGGGGATGAGCCCCCCCACCCAGAGGAGAGTGAGTTTGACAAACTCTTGAAAGCTGCAATGAAGGGTACCAAGCGGAGGAGATAACAGTGTGTGAAACGAACATTGGCTAAGATCCTGTCTGCTCATTATACCTCAAGGAGCAGTAACATTGTAAATTCCAGGATGCCCATTTTGTTCTTGACAGACATCGTTTTGAAAAGCACAAAACAGAGGCTGCAATGTGTGTGGCGACTCTTTGCTCATCAATTCCAGAGGGTTAATCTGGGAAGAAAAAAAAACAAGAACTTTTTTCCCCTCAGTGGTTCTGTTCAAGCATGATGTCATGAACCAAACTCCCTGAACTTTGATTTGCATTATACCATATCAGGGGAAAACAAGAGGGTCATTTATCATTTGCATTATGGAGGCTATTGTGCCATAAGCCCTCTTGTCAAATTTCTCTGGAGTCAATGAGCCCTTGAATTTTTGTATAGAAGATGACCCTCAGCTGTCTTTGTGGAACCTGGAGAGGCCGTCAACTTCTACCCTGTACGGGTGGGATGGTATGTTGGTTGTGGTTCTCTCCCTTTAGGCTTGATATAGATTCTGGGTGAAGCTTTGGCAGTCATGCATCCAGAAGTGATATTCATCATTTCCATTATATGATAAACATTAGAAGTTCTTTTCTTATCATTTTGTTTTATGGGAGAAGAGTATTTTGTACGTAAGCAGAAAGGAAATAAAGTTTACACCAATCATGTAGGCAGTCAAACATAGGAACCATGATAGATTTGGAAATTGTGTGGTGGCATGGGCAGTGAAGGGTTTTGTCAAAGGGTTATACAGATTTAGCAATTTATTGTAGTGCTTCTATCACAAATCAATTATAGCGGTGTGTTTAGGGGATGGTTGTGTGTACTCTTGTCTTTCTGTCTGTCTGTACGCCAGCCACGTTGCCAAACTGGCATGCTTTAAAGCAAGTGCAGCAAAACTTTGCAGAGGTAAATGCTTCATTGGGATGATGATGTACATGTGTTGTGGTAAAAACGTTGTCAAAGATGAGGGTCACCCAAAGGAAAGAGTTAACATAGTCCAAAGAGAGAAGTCTGTACATGGACTTGTATTACAGAGATGGTATACAGAAAGACAACATTTGGAGCTCCACTTCGTTACAAAAAGCCAGACAATTTGTTTCCCTTTGCAATATGCCTTTTTTAATAGTTTCTTTGCATTTTTCTATATTGTGATGTTGCATGAAAAGTTACTTTGTATGCCAAATACCTGTAATAGATGAGAGGTATATCCCTTTACCAAACACTTGTGAGCCATTATGAGCTTCAGCTTAATTGTTAGTAAAGTTTGTTTGCTTTCTTTCCATTTCTGATTATGTGAAATGTCACTTTAAATCAATAATTAAGTTAGACCTATAAAGAACACGATCACTTACATGTCTGTCGTTTATGATGACTTTGGGGAAGTTTGTTTTGCAATGAATCAACATTTTGTCAGAACAGATGACATCATCATATTGATTTGATTGCTTTGCTGTATGAAAATTGCAGCAGAGTGTTTTCTTTAAGACATACCTTAAGGTCCAAGATATAATGTTCCTGTGCATATTAATGTTGGTTTGCATTTGCAAATATGTGATGTGTCAGTGCGAGTTGTGCTACACTGAAGTATTTGAATAATGAAATTTAGGAAGTACTACCCAGTATTATAATTTGTGTAAATTTGATGAATGATTTTAGAAAGCAATTTATATTTTGAATGAAAAATTAATTTTAATACCTGGTATGAATATTTGATTGATTTTTGGCATATTCTTAATGAACAAAATATACAAAGAGATTACCGGTATTGAAATAGGTGAGGTACAAATTACAGTGTATTTGTATTCCTTTCGCCACACTCTTGTAAGCTTCACAAATGGAATTAGGTGACATGTTTTTAAACATATTTCGTTGTATGCAGGAGTGTGCTAATTTTACTCTTGACGTTTAAGATGGACTCGTGTGAGACATACCTGCCATCATGTTTATTAATACCACACTATTATTGCTGTACCCCTTATGTTGCATATGAAATGTTGCATGAAGGTGAGAATTCAGGTTTTTTTTTTCTGTTCATTCATCTTAAATCCCAGGTAATGACTTGCTTCAAATAAAATACCAATAATATGCACAAAAGTTTGTGTATATCTAGATATTATTTTGATGGACATGAAAATGGAAATGTGGTTGAAAAACATGAATAGAAGATATTAATGAGAGTTAATGTAAATAATTTACATTTTCATTTGAAATTGATTTTGTTGCGATGTGAGATAAAAGGTCTGGATAAAAAGATGTTGTTTTCTCCACAGAAGACTGGATATCTCAACAATTCTGTCTACTTGTATTAAATTGAATTTCATTTTGTTTTTAGTGTATAGTATATGTGTGCAAAATCACATATTTCTATGCTTTTTATAATTTCTGAGGTTGTTAGTATATCTCTTGTATATTCTGTCTTCTATCTTTCCTTTTTTTTCACATATCAATTGTCAAATTAATTTGCTGGGCCAAAGGTGTCATTTAGGAAATATGCATTTTTTTGTCTCGCTCACCGGAGGTGAAGGCGAGACTAAGGGATCCAAATGGTGTCCGTCCGTCGTCCGTCGTTCGTCCGTCGTCCGTCGTCCGTCACAAATGTTAAAGTTTACCTGCAAGACTCTCTTATGATCCATAACTTGGCAACTGTTACAGCAATGGCAGCCACACTTGGTTGATAGAAGCACTAGGGGTATCTTTATGTTATGGTGTTGTCAGAGGTCATGTGATGATGTCAAAGGTCATTTGAGGTCATATATTAAAGAGTATGTGCAAGACTCTCTTTTTCTATGTTAAAGTTTACCTGTAAGACTCTCTTTTGACAAATAACTTCACATAGGTTGCTTGGATTACAACCTAACTTGGGTCATAGATGCACTGGGGGTACCTTCATGTTATGGTGGCGTTGGAGGTCACAGGATAAGGTCAAAGGTCATTTGAGGTCATACGTTAAAGTTTACCTGCAAGACTCTCTTTTGACAAATAACTTCACATGGGTTGCTTGGATTACAACCTAACTTGGGTCATAGATGCACTGGGGGTACCTTCATGTTATGGTACCGTTGGAGGTCACAGGATAAGGTCAAAGGTCATTTGAGGTCATACGTTAAAGTTTACCTGCAAGACTCTCTATTGACAAATAACTTCACATGGGTTGCTTGGATTACAACCTAACTGGGCTCATAGATGCACTGGGGGTACCTTCATGTTATGGTGCTGTTGGAGGTCACAGGATAAGGTCAAAGGTCATTTGAGGTCATACGTTAAAGTTTACCTGCAAGACTCTCTTTTGACAAATAACTTCACATAGGTTGCTTGGATTACAACCTAACTTGGGTCATAGATGCACTGGGGGTACCTTCATGTTATGGTACCGTTGGAGGTCACAGGATAAGGTCAAAGGTCATTTGAGGTCATACGTTAAAGTTTACTTGCAAGACTCTCTTATCACACATAACTCATCACATGTTGCTACAATGGCAATCAAACTTGGATGATGGATGTACTGTTCAAAATTGTTGCTTTTAAACTCTCTCTAATCATTCACTTTTCCCCTGACAGGTTATCAAGTCTCCAAAAAAATTATTCCACTTTGTTCACTTTACATGCATGCCTTATTACAATCATAATGTTCAGCATTATTCATGTCTGTTGACAAACTTTCTTATATAAACGTATCAATTTTAGAAACTTTATTCCATGTTCAGTTTTCAACTGCAGCACTAATTTTAACCTTTTTACATTTCTATGCCCCCCAGAGACAAAGTTTACTTCGCCTCTATTGTGCAACTGATTATCATCCTGTTTTGTCTTTGTCTAATCTAATAGAACTTGGTGGAGGCTTTTTATTCCATCTCAAAGAAGGGGGAAGGTGGGGGAGGGGGAGTAGATAGAGGAAGTAGCATTGCGTGAAATAGCCCTTCTCATTTATGGAATGTTACATTCTATGGCAGATATTTCACAATCAGCCAGGGAAACAATTCTTTTGCGTAGCAACGGAGATCGCGATATTTCTGGTTATTTTCGCAAGTGGGCGAGACACAATATTGCTAATGCCTTGTATTTGGTTGTGATATTATCAGTACTCTGTGAAATCTGACAAAATAAATATGATTTTGGGAATATTGTATGTGAGAGTAAAGTGCATGTATGTGTTTTATTAACATAAATTTTACTTGGTTTCGTATATTTCATTTACTTTTGAATTCTTTTGATTTACATACTCTTTGATATGAATGATCTTATACTGGTATCTTTGAAAGGTGTATTTAAAGGAGGTCATGTTGTAATTGTGTCCATATTTTTTTTCAAGCATTGTTCATTCGTCCATGTGAAAACAAAATAAAAGCAGGATAGTGTTTATCGTTGATTGATATAAGTGTTCCATCGTTATCCTCAGAACCTGTCAGTTATGCAATGCCTAGTCAGATAATTTGTTAGTAAATCATTCAAAATCAAAACAAAAAACATGTGTTCAGGCCAGGTTAAATCTCTCTTTTATTTTAGGCAGATATGTCAATGCAAAAATCCTCACAGCCATCTTGGTCTTTGTTATTCCAAAAGGAATCTGAGCTTTCCTCCTGACCAGATGTTCATATGACATCTTACACTCACCCGTTGCCAGTGTTCCAGTGTTAATGGGTGGATTATATGCTAAATCTTATCACTGTTGGTAGTTGGTAGTCAGCCCACCATGAGCAAGCTGTGGGGTTACTATGAGTAAACCATTGTTTGAAGAGATGCAGTGAATTTGCAAACAGTTCAGGTAAATGTGGATTATTGAGCAATATATATATGCTTTTGCATAATGAATAAGAATATAAAATGTATATACGTGGAAAGGCATATTCTCAATATTGCAAGTAACATAATTTGTGTGTGCATTGGAGCTCAATTGCTTTGTTATTGCCTCCTCAACCGATGAAGGTCAGGGCTTCAAACAGACCTAGTTCATGTATTGATGTATAAATTTATTTTTGAATACAGTGTACGTGTACATGTATTAAGAATTATGTTCAAATCCTCTTGAGTTGCTAATAAATCTGCAATGCCTGTCTGGTACTTGTATACTCATTATGAATGCATCAAATTAAAATGTTTAGCCTTGTTATTTTTGTTTGCATGGGGTTCACAAATAGGATTTTTTCCCTTCAAGGTCACTCTAATAGTCATTCAGAAACAGTAAAGGCATATAAACATACAAAGCCCAAGTCATAGCTTAGTTTCTGCTAGATGCAGGACGAAAGAAATACACAGTTTCAACCAAGGACGGATCCAGGATTTGGGGAAAGGGGAGGGGGGGGCGCATTTAGGAAAATATTTTTGATCGGGTGAAATTTCATGACCAAAAGAAAAAAAAGAGAAAAAGAAAGGTCCTCTCATTCATCGGAGGCGTGATGGCTAAAAAAGAAAAAGAAAAAGGATCTTGCTTCAAAAAGGGGGGTGGGGGTGGGGGAGGGGCACACTGACATCAGTTTTTTACACTTTGGTTTCAAAGGGAGGGGAGGGGGTGGGGGAACGGGCTGGATGGATACTGTGCCCCCCCCCCCCTTCAATAAGCCACTAGTCAACAAAAACGTGATACAGAAATTGAATGTCTGTGTGTTCCTTTCAGAACTTTTTTTTTTAGACGAGGAGAGAAAAAAAAACATATTGGAGACATAATACCACCATGCCTTGCGTTTATACAGGATTATCATTCGGATATCATTTAAAGACAATCAGACCCGGCGCTCAAGAGGGCGTTATTCCATGTAAGCGCATGAGCGGACAGTACGTGTTGTCCAATGACGGCAATGTTATTCGATAATTTCACCGGTTACGCAAATGCCATGTTCCGAATGCCCGAAGAATGTCGATTCTCAATCTAGGTATGCCGAAATACAGTTCGGCTCATGATTCGGCGGCTGTTCCCTGCTGGCTCCGCCCACTTGCATACGGTACTTACGTACATGTACATTACGCCGTTTACGGTATGCACAAACGTGTCCTGGCATAGCTCGCTCGGCTAGCGCTCACAGCGTACGTGAAAGGGCAAGCAACGCATATAATCTACCAGTTTGATTGACAGCGTTACTCGTCAAACTTCGGAACTAAGATGGCGATGATTGTGACGTCATCCAACAGCGCCCTCTTGAGCTCCGGGTCGAAATTCCTTTAAGAATGGTAGATATGTGTATACTTTTTTTTTTTTAGATTGAGAGGAGAAAAACGTAACTTGTTACATGTATTTAAACTCTGACATGCGAGGACATAAAGTACAATCATTCTGATAAAAAAAAAATAGCACAGAAGTTAAGATAATTTCCAATTCTTCAAGAAGAACAAACTGATAGATAATTCATGATGCTTTTGGCAGAAAATACATCGTGGAATGATGTGTGCGATGCACAATGGGCATTGCGCTCTACATTACTGGATACATACACATTTATCGGACCCAATACATGTATTTCCAAAAGTGAAAATCTCATTGAATATTCAATGGATCATAACAAAATAATTGATCAGATACCATCAACTTTGATTCTAAAAGAAAATGACATCTTTTGACTTGGTGTGTAAATTTGAGCTTGATTCGAGTTGTACGGTTTTTAAAGTAATTTTTTTCAGAAGTTGACAATTTCAAAATGTGTGTGTGTGAGAAAAAGAGATTGAGCAGGGAGGCGTGAGGGGTGAGCGCAGCTAGTATTAGCTTAATTTTAATTTAACATTAAACAGTATTAAACTATCAGTCAAATTAGATTGCTACTGACTTAATACTTTGGAGACCAAAACAAAAAACAATTTCTCTTCTTTAGATTATATGGGGGGGGGGAATGCTTCCAATTGGAGAAGAAGTGCATCTGATTAAGTCTAGGAAGAATTCCATAAAATAACTAGTGAACGAATGCAAAATTCAAAAGAGGTGCGCCCAATGTGGGGCTCGAACCCACGACCCTGGGATTAAGAGTCCCATGCTCTACCGACTGAGCTAACCGGGCTTCTATGCCATTACAAAGTGCAATATTAATATATTACAATTGTCAAATCTCGATAACGCTGATGGCGCTGATTGGCTAATACACGATCACGCGGACATATATACGTTTTCTCGTGAAAATTACCCATGAGACTCTCAAAATGATCTCGATAGCTAGTTAGCCAATCGGCGCTACCAGCGCTATCGAAATTTATCGAGAATTGACCAATAGGAACGTCAGGCCTATCAGGCTTCTATCGAAATTTCAGCCGTGAGACCATACCAGCGCTGCTTCGCGATCAGTGAAGTGAGAGTAACTCTCTCTCCGTAAAAATTGTTAAAATCTGGTTTTCATTTATTTTGTTATTTTACTGTTACTCACAATTTTGCAGAACAGACCTCGCTGACCAAGCTCTACACATCTTAAAGTGAGTACCAAATCATCCATTACTGTTTCGTTTGCCAAAACAAGTTCACAGTGTCCCACACATCCATTTCTGTGTTACTAAGTGTTATCACTTATTATATTCCACATACTAAGAATGTTGCTATATGATTGGTCAAGAGTTGATCACGTGATGAAGCGTAGTTTTTCCCATCTGATCACCTGAGCAGAAAAGTTCGTTACACTGTAGGTGATAGTACTTTTTTGAGAAGGAAAGTTCGTTACACTCTAGGTGATAGTACTTTTTGGTTTCGCTGATCTCTTCACTCCTCACAGTCCAAACGCGTGATCAATATTTTGAGTACGCGCGAAATAAAAGTGCGTAGCTCGGACTATCGGCGCAGACGACACAGCGGTGCGCGCGCGGAAATTAAAATTTTTGGTTGTAGCGCGCTGCGCCGCGCGCGTACGTACAAAGCAATGCAGGCCTTCCATTTCCCCCAGGCCACACAGTCAGTACTTCACCAAAGCAAGTGTGCAATTCTCTACCACCTCGTACCAAAATTGACCTAGAATTTCACTTGCCTGTAATTTATTACAATTAAAGAGTATTCTCGGAGGACCTATGTTCTCACCGATACCGCACAGGTAAGAGAATTTCGATTACTTCTTGCTTTTCCGTCAAAATCTTATGCCCTTTTTATAGTGCGCTCAGAGTTACCCCGCTTCAGAAGCGGGGTAACTTTAGCTCGGGGTAAGTCCTTTTATACTGCTTTTTTCGACCACCCATAACGGGAGCGAGACCGCACTAGTTGCTGTGGTAACGTACTGCCCCATCAGCCGTCCTTCCCGCGAGCGCGCCCCATCTCAACTGTGCTTCCCGCGAGTGCAAAAATTGTATACGTGCACTCGCATGCGCACGTGCTAGCGTATAGCTCCGTGTGTTCTCGTGTGAAGTTCATCGTGTACCGATCCTCGTGTTTCACTTTTGGTTTTTGTATTACTCGACTCGCGCGAAGTTGGAGCATGAATAGCTCCTCATCGCTCTCCCACTTCTTTCCTCTCGATGTTTTATCATCTTTCGACATGCTTTACGTGCAGATTTTCCTTCTTCTTTTTGTTGCTATCTCGGCTGAAAGAGAATACAGTACACGGCACACACAGAGCTAGCGTGAGGAGGTGTGAATGTTTACAGCTATAGCGTGCTTTGCGCTTGTACGTGGGTAACCCGGAAACGGAAGCGGCATACATATACCGCACAGTCCGCACTTCCAGTTCATGGGTCACTGATTTTAGTCCGCGCTAAGTCGAGAGACCCTTTATAGTGACGTTATCTCGGGTCTGATCCGGACCTGATGCGGACCTGACCCTCCTCTCAGCTAGGACTAACTTTAGCTCGGGCTAAATATTTTTCGACCTTTTATAGTGAGAGTTACCCCGGATCAGGTCCGGACCTGATCCGGGGTAACTCTCACTATAAAAGGGGTATTAATGATTTGCATCACCATGTCATAGTGTTCTATGGAATTTGTAGAGTCTATATACTGTAGCAACGTTCACAAAGTCAATTTGCTTCCGGGTTTCGGAGCGTCGCGTGAATATGTAGCCGCACCGACACGAATGCTTTTGTACGTTAAATTGTCATTTATTTTATAGATTGTTGGTATCAGATGTGGAATATAAAGCAAATAATCAACTCTTGGTTTCAGGCAATGAGACGAACTATCACTTCCTCGGCGATCTGAATGTATACGCTATCTTTCCTCAGCTAAAAGCTTCGGAAAGATAGCTACATCCAGATCGCCTCGGAAGTGATATTTCGTCCCATTACCTTCACCGACGTTGATTATTTGCTTACTGCGACCAGCCCGCTCAAGCATTTATCACATATAAATTGCTAAATTGCTCAAACCGGCCCCTTGTTTTCTTTTGAATATTTTCATTCCAAGTTAACCAAATAAAATACTAAAATTTCACACACAAATCAGCAATATAATGCTTTTTAAAGAACTATTTTTGGATTGAAGTTTAACGATAAAATTTCAGAGAAATTGCGCTTCGAATATCGCTCGATAAATCGTCGACGTCGCACATTCACATCACTGAACCTTGAAACCGGCCCCTACCTATAATGTGTGATATCTCCGTCAATCCGGCGAGTACAGTGCCGACATTTCACCAGTATTACGTTTCGATCATCATCATGCTCGTTCCAGTGCAGTGAAAAATTGACGGGAAAATCATGGTACGAACGCAAGTTGAAAAACAGATGTTTTGGACGAAAATGTGCAAATGTCAAATATGTGCACATTTTGTCTAATTTTGCTTCCGAAAATCCTGCATTTTGTTTACTATAAATGCGTTAAAGATTGTCAGTCCCTTTTGCAAGCTTAAAATTTGAAATCGTCTATCACAATCGTAAATTGAAGAAAGTGTGATTCAAGACCATTTCTAAGAATATAGCATGTTGAAGCTTTCTGTATACGTAACAAAATTCAGCCGTTAAATTTCAAACCGACTTTTTTCGTACCACGAAAAAAGTATTAGTCTTTGTTACAGCATCTATGTGGTTATTATGCGTGTGTGAAATCCTAATTTTATGAGTAACTACCAAACTTTGGAGATTATTCCTTCCATAGAACAATTTTTTCATAATGCGTTTTATAATTTAATAAATAGATTAATCAATAAAGCAGATATTTCAACACAAACTGCTAAGAGCCTGAGGTAAAGACTATTAATCAGACGTTGTTTACGTGCATTATTTGAATTTTACACTACGTATCAGTTTCAAATTGTGAATATAGAGCTTGCTAACACTTCTCTATATGTTTTGCCAATGTTTCGATGGTTTTGTGGTGATCTGAAAAAGGGACTGGCTGTCTTTAATACACAATAAATTGCGCATCCAACCTTCGATAATGCGCACTGAGGAGAAATACTCGGGGGACCGGTTTCAAGGGTAGGGGCCGGTTTGTGGACCACTCACTATACTATTATACCTGCACTATGAAATTGTTTGAAAATGTTAACATTTAAATGGCTGCTCCAGAAACGTATAGGCCTACTGTAAAAGGGGAACTGGTGCATGCGCATAAGGCAGGTTTAATACTTTACTTTACTTTACTTTAATCCAACGATGCTTGTAGGACAGTGCCTGTTCATCGATCGGTTGAAAATAAGATGTTGCAATCTTTCTTTTACATTTGGGTCGTTGTATCTTGCTTACATTCAGGATCGGTGATGCATCTTTAATTGTCTACTAGAGTAGCCTGCAATAGACGTGTCTGGTGGTTTTTCTTAGAATTATATGGGTTCATATTTTGATGCATCATTTTTCCAAAACTTATCAAGTCTCATCTTAAATGAGTTGATTGAAGGTGCAGTCACCACCTCATCTGGGCGGCTATTCCAAATATCAATCACACGGTTGGAGAAGAGATGCTTTCTTACGTTGAGTCGGGCATACTTCTTTGCAAGCTTTAGGGAGTTTCCTCTTGTCCTTTCTTCTGTAGATAGTTCAAAGAGCTGAACATCAGCCTTGTAAAGGCTGTAGTGACTATTCACTCTTTATTTTCATGCTCTGTATTTTTCCATGTACGTTTACCATGTGTTCTACCTGTAATTTTCCATGTTACGCAATTTTATTGTTCGTCGTTAATGTATTCTGTCCACATGCTTTGTTTCAATCTATCGCGCATCATTGCCTACGTGCACTTCAACGCACGTGGTCCTCGCATCCTCGCATCGCCCAGCGAATCTCATCACTCCAGAAATACATCTTGTTGAGTCAGCACGCTCCTTCTCGGACACGAGAACTCTCCCTCGCCTCACGGCACTTCAACTCTTCTCTTGCCGTCTCCGGTGGGCTGGCAGACTTCCAGTGGTGCGTTGCAATTGACACCGACATGGCTAGATTTACCACTTGGAGCTGTCAGTCCGGCCGTCTATCGCTTCGCCCGCTTTCGTTCAGAAGTTCGACTCACTGCAACTCTGAATCTTCGCGACTCACTGCACTACGCCAGCATCGCCGCTTCGCTCACCTTTGTACCTCGGCCCCGACGTCAAGCGACTCACTGCTTCGTCCCCGAGCGCCTCACTTTTGTACCTCGGCCCCGACGTCAAGCGACTCACTGCTTCGTCCCCGAGCGCCTCACCTTTCTACCTCGGCCCCGACGTGAAGTGACTCACTGCTTCGTCCCGAGCGCCGCTCATGATATTCGAAGCACGGCTCATCATTGGCGTTTAGCGACACACTGCAACTGCACTACGCCAGCATCGCCTGCTTCGTTCGCCTTCACTTCACTTCACGGCTCATCATTGGTGTCTAGCGACTCACTGCACTACGCCAGCATCGCCGCTTCGTTCATCTTCACTTCACTGCGCTTCTCTTCTCTTCTCGTCCGCGATCACCATCGCAAGCGTGCAGCGTCGACATCGCGATCTTCACGGCTCTTCAGCCACGTTTACGAAGTCGCGTTTCCGCCACTAAATCTCCGCAGCATCATTCATCGCGTGAGCCCCTTCCTTCGTGTCACCCCTCATTATCATTGGACTTTATGTAAGCATCATTTATCACACATCATTTAGTCATAATTTCTCTTCATTTCGTATCTCAGTGCAATGTTCATGTGACCCACTTGCACGTGCGTGGTCTATTTCCAATCATTTAATAAACAAACGAAAAGGGAATGCTATTTATCATGTCTTTCATTATCTTACAAACCTGCTTCCTCGTAAGTTAAAAATTGAGTTTATGGCGTGTGATCAGTGTCGGTGCATCACATCACAACATCACAACACACACACTACACTTCACACCCTTAAACTCTACAAGGCCATGCATATATTTGTAGACGTCTATCATGTCACCTCTCTTTCGTCTAAAGAACAGCGTAGGAAGTTGCAGGTGCTTTAGTCGGCCTTCATAGGATAGGTTTTTGATTGCTGGGACCATCTTTGTGGCTCTACGTTGGATCGCCTCAATTGCCCTCTGTTCTCCTAATTTATGTGGCGACCAAACTGCTTGACTATACTCCAGGATAGGACGGATAAGGCCTTTGAACAGGAAATTGAAGGTCTCTGTATCTAGGTTTACAAATGATCTGCGGATAAGGCCTAGTAACCTGTTCGCCCTAGCAACAGCTTGAGAGATGTGCTCGTGAAAGTTAAGATGAGGGTCTACCTGAACACATCATCTCATATTTTAGCTGTGTTATTTGGACACTTCTCTATGTGAAAAGTCAATAATTTTTAGTCTTGGCAGATTTTGATGATTCCAATGATAATCATTGATGATGAAGATGGATCTCAGCAATCTGATTGGTCAATAACCATGCATCCGGTAATTACAGGATGCATGATTTTGTCATAACCATGCATCCGGTAATTACCGGACGCATGATTTTTCCATGCATCCGGTAAATGAGGTTGACAAAGATTTTTCCCTTTTTTATTAGGTTTTGGGGCCCATTCTATAAAACAGATGATGCACAGGTTTATTTCGTGGGTCAGTAGGATTGTGTACACGCGGTACCTCTGAATTTTGCCCGAAACTCATACTGGGAAACATTTCATGAAAGTTGTCAGCACTGACAAGTTGTCTTTCTCTGACAGTTACCATAGTAACAGTCAAAAGCTAGTGCCTCTCAGGCGTCTCAGCCAATCAAAACCAAGGATTTCACTTAAATTGTTGGCACTGACTATTTGGTCAGTGCTGACAACTTTCATGAAATGCCCCCCTGAAGCTGAAGGCTGGATCACACTTTCTCAGCTGGATGATTTATGAGACAATTTGTTCGGTAGCAGGGCATGGACAGTTGGCAACCACCAGAACTTCTTCAAGTTTTTGCAAATTAACTGGCTCATCAAGCTTGCCTTACTACTAGTTTAAGGCTTGAAAGCTAGAAAGTATGGACAGGTGGAGGGAAAATCTTTGGCAGAGGGCAAAGCAGTTGTGTCACCCACAATATCTCAGCTTACATTCACGGCTCAGAGGATAAAACTTTGGTTTCTCGATCTATAGCTCCGTGGTTCAAATCTACGTCAGGCCATGGCGGGTGTGTCCTTGGGTAAGGCACTTTATCTCATTTACCCCATCCCTCGGATAGGACATACAGCCGGAGGTCTCGTGTTGAGAAAGAAACACTTCAGCACGTAAAAGAACCCACACATTCATCAAAAAGATGAGGGTGAAAACCTGGTGTTGTGGTCACATAACCATATGAAAACTACCTGGGACTGGGGTAATATGATTAAGTTTGCCTTTCTAGTCCCTGTCATGTGAAATGATGACAAAGCCATAATAATGTAGTAAAATTAGGTATTCATGTTTCGTCCAATTATAGGTTAATGTATTCAGTTATTCCTGTGTAGCAACCGGTGCCCAGATTGGTTGCTATCCTATTATTTATGAGGGAAAGCATACAGCTGTACATGTCCATGTATGTCATGCACCTGCACTAGTAACACTGCACTCACTAATATGGAGCTGACAAGGGTCAAACGAGTCAGTTGCCAGGATGGATTTCACCTCTCATGAGCATCTCTGGTCGACTCCTCCAACTCGGCATGTTTTTAGCATGACATGTGCTTCTGCATGTGCCTGATGCTACCATGTGCAAGTGCTACCTGCAGGAATCCATGTTGGGCATCATGTAGGATATTGTTGTCCTCATAATGGTTCATCACTTGACTAAAGATGATGTCCTCTATTTAAAGCTTGCTGCAGATGGCCGTGATGGGTACAGGACGATAGTTGGAGGGGATGCAACAGTCTCCCTGAAGTACTCTTAGCGGGGACTCAATGGGGCTACACAATGCCTTTCATCAGTAAGTCCCATTCCCTTCTATTAGTTCATCCCACAGGTATTCTGTGCCCACCTTACGGCCATCACCTTAACTTTCTTAGTGCATGATTTTTTTTAATAACACCAACAGTAATAACAATCTTTAAGGCTACCATTTTTTGGTAATTAGTGAAGTGAAGGTCTAAAGTCCTTGTAAAAGCCATTGGGAAGACTTTTTAAAATCAAAGTACTTTTATTCAGAGTAATCACCAGAATTATCATTTTCTTTGTTTATCCTTCAGCAACCTTGCTCAAAACCACACAATCACAAGCTACTGTAGTTTAATGGTAAAACGGTTCTTAATTTAAGAACAGTTCTGGGTTCAAGTCCCAGCTGTGGCAAATTTGTGCACGTTTTGAGCCATAAGGTGGTTAAATTGTCAAATAACAGTATTCATAATTAATATAACTAAAATAAAACATGGACATTTTCTACGGTATGCCAAAATGGAATTTCCACTTTAAGGTCAAGTTGAAGCAGAATTATACATTTTTTGAAATGGAAAAGACCATTTTTTGAAACAGGAAATCACTGTTACTACACTGGTTCCTACGACCATTGTGACCTGTAGCCTTATGACTCTAAAATCGTATTGTCCCATTGCCACCTACTATGTTTGAAGTTGATGGCAAATCACCATAACCAGCTATCTTCAAGCAATTAATGAGTCCTGATACCTTTCCACATGACCCCAAGAGAAATCAGTTTGCTCTCAATCGTAGATGTGTCCATTTGCTAGAATTTAGATATTACTCTCAAAAGTGTATCTCACCAAAAAAAATTGTTATCATTCATATATCCTTCTCATCTCCATCCTTTGACCTCATTACCCATTAATATAATCAGATCATTAGCACTCCTGTAGATATATGCCGAGAATGCTGATATTGTTCATGCTGTTACTCACCTAGGTCACACTTCCACTCATTATATCATTGATTTTGATTAGATTTATCTAAATGTGTCGGGGATTGTAATCGCCATTGTAACATGTTTTTTGCCTAAGCCTGGGAGTCCAAAACTTTATTCAACATGTGACTTAATGTATCATGAGAGGATGTAATTTTAGTCAGGTTGTGTACGAGGAAACCATGTATTAGAACAGCGTTCAGCATTGCATGTGCTGGGAACCATTTCGCACATTCGCTAACAGACAAATTGTATTTTTCCTCTCATAAATCCTGATCTTTCATGGAAATTGTTATATTGATCAATAACAAAATTTGGTTTTGGAAAACATATCCTAGAAACACATACAAACATAGGTGTCCGGATACTCAACTCATCATCCAATAATACACATTGTGTTTTCAGCAAAAAAAAAAACATGTAATCGCTATATTATTGATTCAAATTCAAATTACTGAATTCCATACTGCTAACAATGCAATAGTGTCAATGGCAACTTTCCTTGAAAGAACAATAAAACAAAAAGGTTGAAAAACAAGGAATTGAAATATGAAAAGATACATCAGAAATTAATGTTGATATCACGTTTTTGTTCAGGTACTCTTGATTCGAACACTACAAGGAAAGTCTAGATGAAAAACATTTGCGTCTTTTGGATCTTACCTTAGGGGTTTGAAGAAAAATGTCTGAAATCACACATTAACCATGCTAAAATTAGCTTAATTATGGCAAAACATTTTGGTGAATAAATTAAATTGGCAAAATTGCAACAAATTGCATTGTGGGCAACATGCGCATCGATTTTCATCGTGATCGTGTGGTTGACAATCAACATCTCAAGAAGGGGGGTTGATGGGAGTCACCACCCCACCCCACCTCGGCCATATCATCTCCCAAAATTGCCCCACCTCATTATGGTTGAGATAGGCTATTGTTTATCTGAAAACAATTTAAAAAAAAAACCAAAGTGTTGTATCTGATTACACTGTTAGCAAACAATGAGGGCGTCAACCCCTTTATGTAATGTGCCATGCATGCACAACGTTGAATAAACACACACACTCAACCTTCAACGATCGTCTGAAATTATTCGTTTATTTCGTTATCAAACATAACACAAAGGATGTGTAATTTTGTATGGAATTCCTTTATTCTGTTTCATTGTTGCTTTATTGTATGTATTATGCAAGCAATGGAAGAGAGTAGAGAAGGACTTTGGAAAATCTCTTAGTGTACTCATATTTATCTTTTACCCCATTTGGCAAGTGTAATTGATCTTGGTGTATGGTTCGAATAATGATGCTTGCCTCAGTGTTCTACTAACAAGGTTGTGCTAGAGCTATACTAGTATTTAGACACTGATTGCTTAACTGACATGGATAAATAAAGTCATTTCACACACACACACACACACACACACACACACACACACACGCACACACACACACACACACACACACACACACACACACACACACACACACACACACACACACACACACACACACACACACACACACACACACACAAACTCAAACGTTCTCCAGCCAATTTGGGGACTAGTGCGCGTACGCACAAGCGAGATTTTCGATAGCGCAATCTTGAGAGTCTCGTGTGCAAAACTCTTTACTACCGCAAATACGGGTGGACTCGTTTTAGATCTCCCTGATATCCAAGACGAACTTCCAGTACAAACCAGTAGATAAAACAATTAGAGATTTCCACTGGTTTCTACTGGAAATTCCCTTCTGGTTTCTACTGGATTACCGGTTTGAATATGGAAAGTAAAATAATTTCCAATAGATACTAGTAGAGACTAGCTAGATCTGCAATCGTGATCAGAATGATATGGCTTCCATTGACTCATGAACTATATCAATCATTAATGCTAAATATGTTAATCAATCACATCAAATATGTTTATCAGTCATATTCACGCTAGGAAACGCACTCAACAGCTCAAGGGAATTGGCATAGGGAAAGGGAATGGGAAGAAAGGGAAGGAGCCGCAGTTTTAAACCACGGTATATTTTGTCCAGTTCAGCATGAAACATGATGCTTTATACATGTACTAAAAAGCAACGCGTTTCGTGCTTAACTGGACAAAATATACCGCGGTTTAAAATGACGGTGCCTCACCTTTCTTCCCTTTCCCTTTCCCTATGCCAATTCCTTTGAGCTGTAGTGTACAAACATATTTTATGAACGAGTTGTATACAATCTATTTCAATCTAAATCTACATAATTAGCAAGCAACGAAACTAAGACTTTGGGAAATTCAGATTATCATACACAAGAAATGTAATCTTCCACAGTGGTTTGTTCACGTCGCTGCCAACGTTAATAACAGGCGGCAATGGCATGTGCTGAAGACAGCTTCCCCGTACGCTCTATACGTATAGTCATTATTGTAATAAATAATTGTAATGTAATGTTTAAGTTATCGTTTAATGCAGGTTTATTGTACTCTCCTTCAAAAGAATGCTTTACAAAGATTTTCTATTTGATCTCATATTGTCCAATGCTGTCGGTGACCGCCGATTCTCTGGATGATTTTTTGCTTGGATTTGACGTTCATGTATAAACAAAATAGGATACGCAGCAGAATTGGGGTTAATTATCCTCACTCCATTATGCTTGCGCAGTTGTGACATGTAATACCTACAATCATTTATCAAAAATTAAAAGTCGAGGAAATAACGTAAAAACGCTCTAAACATGACTTGTTATCATATACGTTGCCGTACAAACGTCTCGATTTCACACTGTTCCATGAAAAAAAATCTTTAAGATATTTTCCTTTCAGAGTCAGACAAGTAACATGTGAAACGTGCCCAGCAGCCCAGCTGGGTCCAAGCTAGTATTTTCATCCCGAAAAGTAGCAAGCTTCGTGTTCGCTTGTCCTCATTAACTACATTATCAAGTACTTAGTGACAAAATTAAGAGTTAACATGGTTAATGTATGCAAGTACATGTATATGCATGACCTATTGTAAAATACAGGTGGACATGACGCAATCGCATGTGCATAATCGTTAAGAGCAGCTGTCATTCATGAATAGTAAGTGGCGGCTTCAAAACTAGTCTTGACCAAAGGGATGGATATCCATTTCTTTAAACATCTTTGAGGTAATGCAACAGCAAGTGGACACCGCGCAGTGGTGCCGATATCAACAGTCTAGTATCATTCCGTGTTTGGCCTGTAAGTTTGCACGTCACATGCTATACGCTCTTACTCCAGGGTTGTAATCGACACTACATGGGTCGCCAGCCCGCGAAGGATCGACCAGCGAAAGCTATAATTATGGGGAATATACGATTTCTACGGCCGACATGACATGACGCATTCAGACTTGGCGGGCACTACATAGTGCCGATCAGAAATATAATAAGTTCCAATTTTCAAGTTTATTTGTGTTTCTCCAAATACATATTAACAGATTAGCAAGGTGTGACAGAATACATAATGGAAAAATAATTATATGGAACAAGTTTAAATATTGCATCAGAGAGAAGATAGAAAGAGGAGGAGACGTTATGAAAGCATATATTGTTAAAGTCAGGTCCCTTATGGCAATGTCATATTGATAACGACCAGTCTGATTTAATAGTACAAACATGAATACAATAAATATTCTTTTTTTTTTTTAGAGAAAACACAAAGACATTTGAGTAGGCCTACTAAAAGAAATAAGTAAACAACTTTTACTGATACTAACAGGTGCTAATGAATGTCCAGGGTATTCACAATCGTGACAACGCTTTGATCATGTTGATGTTCCATGCTCAGTATCGACATTTTAGCGGATCTCGACTTGAAAAGAAATATCTTTGACTGCCCATTTTGGTCTCTCCATGGACCTATCATGGATGGACTGCGCTCGGATGGACTTTCTTTAATCTATGATGACCGCCGCCTCATAAATATTAAAGACATTCAGGTGTTTCAAACAATACGCTGTATTTCTAAGCAGTGCCTTCCTCTGAATAACAAAAGAAAGTCTGGTTTGAGAAATATGTCAACCGTTCAGTCTTCGCTGGGAGTTCATCGCTGATCTTATTACACAAACAAGAAATTAGATTGGGGGTGAGCGAAGGGAAATTTTGATAAAATTGTAGAAAGAATTTGGTCCGTAACTTGTTTCCATGGAAGGTGAAACACTCAATAAATGATTTACAAGATATTTGTAAGGAAATATGATTGCCAAATGTGCGATATGGAGGCATTCTCTGACATGTTTTCTACAGTATTCTTGATTTATATATAAAAAAAAAAACAACCGAAGCAACAATATAATCTGAAATTCACAGATTCGTATCATTATTCGAGATTCTACGACTGCACATACACTTCAGTACATGAAGTGGCTCTGAAATCTTCTGCGCATACAGAATATATATTCCTCATAAAAGCATCAAAAATTTGTCATGCTTATTTGGCGGCGGATCTCCCTCGATCAAAGAGCGAAACCGTCAAATATTCCATTGTGATATCAATGCACGCGACTGCTGTAGGAATAAATTTCACTCGCGCTGACTCCATTCCTTACACCTCTCTGGTCTCTCACGAAGCTGTGTTTCTAATCATATCATTATTTCGCAATTTTCAAGTAGTGAAGAGCAACATCCTCTCCCGGTCTTTATTCTAAAGGATTGAGGAATGATGCAAGGGACAACATATATTATTTTTCTTATACAAAATTGACAACATTCCTTTACTTTCCTATTTTTCCTTAATTGTGGGTATCGGTCATTGTCAAAATTATATCATTATTGTTATCATTATTGTGTATTTTAATACGGTGGTTGCGTGCAGGTGAGATAATCATTCCTCTTGAAAAACAGTTACTTGTTTATTTTTGTTCGCTGATATCTCTTATGCTCACCAATGACTATTGGTGTCATCAACAGAACTGGACAAGCGAAGTGAGACTATATATTTCTGCAGTTCTCTAGCTCTGAGAAGCCATTGCCACACATCAACCCCATACACAGCATTTTTTTTTTTTTTTTTTTGAAGATCCCAAGAGAGGGGGGGGGGGGGAAGCTTACCTACCACCCCCTCCCCCTTAGTGCATGTCGGTAAGAAGTTTCCAGCGAGCCTCTGAAAAATTCCTTTCAAATGCACAGAAAATGCCGTAATATTTCGGAATTGTGGACACAAATGCAGTGGACCCCTAGCAAGAACAATCACGCAATCATGACATTACGCCTTACTGTTTCGCTAAGCCATAAGACCGTTGCGAATAGCGAATAACAGGCCAGAGCGCGATTCCCATGCCTCAAAATTTACGGCTATTTGCGGTGATATTTCGATTTGTTTGTGTACAGAATATAATTGCTTTTCCTATTTACTTCTCTATATCACTGTCAATAATGTGCTTTCTAGGCCTTTGGCTTGTTTGACCTTGATGCCATCTTTTTTTAAAAGGAAATATGAATAAAGTTGTAAAATATGCATATAATTTGCATAGATTGTAATTTAAACAATTAATGTTTCCATTCAAATGTTTCCATTCTTTATCGCCATGCAAAATTTCGCGTAGATACAACATTCCACGGCCGAAATATCAAAGGGTGGCGGGGGGGGGGGGGGGGGGGGGGTCAAAATGACACACTGCAGATCATGAATATTGAGTGGCAGCAAGGAAGATGGTCTCAAATGGATGGACATCAGTGCTGTGTACATAGTCTGTTGTCATGTGGACAAAGGATCCCTTTTAAATCTTGTTTATCCATCTTTTGAAACACCCTTGATGAGAGGCGAGTCGTGTTTTTTTTTTCTCTATACTTATCTTTAATCCTCTGGGTATCATTTCAAGGAGAATGTTCTTTCCTCGCATGGAAACGAACGACAACTAACATGACTAAAGGCTGATAGGAATGGGAAACCGTCTCTTGTGGAGCTCAGGGATGGTTTAATATGATTATGGGTTTTATAAAGCCCCGATATTCTATTCATGTCCATGTCGGTCACTGGTCTTTTAACCCTTTGAATGCACGAAAAATAATGCTGTGTGTTTGTGTGTGTGTGTGTGTGTGTGTGTGTGTGTGTGTGTGTGTGTTTGTGTGTATCACATAGCAAAAAAAAAATACGGTGGTTCTTCGGCCTAAAACCTTTAATTTGCTTTTCATGGACAAACATGTACTATTATTCTCAAACTGAATTTTCCATTGGATCACTGGCGCTGGCTTCGCGTCAACATATTTATGTCTATAGTCCTGATACCATGGATACATAATGTTCAAAGGAAAGCCATATGCTATGACATTTTGCTAAGATTTTATACCCCGACCATGATGAATGCCCGGGCTCGATTGTGTATGCGTTGCCTTTGACTGGCCCCATTCGTCGTTCGCATGGGCGTCTTTTGTGGCACATTACTGTGCGTAAATGCTTACCGGTATCGTTTTCTTTGCGTTGCCATGGTTTCATATAGAAAGGACCTCCAGGAAGATGGGAGGAACTAGCACTTTTACAGGGTATGATATGGTGTGCATTGCTTCTGCTTCTTTATATCTCCTCGTGATCATATCTGTATAGGTTGTACATCAACCTGTATTGGACGTCCAACCCTATTTAGTTCCCTGAAGTTTGCCCAGCGCCCACTAATATATTTTCTGTCGCCGGCGAGAAATACCCCGTTTTATATTTTGAATTTCTGAACGTGAATTTATTTGCCAGAGTCATAATTCCACCGCGGCAATTCATGTTTTTAACAGATTCATCCAACCGTACAAACAGATGCTAACATAACGTGATTCTGCGGGGAAATAGAAATTGATTGTCTGGGTCAACACCAGCACTGTGCGCATGTTTTCATGCCACCAACATCAGGAAATTCTCCCAGTGTACCACCGGGTGCTGTCTTTTGTTCGATATCGTCCAACCGAGACTCTTTTGTCACCTAGCTTATCAAAGGTTTCTCGTCTTTCTTCGGTTGTATTTCGTTGCAGCCTTGGGTAAATAAATGACTCGTGCTAAGTACATAGTTGTCGCGGGACGGTATGGCATTTTAAGAGGTGTGCCTGGTATTTGATTTCGTGTGTCGTGTTGGGCTAAAAACAGACAGAATGGCGGAAGGTCGTTGGAGGAAAGTTGGGCTGGTGATGTCATTTGCAACCATGATTAGTGAGGAAGCAGCAGCAACACATACTGAGACTGTCATTGACGACATCGAGAATTCTGATGAACTCGTAGCTCCTGTAATCAGGTAAGACCACCAAAAAGATAGTGTATACACGTCTAGCTACCATGCAAGTACATATAGGGCTATATATTTTGAGTAATAATATAAGTCACATTTGATTTATCCATCATTTTTTTGAAAGGATAATAAATGCTTAATCAATTAATATTAGCATAACAGTAGAGCGATTGAGAGTTTTATAGTAACAATCTAATAATAACGAAGTTGAATGCATGTCGTATAATGGCGCCTCTTCCGGATTGAATTCCGGTGTACGGGGGTACGTGATGCACCCGTTGCAGTTTGGTAGAAACTCCCCCGCGGGTTTACTAATGTAAGCAACGGTTAACATATGTCGTGTTACTGAGTTTGATACTTAACACCCCGTTGAAAGTTACAAAGTTGGTGAGAACTTTGTTGTCGGAAAAGCCAATTAATCAAAAATTTGCAAGGGAAATGAATAGCCCCAGCTGACCCCTTCTTATTTTGCCTCTTGGCCTCATGCATAAATAATTCTGGCACTGGTATCAGGTCGAACTTTCCTGTCAACACACGTAAAATGTGCGAGCCGAATCAGTCAGCGGGACATGGGGATGGGCTGCGAGAGCGCTGGGCGGTGTGGCCCCGCAGCGCAAGCGCACGTCAGTGGAATCGCACGTAGATAGTGGGTATTTTCATGGCCGCGACCGAGTCAGTCGAGATGGCTAGTGCTAGCGGGGATCAACAGCTTCTCTCCTACCCCGATGAGCCCAAACACGATCTAGAAAGGCTAATTCATATCATCGAGGACTCTGATTCAACATCTGTGGGCCAGATATTCAGGTTACATTTATGATCAGTGGTGAAATACGTGAGGTGGATGAGTGAACTCGGCGGAAGTGCCTTATCACTCGCCGAGTCTGAGTCAGTGACTGTTGAGAGTATGTGTTGGGTGTGTGGGGCTGGGGGGTCGTGCAGTGTATACAGTGCATGCCATAGGCATAGGGTAGACAGGCTGTGGTTCTACATGCAAACTCGGAAGTCTGGTAATAAAGTGTAACTAGGATAGCAATAGCCTGTAGAGCAAATATAAGGGAAAATGCTGTATTGTCCAACTGCTGTCTACAGCACAGCTGCTTCCTTGTTAGTGCGGTAGGTAAATTATTTAATGTTTCTTTATGTTTATACCATTTTCTTTTGCTTCTAATGAAGGGGTAAAAAGTATTTTTGTGGTTGTGAAATATGTATGATCTTGATGTCGGCTTGGCAATGAAGTTCCTCGCGGCACAAGCACAGGTTTATCAAGTCATGGCGAGTACGTGCTGTCACGGCCATGGCATTGACAGGCTTGTACGTATGCCTGTGTATAACTGTAAAGCTGGCTGTGCATGTGCAATGATTCAGTACAAATTACTTGACTTGTTCCAGGTATTTTTAGTTTTACATCAGGACAATGCCATTTGGAGCTATGGCAATTTATCACCTAGAATCTACAAGATCTAACCTCATGTATGCATGTATTAACAGATGTGTAATCCAATATGTAATTCACTGCCCAGTTGCACTATCACTGTGACTTGATTCTGAGAGACCCGTCAACACAATATTGTAAACAAAACATAATCCCTGATGTTTAACATGACATTGAGTGGTTTTGCAGCTGTTAATTCTGTCAACTTTACAACGTTTAACAAAAAAATGTCTCCACATTTAGAGGAAATGACAAAAGTGATTATCGGAAGGCTTTACCCATATTAGGAAATACTACTAAAAATGTTATTATTTTATACTGTAGCTTTCAAAGATGCTGTCCTAAACCCTTTGTCTAAGAGATTGCTCAAGATTAGGCTACAAGCCAAATCGATTGATGATGGCTGGCTGTGCTCTCCACTCAAATCCACTTGTTGCCTCGCAATCTGTTTTTTCCTTTCCTTTTCAATTGTTTGATCTGATGTCTGCATTAGTGTGAGCCAAAGAAAGTGATTCTTTGATTGTTGTGGATCTTAATCTGGGAACGTACCAACTCTTCATTCACAATAACGCAAGCCTTGAAAAAGTAGTGATTTACTGCATGCTGAAGAATAACAGTGTTTTTACTGTACTGAAGTATGGTATGTAACAATTTGCTGTCCAGCTGGAAGTTTATCTGAAGGAGTCCATGTACATCTGCAATGCTCTCTAATCTCAAATACTGGATATGTAGTGCTTTCAAACAAGTTACGCATCCAGACTATATACTTCGGGCTGAAGAATGGATATTTATGCTCAACATTCGAGGGTAATATTGTCTTATTTGTTAGTGCTTCATGCAGAGTCTGTTTTTATTTGGTATGCTTTAACATAGCCTGTCACAGCTATTTTGTTGGTGTGATGTTCTGATGAGAATATTATGCTTGATATGATGATGTACACTACAGCTCAAAGGAATTGGCATAGGGAAAGAGAAAGGAAAGAAAGGGTCGGAGCCGCAGTTGTAAATCGCGGTATATTTTGTCCAGTTCAGCGTGAAACATGATGCTTGAGCCTAAAAAGCATCGTATTTCATGCTGAACTGGACAAAATATACCATGGTTTTAAACTGTGGCTCCTTCTCTTTTCTTCCCTTTCCCTTTCCCTATGCCTATTCCTTTGAGCTGGAGTGTACATGTACATGTATGGTGTTATGTGTGGAAAGTCATGTTTCCAATGGTCACAAATATTTTTAAGAAAAATCTTTCACCAAGTAGGCCCAGAACAACCAGGAACATTCAGTGTAGATCAAAAGTTTGATGACATTTAAACATGAAGTGTGGGGTACCATGTATAGAATCCTTCATTGGCAACTTGACAAGGCGTTACAACAAGTCACATAAAAACATGTACATGTATGAATGGCGTTCTATTGTGTGGACATTGTCCTTGTGCGATCACTGGCAGATCAGTGATATTGGCACTGCACGGTATAACAATCATGATAGTGCTGATGATGGTGATTGCGATATTCATAAGTTTATGTCGCTTTGTCAATTTGTTCAATGTTACTAAAATCTTCCCCAGGTTCTAACTTACTGCTCTTATACTAGTCTGAATGTGTTATTGGAGTTATATCCAGCTTTGAGATATCTTTATGTATGTTCTTACTCCTTGTATCCAATTTCTGAGTTAGAATGTAATAACTGGTAGTGAGATTTTTGGTGGATATACACTCAAGACAGAATGATGATTCCCAACATGGACGAAACATGATCAGAATCAGCATGCCAAATATTTAAGCGCAAGTGCATAATCTAAACATGTTCAGTAAATAATAAGGTTTGCAGTCTTGTCAAAAAACCTTTGCCATTCCCATGCCATGATATTGCATACATGTACACATGCAAGACAGCATTAGTGCTCCTCAGATCATCTCTGCTGGTAGCAATTAATGCTTAAAGACAGGGTAGCCCCTTTGCAGGTTAAACAAAAATAAATTTGGTAAAAAAACACAGAATATTGATGGAGATACTCTATAAGAACGTCCGTCACATATTAGAGAAGGAAACTGGTTTATAATGATTTTTAAATTTTGAATTTATTTTGGACGGGTCATGCAAAAACCCAGTGTTTCCTGCAGCCTGGAGACTGCACATCGCAGTTGTCAGCCAAACAGTCTGAACAGAGGTCTGTGATTGTTTAGGGTAATGCAAGCAGTGTGTGCGATGCGAGAACCTTGCTGAGAATCTTGCTGCGAATCTTGATGCGAGAACCTTGATGCGAGAACCTTGCTGAAGTTCTTGCGAGAATCTTGCTGCAATACAGTTTATGAATGTAGGACTATGGTTGCTACGTTTCAAACGTAGACAAGAACAGTTCTTCACTTTTCCTGATAATGTTTGTGAAGCTATGACTGAAATTTTATACATGTTATCGTTAGGGTATACTGCTGTTTCATGACTTCCTTAGAGGGCCATCCTATCTTTAAATGTCATAGACCTTTTAGAACCATTAAACAACATGTTTGTCATGTAAACAGTGCATCACTTTGTGAGTCAGAATGCATATTTCTAAATGCTTAGTCTAGCGTGAATTTTATATCACACGCTCTTTAACATACTCATTACCATACATAATAATAATAATAATAATGGTTATTTATCTGCGCTGTACACAAAAAGTATCACAGCGCTTACAATCAGATATAAAATATAAATATGTACATTAAATTGCATTTTCAACCATTGGAGTTCTCAACTGTGCCAGATGAGGCCTGGTGGCCTCTTGCTTGCTGCTTCGTTCACCGACAATTTAAGGGACAAGCCCGGTCAGCACATTATTCACAGAAGCTCTAGTATAGCACTTGAGGCCACCAGGCCCCAGATGGGTTAGCCAAGTCGAACCAAATAGTGATAGCAAAAATCATCAAAACAAATACACATTAAATAAATGAAAATATAAAACTAGATATTTGGAAAAAGATATGACTTAAGTTGTCGTTTGAAAGATGATATGGTCGGTGTTGTTCGGATGGAAGAGGGGAGTGTATTCCAAACTCTAGATCCAGCTATACTAAAACGTTTTTCTGCTATGGAGAGGTTTGTTCTCGGAATAACAAGTTTGGTGGTATCATTTAGGGAACGTACATGTAGATTACGAGCAGGTGTGTAATGAGCAATTGTGTTTACAAGATATGAAGGACCAGTACTGTTAATCAATTTATAAATGTACAGACAAAGTTTGAACTTGACACGTTGAGAAAAAGGGAGCCAATGGAGTTCCCTAATCAAAGGAGACGTATGTATATTGCGACCAACTGAAAACACTAAACGTGCGGCACGATTCTGAACACTCTGAAGTTTTTTCTGATCTTTAACACAAAGAACTGAAAAGAGACTGTTACAATAGTCAAGTCGAGAAAGTACAAGTGCCCTAACTGCATGATGGCAAGTTTTTTCATTGATAAATCTTCTAATGCGCCACAGATTCTTAAGATGGAAATTACAGGTACGTACAGTATTACTGACGTGAGATTAGAGTGTAAAGCACGAGTCAATACATATGCCAAGATTCTTAACTTTAGAGGATAGTGCAATTTCATTATCACATACATTGAGTTTTACGTTGGATAGATTTTCATTGAATTGGTTTTTCCGACATAGTATAGTGAATTCAGTTTTAGAAACATTTAGTTTGAGGAAATTTGAAGTCATCCACGTGTTTATCTCAGCAATACATAACGAAATTCTTTCTAACACTCTTTGCATACTTGATGGTGAACGAGGATCAAACGCATCATATAGTTGAATATCATCGGCATAGATAAGATAGAAAAGATTGTGCTTACGAATTATAGTTGACACAGGAGTGATATAAACATTGAAGAGTAAAGGGCCCATAACAGACCCTTGGGGGACACCGTATTCGCAAGTCCAAGGAGCTGAAACTTGCTCTGATATTTTAACACGAGATGTCCAGCCAGTGAGATATGAGTGCAACCATTGTAGAGCAACATTTGACACCTTAAAATTTGATTCAAGTCGTTTTACCAAGATCTTGTGGTCAACTGTGTCAAAGGCTGCACTCAGATCCAGAAGCACAAGAAAAACCGTCTTTCGTTGGTCGAAATAAGATAATGTGTCATTTTGAAGCTTTAGAAGAGCAGTTTCAGTACTAAAATTCATTCGATAGGCTGATTGCATAGGATCATATAAGTTGTTAGTGGTGAGGTATTCAACCAATTGAGACGCTGCAGCTTTCTCAATAACTTTAGCTACAAAACTTAAATTACTGACAGGTCTATAATTTTTCAGATCTTGATAATCTAGTGTAGTTTTCTTAAGCACAGGTGTGATTAAGGCCTGGTGACATGCTACTGGAAAAACTCCTGATTGTAAAGAGGAATTGACCACCTTGGTGAGAGCCGAGATATGATACAAAACATATTTCTTTAAATGCCATGTTGGTTCAATGTCCAACGAGCAAGAAGCATTAGACATTTTAGTGATGATAATCTTTAAATTTTCTTCAGAGATAACATCAAAGGCAGAGAAAGAGCATGTATTGTCACTCTGAGGACATTGATCAAGTTCCTGATTATTGGTACTGTCTAGGCATGAAATGTTCATTATGAGAAGTGGATGGGGTTTTCCTGGCTTGGTACTTGAAGAGTTAACAAGGACAATTTTTTTTCTTCAAAACCCATTTCAGAGCCATCCAGGATGGGAAAGGACAGCAGGAGTTTGGAGAGCACCTTAAGGCTCGTATTGCCGACCATGATCGGGACATTGAGCGGATGTGTAACTTCCACTATCAGGGGTTTGTGGACAGCGTCGGAGAGCTACTACAAGTCAGAGCACACGCCAAGAGACTCAAGGTGAGTGGAGGAGCGGTTGAGCGCTGGGTTTGATCCCCATCAAAGTCGTAGAAGAAGAGACGCGTTATGTGTTTTACCCAGAGCAGGTAAAATCAGCCACATGTGGAACAGTGGTGTGGCTCCATTGCTAGAGTGTTTGCCTCTAATACATGTACACTACAGCCCAAAGGAATTGGCATAGGGAAAGGGAAAGGGAAGATAAGGAAGGAGCCACAGTTTTTAACCATGGTATATTTTGTCCATTTCAGCATGAAACATGATGCATTAGCCTAAAAAGCATCGTGTTTCATGCTGAACTGGACAAAATATACCGCGGTTTAAAGCTGCGGCTCCTACCCTCTCTTCCCTTTCCCTTTCCCTATGCAAATTCCTTTGAGCAGAAGTGTAGGTCAGGCCCTTTGTTTGGTCCCCACCAAAGTACCACAAGAATCAATGTTTTGTATAATTAGTGAGACTTAAGGCAGGTAAAAGCAGCCATGGAACAGTCGTGTAGATTGATTGTTCGAGAGTTTGTCTCTCATTGGTCAGATCCTGGGTTCGGTTCCCATCGCAATCCTGCCGAAGGCGTTGTGTTTGGGCGAGTCAGTCATCGCTATGCGTTGTCGGTGGCTATTCATGAGATCTACATGTAAGTGGCAAAATCTCTTAAATGGGTTTCATGCGACATGATAGTATGGCCAGCTCAGGGCAGTCTTCCTTAGACCTTTGTGCTATTTGCTAATTGGACAAATATTGTAAGGGCAGTCAGATGAAAACGGCACATTGATTTAAACTTGGCGAGGCCATTTCCTGGTATACAGTATGAGTTTGATTTGTCATTCAGCTTACAAACATACATGTACTACCCTTAAAGGGTTACTAAATTAGAAAAATAAGTTCCCACTAATCTGTGTAAAATTATCCACTGAAAACGAATTTCACATTCGTTTGCTGCAATAGAGTCTCATTTTGACGAAAATTTGAAAAAACGCACGCCTCAAGTGAGGTATGAGAAGTCAAAATGCCATAAATGCCAACGACGTAAATAAAATGTTTTATTCACACAATTCAAACAATACGTTACCATTGGGAACCCCAAAGCTTGTCCGAGGTTTGTCTGAGTAGCAACAACTAATAAATTCAAAGTGCATTCCATCCATTTAATCTGAATGACAAGATACAGGTGAATGCAATAACGCGTTACTACGCAGTTAGGGGGAAAGTTGTGAATACATTACGAAAATGGTCTATTGTTGACTTCCGTACAATCTATGGAATTTTTACTTCTCATACGTCCCTTGAGGCATGCGTTTTTTCAAATTTTCATTAAAATGAGACTTAATTGCGGCAAACGAATGTGAAATTTGTTTTTAGTGGATAATTTTACATAGATTAGAGGGAACTTAGTTTTCTAATTTAGTAACCCTTTAACTATTACTACCAATGTATTAATCTTGTGTATTTCTTGCTTATTTTCATACAAGTGTAGAGATATGTTTTCATATTTGCTTATAAAATGCCAATCCTAAAACTTCCAATGTGTGGCATTATATTCATCTTGCATTGTGTCATTGACTCATTGCACATATTGTACACATACTTGTACATATATACACTCCAGCTCAAAGGAATTGGTATAGGGAAAGGGAAAGGGAAAGGGAAGGAGCCGCAGTTTTAAACCAGTTCAGCATGAAACATGATGCTTTTTAGGCTAAAGCATTGTGTTTCATGCTGAACTGGACAAAATATATGGCGGTTTAAAACTGCGGCTCCTTCCCTTTCTTTTTTTTCCCTTCCCCTATGCCAATTCTTTTGAGCTGTAGTGTAGGTATCACTGTTGGGCTCCTAGAAGCTTGCACTTAGTGCTCAGAGCAGATCTAAATGTGATTTTATGGTTGCAAGACACATTCATGCAGCACATTCAGCCCTGCAATACTGTACTCAAGATTTAGTTTCATGATGATTTACTTCACAGTGGTATCCTTGCTTGACAATTAACAATGCATTTGAATGTCAGCATACCAAGATGAAGAAATGTACTCATACAAGGCTCAAGTGTTGCGAACTACTTTGTTAATTTTTTTCTAAACAACATTTACATTGTTTCAAGGCAGTGATTGGGTATGTTTGAATGGTGTGTATGAATACTTGCAAGTACACATATGATACCATAGTAACATCTACCGGAACAAATTTACATTAACCTGCATAGTTTATTGCAAGTAATTATCTTTGAGCATAATATGCATGTATTCTTAATTTGGTCATGAGAGCCCTGAAGCGAAGAGATGTACAGGATAAAATTGATTGTTTTCTAGCACAAGCATCATGCTGTGAAAGAACCATTCTATGCAGAAGTCTGGTAATGAAGGAAAGGAATAAGATATGATTGAAAATAAAAACTGAAGGGATACTTATTCTCATTGTTGCTCGATCTAAGATAGTAGTTTTGTGATCATTGAAGAAAGGAATGAGACATGATTGCAAATGTACATGTACCCAAAACTAAGTTGAAATAATAAATGTTTACAAAGAAATTTTAGGCATACACCTAGTAGTAAGGATAGCGTGCTCCATCCTGTAATTGAATGAAAAACAAGTCTGACAAAAATCCTGGGGTGGTATTCTGAGACCGTTTTATCTCTGTTTTAAGTCTGTTGTACCTAATCGGTATTCTGAACACCGTTTTATCTCTGTTGTAACTATTGTTTTAACTCTCTTTTAACGTTTGTTTTATCTCTCTCCCTTTGCCCGCGCATGCCATTGTCATAGTTTGTGCGCACGCGCGTAACTTTTGGCGCAAACAGTACAACCATATCTGTAACACGGTATTCTGACGACTGTTTTATCTTCTGTTGTAACTCTGCCCATGTGCAAATATATGCCTGTGAGATGAAACAGGGTGGGTGGTGTTTGAACTTTTTATAGTTATGTCATGGCGGCAATCTTCTCTCGCTACAACTTCAACAACTAATCGCTCAACCTCTTCTGCGAGAAAATTCACACCTCTTCGAACCTTTGCCATGACTATCTTCAGCAAATTGTGTTTTTTTTTTAATTCTCTCGCATAACATGCACACAACATTAACACAAGCAAAAAAGCCAATGCAATAAATTAAGCGCAAAATATAGCACTTAAACGCGCATATTAAAGCAAGGCGCGTTTCGGGCGCTTTTGCCCAAGGGAGCAATCGGATTGGTTAAAACTTCTTATATGCTACCTCTAACAACATTTCCTATTGGTTATAGTTGTTGCGGTGGGCGTGGTTTTCCTGACTTACAAAACGGTTAAAACGGTGTTCAGAATACCGTTTAACAACTGTTTTAGCGCTGTTGTAACTCACTGACTTACAACAGAGGTAAAACAGAAAGATAAAACAGAGATAAAACGATGCTCAGAATACCACCTGTGGAACCAGACAGGATTTGAACCTGCAATGAAAATGTTGTTGCCTATCTTTCACACTAGGATGGGGTCTTACAGACGAACCAGTCCCTGCAGAAGTCTGGTCACCCGGTCATTGAGAAAGCAGAGGAGCTTCAGAAGACCAGGAATATGTTACGTAACATCACTGCCACTATCGACCACCTTCAGACCTGCCTACCAGGTAAGAGACCCCACACTTGTGCGGAGTGGATCTAGTACCGTAAAGTTTAATGAGAAGAAGAAACAATCGGGTGCACCAAGAATGGTGGTAGAATCAGCATTCAGGGTTCCCAGCCCATCGAGGGAATCAGGGAAAATTATTTTACTTTTTTTTTCCAGTCAGGGAAAGGTCAGGGAATTTGATGATGATGCCTCAAATCAGGAAGTAGTCAGTCAGACTCTGTTTTATTTGGTTGCATATCAAAACAAGGGGAGAAGGGAGGGAGGCCATTACATGTGTAAAAGTACTCATTAGTTTTACATTATAGTGTTTTTTACTGCAAATAGTTCACTGCAACAACATAGAAAACATGTGAAGCTGGAAATGAGTTGAAATAATTATCATGGAATTTTGAGACTTTGTGGAATTATCAAGGAATTATGTTTTCTTGAAATGCTGGGAAAAGGTCACTAGGGGTAGTTGACCAGCGGAGCCAGATGGAGCAGGCTAGCTGGGTTTAATAATAGAGCTGTGAAGCCTAGCTTTAAGCTACACAGCAGGCTTCACAGTCAACTGTATTTTACTCGCTATGTAGTATTTACAGTACCATTGTAAGCTTATACCAGTGCTCTTTTTTTACATTTACATAATCAGGATTATTTGTAGCATTTTTCCATATTTATGATTCCTGCTTCATTTGGTTAAATTTCTACTCTATGAGATGTTGTTTTGAGAGATAAATGGATTTACCCGATAAAGATATGGAATTTGAGAAATTGGTTTGTGGAATCCTTGCCTCATGAATATTTTTGCTCTACTTGGCTCCTTTCATTTAAGGGTTCAATATTCTAGAAAGATACAGCATTCACATAAGGAGCATTACTGTCATAAATAATGCTGCAAAGGGTTGACAAAAGCACTTGAAACTGATTTTTCTTGTCATTTGAGACTGTAGGAGAAAGATATATTATCCAGATAATTGTTCAAAGGGGAAATTAGATTATGATGCTGCTGTTAGTCTCTACCGTAACAAGTCTGTGTTGTGATGCAGCCAACTTAACATGGCTGCAGGTCTATCTTGTGAAGCCAAGCTTTGCTATCTGTCATGGTCACATGGTCACCCAGTCACTGCCATCTGTTCAAGGTTCCCCTTATTAAGTTCAAGTGCTGTTTCTTCAAGTGAGCAGGTAGCCAAGCCCGGTGAGAAGTGTTGGCTTCACACACGTTTCCCAACATAATCATGCTACATGTACTGATGTACAATAATATGTATTCACAACTTTCTCCCTAACTGCCTAAGGAGTAATGAGTTATGACTGTCATCTGTATAGTGATTAATTTGCAATGAGTAGAATTCACTCTGAATCAATCATTTGTTGTAGGTCGGAAAAACCTTGGACAAGCTTTGGGGTTACTATGAGTAACATATTGTTCGAACGACATGCATGAAATTTGCATTCACAATGATAGTGGTGTATTGAATATGATGCCCCTAACCTGTTGGGAATAGAGATGGGAGTTGCTTGCAACTCCCTTCTTTTAAATTTCAGTGCAGTCTTACTTAAAGAGTACAAAATTGAATTTCTAAAAACTTTCACTCTAACAACGTGTTTAGAATCAGATTATACCATGTGGAAACGTGCTTATAGATTCCTTGTAATGTAGTTGTATCGAATTGTGCATAGAATCGTATTATGCCTGGACGGAGTGGACGGAAAACGTTCATGAAATCTTGTAACTGCGTCGTATCATATTATAGCATGATGGAAACGTGTCGTATGATTCACCATCCTGTTCAGCAGAGCAGTGCAACCCAATCGCTGTGTTATCTACCTCTCTAATCTCTCCTGACTCACTCTTCTGCTGCCAAGTATGCCATATTGACGGACAACCAGCTAAACCAGAAGTATGCTTGACAGCTAATATCACAATATTTGGGTTCAGATGGGTGAGATATATGGCTGCCCAAAATTTTCATGAAATATATTACTTCGCTGTCTGCAGTTGTTAACAAAAGTTCTTGGCATACTACACATACAGTTCTGTAGTTCTCCAGTTGAAGATATTCTTACTTACAGATAGCTATACCCAATATATATATATCTGCTAGTTTGTAAAATTGGAGCACTGTAACATTGTCACAAAGCTTTAAGTGTAGAATTTTAAAGTTTTGTAATTGAAGATTTTACTGAGTACATGGGTACTATACACACTGTTTTTCATTTGATTAATATTTGTAGTTGCTGAATAGAAGTTTACATAAATGATATTGCTACACATGACATAAATTTACGTTTTGCAATTTGATGCTTTAGTCGTTAGCAGAAAATGCCACCAGAGAAACAATTTTATGTTTAAGTCATGATAAAATCAGACACTATTAATAACAAATGAATGATCTCAGATCTCTTGAGACACCATGACCGTTTGCATTATGCCATTCCCAAAATGAAACAAGGATGAGATATCATCCAGTCTTAGAGTCCGTAGTCTGTCTGACTGCGAGAGAAGTCGCTCATGAAATTACAGACTTGAACACCTGTCAAGTAGGAAATTGGAAGCACATTTTGTATCATAAATTTTCTAGCTCATTTTTAAAAAGTGCCATTCTAGGGATGTGATGAATCTTTTTTGTTTCTCTAATACCGGTACGTGTATATTGAATTATTTGTAAAGTACTGTGAAACTACTACTACACTGTATAAATGACTAGGTTGTGTTGTATTGTATTATACTGTATTTTTCAAAAAATGACAACTCTGCCCTTAAAGGGAATATACTGAACTGGGAAGACAAAAAGGCCATCAAAAGGTGATCGTGAGCAATCTTCTTCCAAATGGTCTTAAATTCATACTTCCATTTTAGAGACTCACTGAAAGTTATTTACCCTTATATGATCCACATTTGGAGCAATTAGTGATTAAATCACAAACCCTCGAAATGTTCGGCCCGAACAATTTGAGGATTTGTGATTTAATCACTCATTTCTCCAAATGTGGAAAATTTTAGGGCCAATAACTTCCAGCAAGTTTCTAAAATGGACAATACATGAATTTCAGACCATTAGCAAGAAGATTGCTCACAATCACATTTTGAAGGCCTTTTTGTCTTCCCAGTACAGTTCATGCCCTTTAAAGATTGTCCGTCCCTTTTGCAAGCTTAAAATTTCAAATCGTCTATCACGATCGTAAATTGAAGAAAGTGTGATTCAAGACCATTTCTAAGAATATAGCATGTTGAAGTTTCTGTATATGTAAAAATTTCAGCCGTTAAATTTCAAACCGACTTTTTTTTTACTATGAAAAAAGTATTAGTCTTTGTTACAGTATCTAAGTGGTTATTATGCATGTGTGAAATCCTAATTTTATGAGTAATTACCAAATTTTGGAGATAATTCCTTCTATAGAACAATTTTTTCCATAATGCGTTTTATAATTTAATAAACAGATTAATCAATAAAGCAGATATTTCAACACAAACTGATAAGAGCCTGAGGTAAAGACTATTAATCAGACGTTGTTTACGTGCATTATTTGAATTTTACACTACGTATCAGTTTCAAATTATTAGTATACAGCTTGCTAACACTTCTCTGTATGTTTTGCCAATGTTTTGATGGTTTTGTGGTGATCTGAAAAAGGGACGGGCTGTCTTAAATAGAATAATTTCATATGCAAATGTATAGCATGTCATTTAAACAATATATTACTTATGGTAGCCCCAAAAGCTTGTCTAAGGTTTGTCCGAACAGCAACAACTATTATATATTCAGAGTGCATTCCACTTATCAAAACTGAATCACAAAATATTGTAACACGTTACTTCCCAGTTAGGGGTAATGTTTTGCATACATTACAAAAACACCCTATTCTAAATTGGTAGGCATCAGCATACACATACAGTCTATGACTACTAAAAAAAAAATCCAACAAAAAAATTGGCAAGGTTATATTAGACCCCCTCCTCCCCTCCCCACCCCCTCACCCCCACAATGTAAGGAACTTGCATGCTAATATGTGTACCATATTCTATTACCAAAATTCAAGAATGTTTGGAGTTATTTTATACTAACAGTGTTCACTTGATTGTGAGTTTGTATAAGTGTCTCATTTCCGCCGCAGTGGTCACATGCACTAGTGATCAATTATACTTCATAACTTGACTGTGTGGAAAGATTGGACGTAAAAAGTCCAACTTTATAATTGCTTCCTGACATGAAAATACTTGCAATGTCTAATGTCATGAGTATACATGTAATTCTCTTTTTATTTTCATGTCTGTAGTCCTTGAGATGTACTGCAAGCTGAATGATCAAATAGAAAGCAAGAGGTAAGGAAACAGAATGGTTCTCTTTATTCTATTTCCCTTTGCATGCAGTGTAATCCATGCACAATTAATCAGTTAAGCTTGAAATAATGGCAGTAGTCCAACAGCTTCTCAGTGCTTCTGGGAAAAACGTAATTCACAGAGACTGTGTGTTGTCTTTTGACCTTGGTTATTTTTTGCACAGTACAAAAAAATAGTTTGTGCTAGATTTAGCGATGCAAAAGTTGTCATAAAAAAAGAATCCTTAGAAAAGAATTGTTGTGATCGGATGGAATGATGAGGTTAATTACACAGATGAATTAGATTGTCACAGTGTCACAGCACAGGGCACATTTACACCCATGTATTTTCTGCGATGAAATGTGTTTATTCACGGAATGTGTTTTTCCTTGTTTAAGATACATGTTGAAGGTGCATTTTAAGTGCACAAAAATATTAGTTCTCTTTATTTTTTAGAGTCCTTAAATCTGGCAAGCTTTAATTGATTTAGCTATACTAGCCAATTGCTAATAAACATTGTTGTAAAATAATCATTCACAAAATATGTTTGGCGACCAGATATGATGTATCATACAACTTAAAAGCACTTCATGAATACTTTTTACTTGTTTAGTTTTTGTATATGGCAAATGTATGAATGTGCTGTTTCTCATGAGACATTATTACAGTAGATGTAATTACCTCCCACAAAAATACATACATCATAGGTATATCTGATACTGGCTCAACTTGACTTACTTGAGTACTCCTTGAACAAACACTGCATTGAATAATTTTAAATCAATTTAAACATGTTCAATCATGTCCTTAGTCATTGAGGTCGTATAAACATCGAAGCTCATTGGGTACAAGGTACAAGTATTACAGAAGTCTGACATAATAAAAGAACAAAAAAAAATAAACTTGACTGGTACTGTCTCAATTTAAATATCCTTGAACAAGCACAGTTGGGTTAAAATAGCAAGACCAGCATTACAGAAGAACAAAACAAATTTGCTGAACATTTGAACCACCCTGCAGGATTGTTTGGTTTGGTTCACTTTGAATGTCCATGTGAAGAGATTTTCTGTTTGGTTTAGCTCAGGCACAGCCTCAGTGTATGTATTGGCAAACAGCACAGTATATCTTCTTTCCCTTCTCCTTTTCTCTCTACTCCTACTGCTGCCCCTTTGATATCCTGACTTTACCCTTGCTATCTCCCCACCCTATCCACATCTTCCCAAGCTATGCTCGTCCTCTCCCATCACTCCACCCTCTGCATCTCTCCTAATCGACCTGTATCTTCCCACCACCATCCCATACCCATCCCCTTCATCTCCCCACCCTACATGCACCCTTACCCCTATCTCCCTCAATCTCTACGGTACCCTCTCTCGGATCCCTGTCAATTTGTCCATTATTTCCTGCTTGTGGTATCTAACTTTTGCATCAAAGATTAGAGAACATTTATTTCTCATCATATCCATGAATGCATTTGGGAAAACTGAGAAATTAACAAAAATATATCAAGCTATGATCATATATTTTTTGAGATCCCAACAAGGAATCAATTGACATTGCACTGTGTCCGTACTTCTTTGAGTCATCGCCACCACAATTTTGATATTTCTCTTGATTTCTTTTTTTTTTTGTATTCATAAAATGTCACGTAGTGTTTGAGAAATGTCCTAGATGCCAATACTGACAAGGATTTAACAAAAGCATAACAGAAATCTTAAAATTAACACAATTCTACACATCTATGCACAATACGCAGGCTAGCTGGACAGGTCCGGAGTAACAGAGCTGACTCTTGACCAACAATAAGTTGGACAACCCGTAATAAGGAAATATGATCATTGGTTCATCGGAAAATATATGATCAGAGTTTGACATCTTTTATCACATTTCTTGAACCTTTCCCAATTCTTTTGTAAATATGATGACAAATGTATACTTGCTAGACCTTACATAAATAATTTTGAGATCAGGAGCAGAAAATAACAAAGAAATTGGGTTAAAAAGTTGGACGACTTGACCAAAATGTGTGCCGATGTGGGGTGACATTGTCATGGTGCAACTTGTTTATGGTGTGAATTGACTGGTTACCCATCTCCCCACCCCCACAGGTACTACCCCGCCCTGAAGACACTGGAGCAACTGGAGCACACGTACCTGCCCAGGGTGCGGCGCTACCGGTTCTGTGAGCGCATGGCAGACAACATCCCCTGCATCCGAACTAGCATCAAGGAGGCCTCCATGAGTGACCTCAAGGACTTCCTGGAGAGTATCCGCAAGCACTCTGATTGGATTGGCGAGGAGGCTATGAAACAGGTACCAATAACTTGATTCAAACCTGTCTATAAAGACCAATTAGATTGGGGAGGAGGCTATGAAACAGGTACCAATAACTTGATTCAAACCTGTCTATAAAGACCAATTAGATTGGGAGGAGGCTATGAAACAGGTACCAATAACTTGATTCAAACCTGTCTATAAAGACCAATTACGTTGGGGAGGAGGCTATGAAGCAGGTACCAATAAATTGATTCAAACCTGTCTATAAAGACCAATTAGATTGGGGAGGAGGCTGTGAAGCAGGTACCAATAGCTTGATTCAAACCTGTCTATAAAGACCAATTAGATTGGGGAGGAGGCTATGAAGCAGGTACCAATAACTTGATTCTAACCTGTCTATGAAGACCAATTAGATTTGGAGGAGGCTATGAAGCAGGTACCAATAACTTGATTCAAACCTGTCTATAAAGACCAATTAGATTGGGGAGGAGGCTATGAAACATGTACCAATAACTTGATTCAAACCTGTCTATAAAGACAATTACGTTAAGGAGGAGGCTATGAAGCAGGTACCAATAAATTGATTCAAATCTGTCTATAAAGACCAATTACGTTGGGGAGGAGGCTATGAAACAGGTACCAATAACTTGATTCAAACCTGTCTATAAAGACCAATTAGATTGGGGAGGAGGCTATGAAACAGGTACCAATAACTTGATTCAAACCTGTCTATAAAGACCAATTATGTTGGGGAGGAGGCTATGAAGCAGGTACCAATAACTTGATTCAAACCTGTCTATAAAGACCAGTTAGATTGGGGAGGAGGCTGTGAAGCAGGTACCAATAACTTGATTCAAACCTGTCTATAAAGACCAATTACATTGGGGAGGAGGCTATGAAACAGGTACCAATAATTTGATTCAAACCTGTCTATAAAGACCAATTACGTTGGGGAGGAGGCTATGAAGCAGGTACCAATAACTTGATTCAAACCTGTCTATAAAGACCAATTAGATCGGGGAGGAGGCTATGAAACAGTTACCAATAACTTGATTCAAACCTGTCTTTAAAGACCAATTAGATTGGGGAGGAGGCTGTGAAGCAGGTACCAATAGCTTGATTCAAACCTGTCTATAAAGACCAATTACATTGGGGAGGAGGCTATGAAACAGGTACCAATAATTTGATTCAAACCTGTCTATAAAGACCAATTAGATTGGGGAGGAGGCTATGAAGCAGGTACCAATAACTTGATTCAAACCTGTCTATAAAGACCAATTAGATCGGGGAGGAGGCTATGAAACAGTTACCAATAACTTGATTCAAACCTGTCTTTAAAGACCAATTAGATTGGGGAGGAGGCTGTGAAGCAGGTACCAATAACTTGATTCAAACCTGTCTATAAATACCAATTAGATTGGGGAGGAGGCTATGAAGCAGGTACCAATAACTTGATTCAAACCTGTCTATAAAGACCAATTAGATTGGGAGGAGGCTATGAAACAGGTACCAATAACTTGATTCAAACCTGTCTATAAAGACCAATTACTTTGGGGAGGAGGCTATGAAACAGGTACCAATAACTTGATTCAAACCTGTCTATAAAGACCAATTAGATTGGGGAGGAGGCTATGAAACAGGTACCAAAACCTTGATTCAAACCTGTCTATAAAGACCAATTAGATTGGGGAGGAGGCTATGAAGCAGGTACCAATAACTTGATTCAAACCTGTCTATAAAGACCAATTGGATTGGGGAGGAGGCTATGAAGTAGATACCAATGGTCTTTAGTAATAGGTGGTCTACATACAGCATTTTGAATTGTGCAACTAGAACAAATTCCTGCCTAATCACTTTCTTATCCATCCCTAACCTCTTTCTCCCCCCCCCCTTCCCATCTCTCCCTGACCTGTAACCCTTGCTCAGGTTCAGAAGCGGAGTACACTGGAGACGTCAGCCTTCATGCAGGCCAGACATCGCAGTGCCAAGGCCGAGTCTCCCCTCACCGAGGCAGACAAGGACTCCGTGGGCGACTTCATCATGGAGGAAGAAGAGGTATACTCAGACTCACGTACAATACTGTATCAGCTCTTAACTTTCACAACTTGCGCAAAGTGCTGAGAAATGCTGCGAGCTCCCTGCAAAAGCTGAATGCAGTTTTCTTCTTTGATTAACAATTGGGCATTGCCGAGTTTAGATTTAACTTCTCAAGCGGGTATTAGATATTCAATTTTCTTTTGGACAATTGTTACTAGTATCCCTTTTGCCCTGCTTTATTAGGAGATATGAATTCTAGACATAGTTGACTTCTCACCTTTTTTTTTTTTTACATTATGAAGTATCACCATTAAGTTGTTGTAAAGTTTCTTTGTTCAATGCTCTAGGAGGTGAGCTCCCAAGACCAGATTGTTATCAAACCATTATTGCATTATTAAGTACAAAAGAAAGTAATGAAAATGTGAATTTTCTTTGTTGAATCCCCTAGGAGGTGAGCCCACAAGACAAGGTGGACTTCTCTCCCGTCTACCGCTGCCTTCATATCTACTCTGTGCTGGGTGAGCGGGAGGTGTTTGAGAACTACTACCGCAAGCAGCGAACAAAGCAGTCCAAACTAGCCATCCAGCCTCAGGGGAACACAGTAAGTCTACAGGGATGCCAGTTAACTTGCACATGTGCTAAAATCCTGTGCATATCTATGATCAGGGGGAGATTTTTCCCCTTGTCTTTCAGAAGGACATTGCACAGCAACATGTTGCCATGGTTGTTGAAAATTCCTGCATCATTTGTGTGTCATTTACCTAAAAATACCTGCATCATTCTTATATAGCACAGACTGCGATTGGATTGATGGCAGCTGTTTATTCACAGTTCATCTCTACTAGGTCCATGGTTCAACTTGATAATTTGCACCACCTTCCATGTTTACTTTGAACCTATACTGCATATTACTATCTCCTATGATATATGCACATCAGAGCTTATTGCTACCAGTCGATCTGCAAGTTCTTGAAAAAAAACACCTCTTGACATTTCCTACAATGATTGTATATTTGTTTCTAAAATGCATTACAAATATTAAATGAATGAATCAATTTCTTAACTTTATTTGTAACACAAATCTGACATTTGCATAATTTTACTTGTCTTCCTTTCCCCATTTTACATTCCTAGTATGAATCTCTAGACCACTACAAGAAGTACTTTCATCAGATTTTAGGGTGAGTAAACAGTATATTCCAACTCATAGTTTAGGCAAACATATTCTTGACTGACATGATAAACTGTAGAAGTCATTTGTGTTTTATCAGAGCTTGAGTTTGCCAGCTCTATATCTGAGATATAGCAAGTATTCCAGTTGTCAGCTTATGTTGACGGCTGATGAAGGGAATATCATTTAACGGGTATGCAAATAAATGTTTTCATGAAGACTCTTCCTTAATTCATTCTTTTTCTCCTGATAGTTCTCCTTCTTCCTACCTAGGGTCAGAAAGAACTGTCAAGCACACAGGCCATGTGCACTTCCCTCAGCCAGTCTGATGTTACAAGGCTTGTCCTAATGCATCCTTGGGAGAGATGGGCTAAGGGAGGGTACACATTGGCACTGCGTCAGCGGGACATAGTTGTGGCACATCATGATCCCATATGTCACAGGATATGGCAGTTAGATAAAAATAGATTTATCACTCATTTAGATATTGATAAGTTATCCAAGCTTTCATTCCAGTCAGAAGGATAAAAAAAAACATTCCCTGGGAAACATCATACTTGTATTTTTTTAATTGTGTTTTTTTTTTTTGTTCTTCCTTTTATGCCGGCCTTCTGTAATACTTGTACCTTGCACCCAATGGACTTCAATGTTTATAAGACCTCAATGACTAAGGACATGATTGAACATGTTTAAATTGATTTGAAATTGAATGCAGTGTTTGTTCAAGGAGTACTGAAGTAAGTCCACACCTGTGGACTGGCAAATTTCAGTTCAAACCAAATCAAATGATTTAATATTTGTTTTATTTCAAAGTGCTTCTATTGTGTTTGTTGTTGTTGCTACCTATCTGCAGGTTCTTTGTTCTAGAAGATCATGTGTTAAACACAACAGAAGGCTTGGTGACGAGAGAATACCTGGATGACCTCTGGAACACGGCCTTATCCAAGATTGGCAGCACGCTCAGGAATAATTCAGTGAGTACATTATTCTGCTCCAAGAAATGTTGAATAAGATGTTAAAATTTGTTGAGTCACTTTTGAAGAATAATCTTGAAAAATAATCTAAAAAATGATTCAACTCGAATTTGTGTGTATCAAATAATTGATTCAGAATGCAACAATGGCAACTGCATTACAGCTATCAATCCACTAGCAACTACCATAGCAATATCAGTAATACTTAATGATGCTTCTGGCAGAAAAGATCTGTGTGTTAACATGTATGGAGCACAATGGACATTATTGTACTCTGACTTGATAATCTGAGACGCACATGTTTTAAGTCCAAATTTTGTCCAAAAGTGAACATTACAAAAATACATGTAATAATGCCTGAAAATATCACAAAACCTGCTTCTAAAAAAAAATGACATTACAGTGTATCCTGTATTAAAAGTAATCGGAAGGGGAAATCATTAAAACTATAAAAAGTAAACAGCAATTCAAAAGTTGAGCTATTCGGAATTGTGATTGCAATATATAAACCGTGATAATTCATGCATTGTCTTCTTTACTCCACTCTGCTTTGCTTTCAACCTTAGGCATACTGCACAGATGCCACGTTATTACTACGGATCAAGTATCTGGTTGTCCTCTTTGTACAAACTGTGAATGTGAGTATAGAGGGTCATTCTATTTGGCATGATTTGTTTTTATGCCTCCGCCACGGAAGTGGCCATGGGCATTATTTCTGGTTGATTTATTCTGGTATTAATTTCCTGCTGCCAAGTGCCATGTTTGATGATTATGGTCATGGTGAACCATGTGGGGATTTTCTCAAGAATGGTTTTGAACGAGGCATTTCTGGACTATAGAAAATCTGGAGGAATGATTTTGTTTACAATTTCTTCTTCTGTGCCTCTGACCCCTTCTTCTTCTCTTTTCCTCTTCCTTCTTCCTTCTTCTTCCCCTTTCCTTTTTCTTCTCCTCCTTCCCCTTCTTCTTTCTCTTTCCCCTTTCTTCTCCTCCTTCTTCCCCTCTTTCTTCCTCTCCCTTTTCTCCCCAATCTCTCCTTATCTTCCGAAGTATTCCAATCCCTTCTTGTCTTCTGGGAGTTCTCTCTTTTTTCCCATGATCTTCTTTCGCTTTATTTCCCCCTTCTCTACTTCCGACATGAGCCCATGTTTTGACGCTTTGTTTGATTCAAGCTACAAGTTTTCTGTCCATAGAAGAGTATCAGTTTCAATGAGAGGAAGCTAACTACATGTAATAGAGTATCGAAGTGGTGTCGTCATATGACCATGTTGTCAAGACAAATGGCTCTAAACAAACTCACTCCAGCAAGAGGTTTAGCAGTCCGATATTGTCTATTGGGCTAGTGTCGGGCATCCCCAATTACAGTCCCTGCTGTGATCACCGCTGCTTGCTCTACCCGCATTGTTTAGAACTAGTTGTCTTGACAATAATGCTCAAATGACGTCACACTTCGGCACTCTATAAGCGGAGGCATTTGAATCGACTGCATGGCAGTCAAATTGCTCTAGTTGTTCAGTGTATTTCCTTTGTAATGATTTTGCAAAGCGAAATACTTTAAAATGGAATGTAAATTTTGTGTTTCAATCTAAATCTATTTGGATGCAATATCATTGTTGCCAATTTGAAAGCGGACTACTAATCAGTTGTGCTCTCCAAAGGTCTTGGCTATGAATGAGGGAATTCATTTTTGTGTTTCAATCTAAATGTATTTGGATAAAATATCATTGTTGCCAATTTGAAAGCTGACTACTAATCAGTTTTGCTCTACAAAGGTCTTGGCTATGAATGAGGGTGCAAGAATGTTTTTTCCTCTCTTGTTCCCCAGAGCTATGGCTTCAACACTACCCCGGTGACAGAGTTCTTGCTGGATCTCAAGGACCAGTACAATGAGATCCTCATGAAGAAATGGGTCCAAGTCTTCAGGTAAATAGAGCTACAAGCTACATGGCTAGCTTGTTCAGGACAAAGGGTTTATGGCAGAAATTAAACAGTATACATATAAATATGTTGTGACTCGACAGGACAAAATGGTTTATTTTCGTGCTTCTCCGAGTGATACCAAATGTTTTGGGATCTCAGATACAAAGTGCATTATGTGTCAGTGAGATGTGCTTGTATAAGGTGAGAAATGGTATCGGGAGGCATCCTAATGATAAAGTCTACATGTTACACCTCCACTGGAATACTTGGAAATATTTTGAATGAAGCGTTCACAAATATTTGAGAATACGTGTCTGGGGCAGGCTAAGTGGAAGTTTATGCAGTGCCCTGTTCTGCTGAAAGTGTAGACTGCATTTATTATCATATGTAGAGGACATTTTATGCGTGTTTGTTTCAGAGGGTCATTTTCCTACCTGGCTTTTTTTAAAAGGAAAGTAAAATATATTAGGATAACGTGGAATTCATTTGGAATGTAACATGATGTGGAGTTGATAATGTATTGTTTCAAACATTTGGACTGTATGTTGCTCATTCAATCAACGTGGGCTGGGGTGGACCGATTTTTCTTGAGAATAATCATTGCTTCAATTATAAATGGTTATTCCTATGATTTCTTTCAGTGAAATCTTTGATGAGGATAATTACACGGCGATGGCAGTGCAGTCAGACTCAGAGTATCATGACCTCATCAGGTCATTTCCCTTCAGAGACGAGAAGATAGATAAGGTAAGGCATTGCTGTTTAGCTCTTCCTTTCTCTGTCGCTCTCTGTCTCTCTGTCTCTCTCTGTCACTCCTTGTCTCTCTGTCTGTCTCTGTCTCTGTCTCTGTCTCTCCATCTCTCTGTATATCTGTGTCTCTGTCTGTCTCTGCTCTTTGTCCATCTCTGTCTGTCTGTCACTCTATCTCTCTCACTGTCTTTCTCCCTCTGTCTCTGCCTGTCTATCTTTCTCTCTTCATCATGTATCAATAATAAGAATAGACATTATAGATCATTCCTGTTTTCTCATGGCCTTGTGTCATCAAAGACGAAGTGACAAAATAATTTTTTCACCCACTGGTTTTTTTTTTTACGCCAATACTAGGCTCCGTTCCCAAGACGACTCCCCTTCTCAGAGTTTGTGCCTTAGGCGCATAAGCAGATCAATGCCTGCCACAAGTTATCTTGGGCTATAATTGATCATGAAAGTGATGATTATGATACAAATAAATCTTATTTCTTCCTCCCTCCCCTAATGGTTAGGCCCCATTCCCAAGACGACTGCCCTTCTCAGAGTTTGTGCCCAAGGTGTATCGGCAGATCAAGGAGTTCATCTACGCCTGCCACAAGTTCTCGCAGGACCTGCACCTGACCCAGACGGAGCGGGATGATTTGATTCGCAAGTCCACCAACGTGCTGCTGACACGCACACTCAGTGGCTGCCTCAATGCTCTCATCCGCAAGCGCTGTCTCGGCCTCACAGAGGTAGGGCATCACACTGTCCTAACCTGTTCATTACTGAGCCCGCGAATTGCAGGCCGGCTTTTCAATTCAATTCAAATCAATTTAATTCAATTCAAGAAAGGGTTATTCATATATAACATTTGGCAGCCATGGCTGAATTATAGTAATTTACATGTACAGTATAAAAACAACAACATCGAGATGGTAACAGTCACATGAACTCAAATATACAACATGAAAATTGATAAAATGAAACAAGTACATATAGAATAACATATTTCGATTAAGGATAGTACATTGTATAAAATTCATTTAAAATGCGTACAAAATAAGGGATGTTACTCTTTTGTAATCTGGAAGTTTTGCAATTGAATTGGGGGTATTTCTTGACATTTCTTAAAGTAAAATTAATGGTTCTTTGATGTGGATAAATGTGAGTGTATTTTTCTTAAGTTTCCAGTAAAATTGATAGAAAAGTGATTAGATTAGATACTGAGCAGGGTGCCTCTTGGGTAATGTGCCGTATGGACAATAGACAACAGGCTGTGAAAAAACTTTTAAATTCCTTATTGCGTGCAATCAAGCCACACCCTTCTGATTGCTGCAGTTCCATGGCAAATTTTGACGTCCTAACTGGACCATGGCTCATGAATCCTCAAAATTCAGCCGTGAGAAATGAGTTAAAGAAAAATGAAACCCTGAAACGAATTATGTTGAATAAGAGCAGAAAATCAAATTGGTAAAAGTTGGAGAAATATCAGACGTATTTAATGGAAATTGTGATTTTGTTTAAATTGTGAATACTAGCACTGATTCCTGACCACTAACTTTCATGGACCACTCCATTGATCAGAGGTGTCGTACTGTATACGCCGTATATTTCGCGGGGATTTTATTTTCGTGAATTTTGCGAATCTGGACTATTCGCCAATTTAACAACACGGAATTATGAATGCAACATGCTCAAGAACATGTATTACTAGTACTAGTACTCCATGATCGCGAATTTACCATTTGCGAAATTTGCCGAGAAGTCCTGATTCGCGAAAAATTAGACTTGCGAAATATTTGGCGTATACAGTACTGTATGGAATTGTTATTGTTCTTGTGTACATGTACCATGTATAAACAAGGCATTAACCAGAGCATCACTACTGTCTTTCTTCAATTTAGAGAGTGAACTTTCAGGGCAAGTGATTTAAGGTTTTCAAACACATATAAATTCCTGATAATGAGGGTTAAGAAAACAATGGTGACATTAAATTTGTGATATTCAAAGTGATTACTGTTCTGTTTTTTGCGGGTGATGAAACTTGCTGAACAGAAAAACAAAAACAAATAAAAACAGATATGAAGAGAAACATGTCGAGATCAAGCACACCTTCGCAGTGAGTGAGGAAGTATAGAGAGAATAATCCAATACGTGTTAAATATCTATATAACCACCAGGAAAGAGACTCTCATCACAATATTCAGAATCGTACAAGCTTTAAAAGGAAGTTATATCCTCGAATCTTGCATTTCCTCTGCTTTTTCTGTTCAGCTGGTCCAAGTCACAGTCAACACCATCCACCTGGAGAATGCCTGTAAATACCTCGAGGACTTCATCTCAAACATCACTGGGTGAGTGGTAGAAATACTTGTATTACTTATGTTGATAGTGAAACAGAAAATTAAATGAACAGATCAGTAATCAATTTCAGGACTAATCAAGAATCAAAAGGAAAGCACTGTTTGGAGCGAAGGATGTGGTATTTGCTGATGCATGCTGGGAGCAATTCTGATAAAATATTTAGCGTGTAATCTAAAGAGGGCCTTTTCAATAAATGTATACTAACATGAATTGTTGACAGCCATACCTGAATTTGCATAATTATTCACAGTTTGAAAACCATTGAAACGTAGTATTATACAGTGAACGTCAATAGTTGTAACATATAAACATATAAAGACGATGAAATGTGAGGACTATTATCATTTTAATCTTTCTGCCCGGTGTTTTCGGCAGCACGACTGGAGACAACATCCACGCAGCTGGCCTGCAAAGCACCAACATCTTCAGAGATGCACGCAGTGAGGCGGAGCTGGAGATCTACCGCAGACTCAACGAGAAGGTATCTTGTCCATGTGTTTGCTTTCTTATGTTCCATCCTTATGCTAGCTCACTATGTTGATTCAAAGTTTTTTTTTATTGGTTAAAAAAACAACTCAAATCACAGCCAAGATTGAATGTTACACACTCTGCAAGTGTATACAGATACCAGATCACGTTTTGAAAGACAATGGTATTTGAGTTTGCTGAGTGTGTATAGTCGTGCTTAACAATATAAGTCACATGGTCATTCCATTTCAAGTTCGACTAAATGAAGCCTCCAAGCAGCTTCAATGAATTAATTATATTAATTTGAAATTCATATTAATATTTATGTTGTATGTGAAAATAAGAGAAATTAAAATGAAATTAAAAACTTCAAGCACACCAGTGCTGCCTTTTCTTTGGCAATCAGACACTGACACATTTTTGCCCATATTTTTGAGACTTTGTGTGTTTATTTTTGTCTTTTTACAGATGTGTATCATTCAAATCTTGTTATTTGTGTCATGGAACAACCTTTTATGTCATCTGAAAGACGTGGCCTGAAACACAGTCGTGCCTAGGTTGATTGCTAACTTTCACAGTAGCATAGATTGCAGTCCCACTGTATTCACAACTAGGCATTGTGGGAATTGTGTCAAAACAAGTTCATTTTTAAAGATTTTCAGGCCTGAATATGTTTGTCCGTATATCTCATTGAAATTTTGTTATTGCATTATAGTAATACAAAGCCCATTGTTCTAGTGCTATCTTGCTTGTCTCTGAACACTCAGTTGTCACGTGGTCTACGAGATTGTATGTGTAATAAATAATAATGATAATACATAGAATTTATGTATCGCACTTTCCATCCTAATTAGATGCTCAAGGCGCTTCAAAACCAATTAAAGAGAGAGAGAGAGAGAGAGAAAAAAAATACAATACAGGTATGAACTTGTATGTCAAAAAGCACCATTAAACAGGTACGTCTTTAGGTTGCCCTTGAATGTGATCACTGATATCAGGGTTTTCAAACTCTGTGGAAAAGAATTCCACAGGGTTGGCCCTGCATGAGCAAAGGCCCGTTCTCCCCACAATCTCTTTGAAACCTGGAACTTGCAAAAGACCGGATGTGGAGGATCTTAAGGATCTTAATGAATGGCTTTTACTGGCTTGGTACTGGTAGGGTGAATGATGACTTATTTCTGTCTTGTGGTTGAATGCGGACTAGGTGGATGAGTTTCTGGAGCTAGCGTCGTATGATTGGTCACTAGACGAGGCCCAGGGACGAGCCAGTGGCTACATTATCGACATCATCCGCTTCCTAGAAGGCAGCTTCAAGGCTTTCAACCACCTACCGGTAACAACAACACTTGTCTTCTACCCCCTTCCCCCTACCCCCATGCCCCCTACCCCCATGTCCCCTACCCCCATGTCCCCTACCCCCACTCCCCCTACCCCCATTCCCACTACCCCCATGCCCCCTACCCCCCTACTACCAATTCTTGATGGAATGCCTTGAGACAAGATTCCCCCCCACCCCTCTGTTGCATGCATTGTATGATAAAATCATTTCCCGGATACCTTTTTTCAGTATTTATCTGTTAAGGTACTTTACAGACATGTTTCAGTGTCGTTAATGTACATGAAGTAATTTTGATACTATGGTTAAAAAGAGAAAACAAAAAGCATTTTGTAATTCCTGCTGCCATGTGTGTTGTGTTTATGTTGTCATCTACCATTGCTTTAATTTGAAGATGATTTAGACAATTGCCACCCCCAACATCCTATACTTCCCCTAATGTGCCCTTTTCTTAAAGTAAGTCGATCTCTGACTTCGAGGGTCAGCTATGTCTAAGAGACATGTTTCATGTCAGCTGATCAGTCAAAGTGCTTTAGCTCGCTCTGTTTTGTTATGCATGTCATGTGATATACTGTATGCCATCGCAATTAGCAGCATTCAAAATATCAAGTGTGCAGTGAGTTTCAGCAAAGGCAAAGCAAGTAGAGAAATGACAAAGAAATTTTGAAAAAAGCACACTGTTCATACCACGACGTGTATGCCTTAAGTTTATTTTCAAAATTGAAATTACCTATGAAAGCCCTTTCGCTAAAAGTAAAGGCGATTCTCATGAAACATGTTATTAAGATAGATCACTGCTTGGGAATAAACTGGTGACATTTTTAGGTAAAATTCCTGGAAGGCCAGAGGTCATAGATCAATGAACTTTGCAACAATTTCCTAAAAATTGGCCCCAAATTGATATTTTTCACAGTAAACCTAAATCTAATGGTGCAATTCTAACCAAACATTGTACAGAAATGTATCACTTCATGGAGGTAGATTGATGGAAGTTTGGGTAAAATTCCTGAACGGTCAAAGGTCAATGAATTTTGCCAAAAATTACCTAAAATATTGCCCCCAAAGTAATATTTTTTAAAATAAATCAAGATCCAATTGTGCAATACCAACCAAACATGGTGCAAAGATGGATCACTCCTCGGGGGTAGACTGATGATATTTTTAGTGAAAATTCTCAAAGATCAGAGCTCAAATGTCAATGAACTTTGCCAAAATTGGCTAAAAATTGTGCCAAATTTAACATTTTTCACATTGAATGCAAAACTAATGGTTCAATTTGAACCAAACATGGTACAGAGATGTATCACTTCATAGAGGTAGACTGGTGAAAGTATGGGTAAAATTTCTGAAAGGTCAAAGGTCAGTGAACTTTACCCCAAAATTGACTAATTTTAAACAAACTTGAATATAAGGATGGCTTTATATGGACTGATTAGATTGGAAGTCAAAGGTCAATGAACATTGCCAAACTTGGCCAAACATGGAAAAACAGAATATGATATTTTCATTTCACATAGGAATTACATGGTTCATTGGCCACCAAACAGGTTTTCTGGGAATAAATCTAAATAGAGCTAGCAAAGAGGCGGAAGCATATTTATCTACTGCGCGGCAGTTGAATTGCTCTAGTTTTAGAAATGTTTTTAGACTTTTTTATTTTAGATTTGTCTTTAAAGTTAAATTCTTATTCCTTATTTAACAAGACTTTCTTTGGTTAAACATTTCAATAACATTTCACACAAAGAATCACAAAATGGGACTTTCCACTGATGTTTTTATTTTATTTTAACAGGATCCAATCATGATATTTCTGTGAGAGTCTATTTCTTCCCTTAGGTGATGGTATCGGTGATATCAGGAGAAAACTTGAATTGAATTTCTAATTTTCTCCTTCTTCATTTGTTAATTTTGTCAGTGTGGAACACAGGTCCCTGCTCCTAGTAGTAAGGTGGGGTCAACAATTAGTCTCAGACAACTTCACATTCTTTCTGAACACTGTATAGTGTGGCCTTGTGTGGAAACTAACATATTAACATGGCTGGTGTGTTCATTACTTTACTGTCAACAGTAATATCACTTTCTTCCAGCTCTCTTGACTTGATGCACTGGCAATTCATGATTTTATGGTGGAGCCGGTGATGAACTTCCCGGCATGATTTCAATTGATTGAAGTCAAGTGCACTCAACTTTATGAGTGTCAATAGTAATGGATTGCAATTGATTTCAGTCAGACGGGAAGTTTCTCTGAAGCTCCACTGTAGTGAAACAAAAATCAACATCTGGCTCTGGTTTCTGTCTTTCTATAACCAAAAGATTAGACTTTGATATAACAAGAAGCTCAATGTCCAATTTTGTTCACATTTTTGCCGATGCTTTTCTTCTAATTTTCTGCCATTGTGAAAAAAACAACTTACATTTAGCATCTTGTATTTAAAGCTATGGGTATTGCATATTCTGCCAAAATAATTTGTCCATTTCAAGGATGCCTAAGTATAGAAAATTCAACTTTTAACCTGGGAAATCTGTGTCATTGATAATCAAAATAACTAAACTGGATCAACAATCATGTTTATGCATATGCATACCATTAAGAGCGTAAAGTAATTGAAGCAACACTCAACATATATATTTTTATTGTATTAGGAAGCAGGTTGTGTGAGTATAAACTTGTATCCCCATACCCAGTTATCACCACAATTTATATAAAACAAAAAGTGTTACTCTTAAAGTGTTAATATGTTGCTTTATTTTTATGTGTAGGTGTCGGATGTATATCTATAACAAAATGCTAGTGGTATTTTCTAATGACAATTGACTTACAGATTTGATTTGAGTCTGCCAATCATTGTGGACTTGAATGTGTTTCATGTTGATCTGCACCATGCACCAAACCATTGGGGTATTGTGGAACCTTGATATATTGCTAACGCATCCCTCTTTGATTCTTTCTATGCAAGAAAAAATCTGGCTCTGGGGGATTATTTTGTGTACTTTTGCGCATAAAGAGTCTATAATACAAACAATGGCAGTATGTTTTCATTTCGAAAGTAATAAGGAGATGTGAATACAGTTTATAATAACACATCAACATGCATGAACAAGTAAACATAAGTACAAGTTTGTGTGCAGCAAAATTGGACAGAATTTTTTTCTTCTAGCAAATAGAGAATGAATACTTGATGTACACAATGTATGATACATCATTGTTCAATTTGCATCACGCTCAAAATATGTTCATCTCTCCTACATTTTGGTTACATAATATGTGAGTTAAATTATGCCTCTTTTCCAAAAGGACATTGACATGTCTTTTTTGATAATTTTCTTCAAAAAATTACAAGCCTAATTACCTTCCTCCTGAGCTATCAACATGTAAAACATCATTCTAATCTTTGTCTCCACACATCTAGAGATTTACCGTAACCACATTCGTCTTGTGTGATATAATATGTGTGCTTTTACTCTGTGATATACTCCCTTTCTTTGAAAATTGAGCAACAATTTTCATAGTAATCCATTGTATACCGGAGTGAAATCCAGTGACAGGAAGTCGCAAAATCCTGTAGACCAGGGTTAATGATGTGATCTGTTGCTCACGTTTAGTTCAGGCTTCATGAACCGTGGTCCAGCTAGGATTTTATAATTTGTCATCAAACTGCAGTTACCAAACTGGTGTGGCTTAATTGCGCCCTAGAAGGAATTTGTTAATTCATAACTTGTTGTTTATTGTCTATTTTCCGTACGGTAGATTATGCAGGAGTCGCACTGCTCAGAGTCTGAGTGGAGAAAAGCCAACTGGCAAGTTCACAGGCTCAATAACAATAACGGGTTAAGATTTCTTTTGCTGTCCTTTTTGCAGGCAACAGTTTTCTCAGTTTGTGATAGTGAAGACACTGGGTGTATTGTTGCGGTATCAAGGCATATAACAGTGCCAATGGCGTCTTACGATTGTCTTAGCCTGACTGTCTGAGCGTGAACACTTTGAAATACAATTGAGAAGTTAGCTGATGAATGAGTGTAGACATGGCTATGTCAGAACTGTCTATGCTTGTCTATACATGTCTATATATGTTCCTGTAACTTTGTAAGAATAGATGTATTTCCAAATTACGCAAGGTTATCTGCCCGTGAGCTTGTTCGAATACCTCTGATCCAGCTTCTTCCTGGAGCATCTCAATGCACAACATAGAGATCAGTGGCAAAATTTGAAAGTGATTGTGCAAAATAAACAAAATATGCCCAAACTTACTTCAATACCTACAGAAACTTATGCATCATGAGTGTGGAATCTCGTAAGCATTTGACAATAAAAAGCCCAAATTTGTGGGAAATACGCATGCTCATTACACAACCCACTTTTGAAAAGTGACATTTTTGCCTTAAAAATATGCCCACTCATGCATGACTAACTGAATTAATGTGATTTTCACACAGAAGTTATTCAATAAGTTAAGAAACAATCCTGCCAAATTACTTTGCCCAGAACTTCTTCAATAAAAAGTTATGCTATTTTGATTAGGGGGGGGGACTTACTTTTTTGGTTGTGTTAATTTGCTTTTGAGAACCACTCACGCACGATGATCTAGGTGCCATTTTGTATCGCATTTCTTTCTCATTGATTTTGTACTCAACACCTCTGTCTGTAGTTAAGCTAGGTTTGGTGAAGCTGCTTTTAATTACCCCACAAAGTCTCTGTACTGAGCCTATCCTTATTTGTCTTTGCTTCGCGGGGGTTTTATTTTCGTGAATGTCGCAAATCGGGATGCGTCTGCGAATTTAACATCACACGAAAAGGTTTTGAGCATTACCGCGAATTTATCCACGCTAGAAAATGTGTTGAACTCCATGAGCAGAGTTGTGTATGCGGTACTTTAAATAGCACACACAACGATACAGTGTGCGCGATGCGTGGAAGAATGTCCAGAATGTAGGTCTAATGAATACAGTCACAGTACTGTAATTCGCACATGATCAGATGGATTACTTAGCCTAGTCTAGTTGTAGTTACTTTAGATTTTGCCGACCGCGAATTTAACATCGCGCTAAAATGTCGGGACCCCCGCCAAGCGTGAAAATATCTGCACGTGAAAAAAAACACTTTTACAGTACTCAAAGCTGTACTAACCCAGGTCTACCAAGGAAGTCCATCCTTTACTACCACAGGCTGTGCACAGGCATTATGAAAGGGAAAATCCACCCTGAAGTTTTGATGAAGGCAGAACATGAAACAAACATTAGTGAAGGTTTGACAAAAATATGTCAAGGGATGAGAAAGTAATAATCTTCTAAAATGTAGATTTTGTGACATCTAATGCGAGGTGTTCTCCCATATGCTATGTGATGTATGATTCAATAGATTGTTTTCTTTCTGTTTTTGATGAAGAAGTAAACTCCGACTCGTAGAGGTATGTGTGCAAAAATGTGTCTAATGATATATCATATGCACAGGTAAAGTGATGCATATCCTTTTGACTAAATGGACATTTCCCCCAAAAAAATAGGACACAATGATTGGGAGAGAATTTCATTTGAGGGAATTTTATCAAACCTCCACTAATATGTTTCTTTCATGTTTCTGATTAAAAAAAACCCAACAACTGAACTTGTGGCATTACATTCATTCAAATATGATAGAAACCCAAAACCCCAGCGTATCTTTCCCGTTACAAATGGCAATATTACGATTATAATTTTTACAAGAACTGTAAATGGTATGGTCAATGCTAATGTTGGTTATCTCAATGAAGATAAATGATGGTATGAAGTGACAATCATTGTACAATGCTTGTGAGGAGACATTCTTTACTTATATCCACACACCCATCAGTCAGATCCTGTACACACTGGGTTGGAAATATGGGTGCTCAGGTTGCCTTGAAACTAACCTGAAACTAAAGTAAAATGATCGTATACTGTAAAACGTCTGCATAATATTTGGGAAAGATGGTGGATATGCTTTCTGGTTTGTCGTCCCTATGAATACGACACCACTTGTGCGGCCTGTGCACCACTCCCTCAAAAGCTACAGAAACCGCAGAGTTTTGGATGACCCTTCCAGATACTTGAGTGAAATTTGAACGGTCAATATAATTTGGCTTGAAATAAATCAGTTCCAGGTGTGATAATGTGATGGGAGTGGACATGCTGGCCTCTCAGACTCAGATATCATTATGATTCGTTATGATTTTGGTGTGCATGCAGCAATCTAGTACGAGTGGAGTGGCTGAGTACCGTAGCACCTCACACCAAGAAAGGGCTTGATAAAAACTTCTCATTACCGGTACCTGTATCATCATACCTACATGTTATTTTTCACAAATGAAAAGTTGGCCAGCTTTTCTCACAGATGTTATTGTAATGTGCTGGATTCACCAAGAACAGTCTACTTGACTTGTGTAGGCTGGGCTCTGTTCCATTTTAAACACAGCACTTTCACCTAAAACACACAAAAACTACTATTACCAAAATAGGAAGGAAATGTATAATTCTCATTTTAAGGCATAATTTTCTTTTATTTATCCTGATTATATTGTTTTTATACCATTCGTCATTATCATTACTTTATATGTTATCATTATTCTCATTGTCATCATTATCATGATTATAAAGTTTTGCTCATTTTCATCATTATTTTATGATCATCTTGAGTTTTATAAACAAAAATATGTGGCACAAATGATGCATTGGATATTAACAATGTGTAACCTTCAACAAGAGTTAGCTCTCACCGACTTAGCATTAAACACAAGGAACAAAGATTGGGGATAACAATTAACATATATTTGAAGAGCACTTAGCAGTCCAAATATATATATTTCTGGAGGTGAAAATGTGGAAATATATCATATCCTGGGTGCTGTTTCACCGAGCATGAGTTACGAACGACTGGTGATCCCTTCTTGTGCTAAATCAGGTTCTCAATGAACAAAATGTGGTATTGCATTTAGCACAAGAAGGGATCACCAGTCGTTCGTAAAGTCGTTCGTAACTTACGAACACCTTGGTGACACACCCCCCGGACCAACTACCGGTATAGCTGGCATCTGAAGACGGAACGTTAGGAATGTGTTAATTGATTTATTCAAACATCCATGCGACTTCTTTTAATTCCCCTGCAGAGAAGCGATTCATCGAGTGTCTTGGACTTTGTGGTGAGTTGGTCTGATCCATTCTTGTTATCACATGTAGTGTGGGGCAGATCTAACCTTGTGTGATGGTACACCTAACCTGGCTCAGGTCCATGCAAACTTCCAACAACCCTCATTTTGAACGAGCTTTGTGACATCTTAGAAGTTCACCGGGGCATTGCAAAGTGCAAAGTCCTCTCTTTGATTGCAGTCTTGAAGAGATCTTGAATTTGCCTCCATCCATTAGATATCCTTAATTTGACTTATATATAGTCCTTGAATTTGATTAAAACCATGACAATTTTTGAATAAGATGCAAACAAAGAAAAAAAGAAGCTTATTACTCCACCGTGAAAGTGCTTGAATTTTATGACAAAGTCCTTAGATATATGCTTGAAATATTTTAGTGATTATTTAATAGAGATTTTCATGACAAATATTGAGAAATTAAAAATATTTTATGTTTCTTAAAAAACAATGATATATTCTTCAATTTTATCTGAATACATGAAACTTTGCAAAATAAAATGTACACCTTTTACAGTCCTTAAAGCTTAAAACGTCCATCAGAAGCTCTGAGTTCTCACAGTTGAAGCTTTTGCGAGACTTTGCCTAACACTGATAATCACTCACTCACTACAGAGCTTCTATCTCTCAAGTGTTTTTCAGACGAAGTATCTATCTTCTCCTAGACAGATGCATTCCGCTCCACCATATTTACATGTATATTCTGCTCTCATTCATAGCAGTCATATATCGTGGAAGAGAGAGAGAGAGAGAAAAAACCCAAAACAAAACAAACAAGACGGACAGACAGACAGACAGATAAACAGACAGACAGACAGACACACAGACACACAGACACACAGACAGACAGACACACAGAGAGACAGAGAGGCAGGCAGGCAGAGAGAGAGAGGGGGGAGAAGGAGAGGGAGGTGAATGGGAAAAAGAGGACTCAAATTTCATGCCTTCTCGATTGTATGTTTGAACATGTTACTTAAAATTGAGGAGTTTTGCTTCAAGGTTGGGACATATATCCACAGGAAAGTATATGAGTTACATGTACATTCAAACAGATCTCGCACATTGGTACGAAGCAGGTGTTTTGATAATTATTGTGGGAGCACATCTAACATAGACCTTCATGCATTTATTGTGTATAACTCTCCACTCAATCTTGCATTTGATATGTTCTTCTCTACATTCTGTAACAGATTTTGATCTTTTTTATCTCATTTTCCCTCAGTAGTAATCTGTTTTTTTCTCTCCATTCTGTGTCAGCCCTGATGTGTTTATTCTCTTCATTGGCTAAATCAGACGTGTGTTCTTCATGTATGCACCGCCCATGCTCTAAGCATATATGAAATACTGGAATGTAAAGAAAAAGAGATAGAGACAGAGAGGGACAGACAGAGAGAGAAAGAGAGAGAGAGACACACAGAGAGAGAGAGAGAGAGAGAGAGAGAGAGCGAGAGAGAGAGAGAGAGAGAGAGAGAGATGAGAGAGACAGAGACAGATACCGGTAGACTGAGAGAAGAAATAGAAGAAATATCGAATTATTTCAGATATTCAAATATTTACAAAAACTTAACATGGGTTGAGATGGGAGTTGAAGTGAAAATATTCACTATGCTCCCTGTGCAGTATTTCATTTGTGATGATTGTATCCACAGTAATGTTATCAAAGAAGCAGGTTTATATAGAAAGTTGCCCAAGGTCTATTTACAAACCTTTATAGACCAGTAAGTTACTAAAATTATAAGTGCCATAGCTGTGGTAACATCTCGGTCTAATGGGAGCTTGCACTGGGCTACTTACATCACAATTATAATCTTACAATAATTTTCAAGCGTACATTCTCTTATCGATGCCTCTTCATTTGTCGACATTGTGGAAGCAGCCTTTGTAAAGTTCATGGAGTCATGTTGCATCATTTGATGTACATGTACTGGTGCATTACACATTCAAATATTTAATATGCAACCCCTTTGCTGTTTATATAATGGGTACATTGTCCTTTGTAGTGCTTTCACAACCTCATGAAGCAATGTAACAAGTACTGGCTCATTTGTTTATGCATTATGCATTTCATACATATATATATATATATATATATATGTGATCAGGAGAGGGGGGTCGAAGAGGGCCGTTGCAAGACATGTTTACCACTAGTTATAGGACCAAGCTTTCGGGCACCTGCCCTTCATCAGGATCTGTAATCAATAACCTTATATAGTACAGTACAGTGCACATATGAACTAACAATAAATACATCAACAAAAAGAACATAAGTTATGAAACGATAAACATATAGACGGCAGAAATATACAAAGTATAAGGTAGAATCGGTAGAAATAAATCGTATCATACTAATCAATATACAAAAATATACAAGAAATGGTCAATTACCTTCCCGATTTTGGTGTACGTATTGGAATTGTTATGTGTCTCGTGTGCTTGAGCTATAGTGAAGTGATGTGGCGTGTTTGGGGGTCAGTGTTTACTTAGGCGTGAAAATGGATGGTCATTGGTCTGCATTGATACCACGTGGTCTTAAGGTTTGTAGTTTGGATATCCAATGAGACTCTCGTTTCATGATGGTGTCGTGGTGCTTTGTTTTGATGCCAGTGATGTTGATGTTTTGAACTGAGTGTCCCGGGAGATTGAAGTGTATAGTGTATGGTAGAGTCTTGCTGTTTGGCTTGTTTTTGTTGTAGTTGGTAACTTCCGATCTAGTGTTATTTAGGCGTGTATATAGCGTTGTCTCTGTCTTTCCTACGTATTGCATATTACATTTAGTGCATGTGAGAAGGTATATTGCCCAGGATGATTTACAATTGATGTGATCGCGTATTTTGAACTTCTGTCCCGTGGAGGTGCTTTTGAACGTGGTTGTATCTTGAATGTGTTGATGAAGTGAGCATTTTTTGGCGTTGCATTTGTAGAATCCTAGTTGGTTTGTCTCAGCCAGAGGGGTGGTTGAGTTGTTGGCGTGGTTGTTGTTGCTGGTGGTTGTGTGGTTGTTGTTGTTTGCGTGATTGTTGTTGTTTGTCCCGATGTTCGGTGCTTTGGCGTTAACAAGTAGGTCGCGGAGTGATTTACTGCGGCGGAATGATGTCATGGGAGCTCTAGGGAAGATGGTTTGTAGTGTATGGCATTGTTGGATAAGTTGATAGTGTTTGTGGATGATTTTGGGTACTGCTGATGTGCCGGGTGTAAATGTGATAGAGAAGTGCACATTATTGGACGCCTTCTTCTCCTTTTTCTTGAGGAGTTGGTCTCGGGGTATGTTGGCGGCTTTGTGTAATTGTCGACTGACCATGTTTGTGTTGTATTGACGATGTGTGAGATGTGCTTTTAGTTTGTTGAGATGATGGGTTGCTCTGTCCTGATTCGAGCAAATTCGTCTGATGCGGGTGGCTTGACTAAAAGGGATACTGCGGAAAGTGTGTTTGGGGTGGCAGGATGTGGGGAGAAGATACGTATGTTTATCTGTAGGTTTGTTGTACAGTTCTGTTTGGAGTGTTCCTTCTTTAAGTTGAAGTAGTGTGTCAAGGAAGCTGACTTCCGAGTTAGAGTAGTTGAAAGTGTATTTGATCGAGTGATGTTTTCTGTTGATGGTGTCTTGGAATTTTGAGAGGAGTCGGGGAGAGCCAGACCAAATGAACTGAATATCATCTATGAAGCGTTTCCATGATCCTGCGATGATAGTTTGGTGCCTCGAGTTAAGTATGTCCTTCTCAAGTTCGCCCATGAAAATGTTGGCATAAGAAGGTGCGACTGGTGTACCCATCGCAGTCCCTTCGATTTGTAAATAATGTTGGTTCTGGAACTGGAAGTTGTTAAGTGTAAGAACTAGTTCTAGAAGGCGCATGAGTTGATCTGTAGGTGGATGTTGCGTGTTTCTTGTGTTGAGTGCAGTTTTACATGCTGCCATGCCTTCCCCATGGGGGATATTTGTGTAAAGAGACGTGACGTCTGCCGTTACCAGTATGGTGCGTTCTGGGAAAGGGGCATGAGAGGTGTTTAGACTCTCCACATGATTGAGGAAGTCTGTTGTGTCTTGGAGGTAGGATGGGAGTTTTTCTACTAGCGGGTGGAGGTGGTAGTCTAGATATTTTGATATCTGTACTGTTGGGCAGGAGCATCCTGACACTATGGGCCTTCCAGGGTTGTTAGGTTTGTGGATTTTAGGGAGGAAGTACATGTTGGGACAGGATACGCTGGAAGGGACCAAGGCTTGTTTGATTTTTTTGTCTTCGTCAAGTAGGTCAATTGCTTGCTTGACCTGGAGTAGGTGTTTTGGTGTCGGGTTGGAGTCAAGTTTTTTGTATGTGGTTTCGTCGGAGAGTTGGCGTTCTCCTTCAGCAATATAGTCTTTGGAGGACATGACTACAACTGCTGATCCTTTGTCTGCTGGTTTTATGACAATGTTGGGGTTCTTTCTGAGTCCGTCAAGTGCTTTCCGTTCAGGGCGCGACAAGTTGTCTATGAAAGCGTTTCTTTCGTACTTGGCTACTGCATCTCTTGTGTCTTTCTCGACGTTTTCCAAGAATATTTGTAGGCGCGGGTTATTGATGGTGGGGATCCATTTACTTCTGACTGGACATGGGAACGCCTGTCTGCTTTGGCTGGATGTGCTTTCGACTTGTGTCGGTGTACTCTGGGAAAGAGGAGGATCTGGGATGTCGTTAGAGTCTTGTCTGAGACGGCTCGTGGTTGGGGTGGTTTGATCTGTCTGTGACTGTTTTGTTGAAAAGTGTGCTCTCACATACATTTTGCGTTTGAGTTCGGTGAAATCTGCTTGTAGTTGCGAGTGATCAGTCTGTGCTGGTGTAGGGCAGAAAGATAAGCCTTTTGAGAGGAGTGTGGTTTCTGCTTCCGATAGTTCATAGTCTGATAGGTTGACTACTATTGTCGGCTGGCGGTTGTTGTCTTCTGTTTCGGCCATTGATGGTTCAGTGGGTGTTGCATTCTTGTTGTAAAGCTGCTTTTGTCGCCTTTTGTATTTGTTTCTGTTGTACCTTCTGTTCACTCTCTTTTGTGGCAGATAACGATTAGCTAACGGTGGGCCGACTTCGCAGTTCGCGCTTCTGTTCTTGACATCTTTGCAGAAAATCTCATCCCTGTTAAGTTTGCGTTCTTTGTACTTCTGGAGGTTCGCAAACTTTCTTCTGATCTCGCCTTGTATAGAGTTCATCGAATAGTGGTATTGCTGTGGGGAGGTCCTTTCGAATAGGTGACTTTTCAGGTGAGCGATTTCTTCTACTTTGTCTGGGATTTGCTCGGCTAAATTGTTGATTGTGACATCCCGGAGCTCGCATGAAGCTTTCCAAAGAATTGAATTCCATTGACGTTGGGCAGCATCTCCGCACTTGAATGACTGTGTCTTGTTCAGAAGTAATCCCTTCGGAACAATATCTTTATCCCTGTATATTGATAAGTATTTGTGGTGCCCCCGAAGACGGTGGAGAGATTCAGCTTTCCTTTGTATGTTGCGTAATAGCAAAAATCCGTCGTCGTTTGTTATATCGTTATTGCTGTTGATGCTGTTGTTACTGCTGCTGCTGCTGCTTGTAGTACTGTTATTGAGTCCTTGTCCGATGGTATGGGTTGTGGTATGTCTGCCAGCCATGCCGCTACGGATCCGGGGGAGACGACTCCCAGGATGCACACCGAGGAAAACGAGGAATACAATTGTAATCAGTCTCGGTGATGTACGTTTTTTGCGGTTCTTCGTCATATATGTGTGATCAGGAGAGGGGGGTCGAAGAGGGCCGTTGCAAGACATTGTATTACCACTAGTTATAGGACCAAGCTTTCGGGCACCTGCCCTTCATCAGGATCTTCCCGATTTTGGTGTACGTATTGGAATTGTTGTGTGTCTCGTGTGCTTGAGCTAATAGCTCAATAGCTCAAGCACACGAGACACACGAGACACACTCCTTCTAGGACTTTACACATGGTGTACCGTAAACCTCTCTCTTGATTGATCATACCACCATGCAAACCTTCAAACATCATATGTCAGAGATGACAGTCAACACTTATTTTTTTGGCCATGGCCCCTTCATCTAAAGATGATTGGACAATTATTTATGACATTTGCAAAATAATAGTTAAGTTATTTCTTTTGATAAAAGCCTATGGCAGAAATATTCAGTTTAGTTTTTCATCTCCAGTGTGTTAATTTATGCTATTTGTTTGAACGACGTGTGTCACGTATAAAAGGTATCGTGATGTTCAAATTAATCATCGGGACACACAAACCTAATCGGTTATTCAAAGCATTATTGCTATATAGCATTATTATTATATATAAGTGTATAATTTGTTGTCTGAATCGTATCCAAAGATGTTGTTATCCCTTAATCTTACACTGATATTAGCTTGATTTGAGTTGTAACCTTTGGGTTATTATGGATCAAAAGTGAAAAAATATGGTAACATGTAGTACTACGTGGTTTTGTGGTCGAGTATACCTCTTGTGGTGTCAGGCGGCTGAGCGCAGTTTTTTTGTGATTGCCGATCTTTCAGAAAGAAGGTTGTTGAGTACTTTATTTTATTTGTTTTTTCTTTGTTGTTTTTTTACACAGAAATTGCAACAAATGTAATGTGCTGCAAATGAGTTTTCCACAAATATCCACTTTAACAAAAGGACAAATCTGTCAATGTCTACTTTAATATCCTTCTTTATCCTAACAACGCAGATGATAAGGGTCTTCATTGTTGACAAAAGGAGGTTTGTCCCTCAGTCCAAACTAGTATGAAGTGGTATGAAGTTGTCAGCTACTCTCCATGTCCGTTTCTGCCAATAGTGATTTGAGCCATATGTTTTGTCTGTGTCTCTCTCTGTTTATTCAATCTTTTAACTATATTTAAAAGCTGTTTTCTCTCTCACCATCTGTCTCTGCTCTCTTATCTTTTCCTCCTTCATTTCTCCCTGTTTGCCCTCACATTCCTCCCTCTCACTGCCACTCACTTTCTCTGTCTCTATTCTTGTCTCCCTACCCATACTTTCCTTCTCTCCCCCTCCCTCTATTCTCTCCCTTCTCCCTATCCTCTGTCCCACTCTCTCTCCCCTTTGTCTCTTTCTACATCTACTCTGCCACTCACTCTGCCCCCCCCCCCATGCTTGTCCTCTTCTGTCTTCCTCCTCCTGTCTCCCTTCCTCCTCCTTTCTCCCTTCCTCCTCCTTCCCCCTACCCCTCCTTACACCCTCCCTCCCTTTTCCCCTCCACCTTTCTCCCTCTCCCTGTTTCCTCCCCCTCTCTATCCTCTCTCTCCTACCCCACCCCCGCTCACCTCCACCCTTTTGATGCACAGGGTAAGGTAGCTCAGACAGCGTGCATGTCGACATGCAAGCACCTTGCTTCGTCTCTCATGGCCTTCCTGCTGGACTCCAACACCAGATTCATCTCCATGGGGGCTGTTCACCAGTTCAGTCTGGACGTCATCCAGTGTGAACGTGCGTACCAAGAGACGTCTACAAATGCTGTTCAAATATTATCTTTTAATATCTGTTGATTACCCAAAAAGTTTGCCCAAAATATCTCTCTCAAAACTGTTTAAGCAATATCTTGAGAATTGTTCAACAGATATGCTTCAAACCTAGTACCTTGAACTTTAAAAAATGTCAAAAACTGACCAAAATTTCATCTTTCTCCATGTATCTCAAACTTGAATTATGCAATTGAATCAACTAAAGTTCATACAAAGGTGTATTTTAACATGGGGATAGACTAATGAGATAAAGAGTTCAAATTGTATGATCTTCATTTAGTGCAATGATAACCATCAAATAAAATCACATTGTAGGAAACAGCTCTTGTGATGATGTGACTGTATTGAGTGTTGTTTTCTTCTCCTGTGACTAACATAAAAACATAAATACGATGTTGACTCTTCTTCCCCTTCACTCCTTCTGCACAGAGTTTGCAAACTCCGAGCCAGTGCCCGGTTTCCGTGACGGCGCTCTCCAGATGGTGTTTCTGGAGCTGCGGCAGCTGCTGGACCTGTTCATCGCGTGGGACTGGTCGTCCTACTTCGCCGACTACGGCCAGTCCACGGGCAAGTACTGTCGAGTCAACGCCCAGACTGCCATCAATATTCTCGAGAAGTAAGTCTGAAAGATATAAATTGTGCTTATTTAAAATGGGATTATCGGAGGTTGATCGTCTCATTTAAAAATAAAAACAAAAACTGATAGGGTTAATATGTGTACAGTGAGTGTGCTGAGGACAGGGGGACGTGTCCCCCCCCCCCATATCCTTTCCCCCTCCTTCAGTTTTGACAGAGGTTCGTAATATCTTACCATCTAAGGGGAAGACGTCGTATGGAATGTTTCGTTATCTCTTTGAGGAGACTTTATTTCTAGTGGATAGCAAATTTGGACGACAAGGCATTTCGATATCTACACGCTGTCCCACAAAAAAAAAAACAATCACTCAAGGACTATATTTAATTGACACTTTATTCTCCTTGCTTGTTGTTTACTGTTGAATTCTCTAGAAATACGCTGCTCAGAAGTTGAAAGGTACACCTTCATGATATCAACATTAGGTATAAACTGTGTCACCAGAAACACTGTTATGTATGACACTATGAATTGCATTGTAATACGATACTCATGATTACTGTAATTTGATTTTTTTTTCTTTCTCTCTTCTCAGAATGCGAGATACTGACAAGAAGAAGAACCTGTTTACTACATTCAAGAAGAATGAGCGAGATCGGAAGAAACTCATGGATACAGTTCTCAAACAACTCAAGGTTCTAGCGCCCTCTATCAGTAATAAGTAAAAAGCATTGGACCTTCATGACCTAGCCATAGAGTAAGCGGGCCATGGAAGGACCATCTCCATACACCACATACACACAGAATTGTCACTCCATTTCCACCATTTTGGTTAGTCGTATATAAGGAAAACACTTCATTAAATTGCCACATTTTCCACAGCATGTACAGACACCATATTTTGGACAACTGCGAAGGTTGTCTAACTCTGCATCCAACAAAGCAAGCACTAATCTATATGTATATATGCAAACAAAGAATGTATAGACTGACAACTGAAAACTCAGGGAAAGGCACGCAGTAATGGAGCTGCTAAGTTCCCATCGCATAGAATCAAGCAATGTGACACGCTTGAGCCTTCAAGCTCTTAATTCTGTTTTGTTGCGTGCCATTTTAGGTCATCCCGTGAATCTACCACATATTTGTTACACGATTAAACTTGATGGATGTGTTTTCTTGTGCAGCCTACAGAGGGGTGAATTTAATCAACTGCTCAAAAGCTTTGTCCTCCATCGGTTGATTATTGGTTTGCATGGATTAATGCTTGCATTGTTGGCAGGGGGAATATTAATTTAACATTTTCGGGGGCTACTTTGTGGGCACATTGGCCAATTTGGCTACAATTTTACAATTTGGGGGCTCTTTTCAGCAATTCGGGGGCCCGAATTTTTTCCCCTTATTGTTGGACAAATGCTCAATCAAACAGCTGTGAAAAAGTACTGTCATACATAGACTTTACATGTGAGACAACACAGTGGTTGTGTGTGTAGTGAGTGTATGGCGAAGGCATTTCAGTGTCTTTATGTTCCATTGAATCTGGCACCCTGATTGGACACAAGAACAACTTGTTTGGTACTTTCAAGTCCATGTTCTGATGCCCTTGAGCTCTAACAAATAGAAAGTATTCAAACTCAAGGATCTAGCTCTAACATTCCCTCATGACAAAATATGTAGCTTTATAAGTATTGCTCTCTGTGATGACAAATTACTGTATACGCCTTATATTTCGCGGGGTTTTAATTTTCGTAAATTTTGCAAGTCGGGTGCTATTTCGCAAATTTAACAACATACGGGAGGTATTAACTTTGATCCCCACATGAATACAACGTGCATGTGCACACATACTCCTCTTACTAGTACTCCATGATCGCAAATTTAACCACTCACGAAATTGTCGCAAAGTCACGATTCGGGAAAAATTAGACTCGTTAAATATATGGCTTATACAGTATTGAGGTATTTCTGATTCAACCTTTATATGTCAGACAAATTGCTACTCTATGGTTTTTACGTGTATAACTTGACGAGTTAAGAAATACTCCTGAGGCAAGATCTTTCACAACATCAGTGGTAATTTAATTCACAATGTTTAGATATACATGTATGCCTGGTCTCTATTCAGCTATCAAACTGAACGATACGTGTTGACTGAACAGACATTGTTTACCCATCTTCTAGATACCGGTAAGCACGGGTCTTTGTAAGATTTTTTTGAAGTAAAAGTAAGAAAGATTCTCTGACTTTGTTGGGACAAAAGATATTCCTTGTCAGCATGATACAGTTTTTAATATTACAGTTTAAATAGTTAAAGCAACTATGGAATGCTCTGATATTCATGGAATGGTTAAATCATGGGCTCGCAGTGACCTCTCCAATATGCTACGACACTCTAAGTCAATATGTGTACATTTTTCTCTTCTATTTTTACAAAGAAAATCCAATATGTAGTAAAATAAAATGCATGAGGTTATTGGATCACAAATTTAAATACAGGTACATGGAATATCCCTGAGCTCAAAACGTGCCATTCTTTGTAATGTTTTGTTTCATTTCTTTGATTAAACAAAATAAGTCAATATCCATTAAAAAAAAAAATGGCCTTGACTTTTTTCTCTGCTTGATAGTGGGCCATGTCTAATAGTTGCAGGAGGCATGATTTATTGACAAAGGTTTTGACATTCGTCCTGTATGCAGCTTGAGTGCCCCACCAGTGGCTGGGGGGCTATATATGATATATTATATATGCACATCCTAGAGACATAAAATCATGTATAGACTGGATTACGGTATAGTGTATAGCAAGAGAGCTAGATATTGTATATGACCTATTCTACTTTTGATAGCCATGTTTGTAGTATGTATGCATAATTCTTGTCATATGTATAGCTGTGCTGTGTACCTGGCAGAAATTATTTATTTGCAGGAAGGCCTCACTAGTGCCATTCTCATTGGGCTTAAAATATCGCGAAGTTATACAAAATCAAGAAATTAGGGTTAAAGTTGCCTAGCAACCGTACCAAAAGCCGAATGGTCCTATTGTCCCTGTCCCCTAACTTCGCAATTTTTCTAACTTCGCGATTTTTAAGCCCAATGAGAATGGCACTAGTGAGGCCTAAAGAGTATTCAGCTGGTGCCATTGTGATTGTGTCACTATCATTCAGGTTTCCATGGAATGGAAATGTGAGATTTATACTGCCCTAATCTGACAAAAGGAAGCAACTAACAAAAGAGACTTTTCTTGTAAATGACCAAAATGTGTCTGTCATTTGCATTGACATCAGTGCAACACCACATCATGTTAGATTGAATATCTCGCAGCAAGATTCATATTTCTTGTCCAGATTTTGGTCATATGTAGGGAATGCTGGGTACAATCTTAGAATACCAATAACTCAGATTTGAGCGATTTGTCACTTACTTCCTTTTGTCAGAGTAGGGCAGTATACATTTAGTCTTCTCTGAAATTATTGACCATAGTAATGCTGCTACAGTTTCTCTCTAATTTATCAATCGGACATCTTTATTTTAGCATTTGATGAGATGTTATGTGTAAATATTGGAATAAATATTAAAATATTAAAATAATATTAAAAAAAATCCCACATAGCAGGGGAAGTTGCTAGGTTCAGGCAGAAACATATTGGAGGGATAACTGTCCCATGCTATCCCAGCATGCTTTTCATCAATCACGAAATGAACATGAACAACTCATGGAAGTTGCCCAGTTTTAGGATTGCTGTATGTATGCCTCTGGACAGATCTGCCATGGAGGCGTCTGTAGAAATGATTGAGCTTATGGACAAACTATCACAAGAAAAAACATTAATTCACTTGATTTGAGAAAAGTCAGTGCAACTGGAGTACATTCTTGATCACATCAATTTGTGAAGTTCCAGGAGCCGTGTCCCATCTGGTATTTGAGGAAAGGGATAAGAAATATATCCTGAAATAATTTATTCCATCGTCCCGCGGCACTAGCGTAATTAGTGCAAATTTCATCATGGATGCTTCTTCAACTAAAATATGAAAGGTACAATTGTTGAAACGATTTTTGGTATGCTCATATGCTGATGGTTTTCTGCAGGAAATTACAAGCTTAAGACCGGGTAAATGAAATTCAGTCAAGTAGCAAAAAAACCCCAAAACAAACAGATATCTTTGCATTATACTGTAATCTTTACACTAATATTGATAGTCCTGAACTGGATATTGGAACTATTAGTTTCAGTTGCATTGTGCACAGGATCACCTAGAATACTGGAATCTGTCTATAACCAATGCATTGTGGAATATGTGCGGATAGGAGGGATTCCGAAATGCTCACTTAAGAGAATGTTTTTTGGTAACTCTAGGTTTTCTCCTAAATGGTAGTCTGAAATCCCTCTGGACTTTCCTCCCAAATGCCATCCGAAGTTTTCTCCTAACGTAATTGAAATTTATGCTACTACTAATTCGAGGGCATGCATAGGCTTCAGCCTATGCCATCTCGGGTTCCATGAACATAGTTGCACCTCCAGACTTGTCTATCCATCATGGCTGTCCTGAGCTCACTAACGCTATCAAGGCCAGTGTCATTCTTTAGTACGCTAATGTAAGTGGCCCGACTTCTCCCTCTTCTTGCAGTACTCTGTTTAGGCTCCCAGAGTGTGAGGGGATTAGCAGATAGTTCAGGGTGTCTCACACAGTGTCCCGCTATTTTCATTCTCCTCTTACGCACTTTGATAGATACTTTTGGTAGACCACCATATAAATTGACATTTCGTATGAAGTCACACCAAGACACATTAAGAGCTATCCCAAGCATATGTGTGTACACTCCATCCAGTGCTTTCTCTTGTTGGGCTGTGAGTGTCCATGCCTCTGCTCCATAGAGCAGGACAGATTCAACTGTTGCAACAAAAAGCCGGCGTTTTATGTCATCTTTAATTTATGCAAATGAGCATGTTAAGAACATTGGTATTCCAGAATTCACGGATTTATTCATAAGACATGCAAAACGATGAGGAGCAATCATATGCATAGGAATATGATTAATGTGCTTGCACATATTTGCGAGCCCACAGAGCTGGGAAGAAATCTAGGTGTAAGCCCCAATTAAATGTCTTGATTGTGATTGGCTGTTCATTAATAAAACATTTCCTTCCATTGGATAGGAAGTGCCTATTGGGCGTGGTGAAACCTGCCCTGATTTGTATTAGAAGCAACCTAGGAGGACGTTCTGGAATACCAATTTAGCCTCTCCTAATTTGGGGAGTTAAGAGGTGCCGATGAGAAGCTAAATTATTATTTTTTTTTTCACACAAAATTCAAATTCAATAATCCTATTACAACCAAACATTGTGCCAAGATGGTCATGAAGGTAACCTTGCCAAACTTGGCTAAAAATGCCACACCAAACATTATTTTTTTTTTTACAATTTTGCTGTGCAAAGAAAATGATCAATTTCAATCTGACGAAGCTAACAAAAAAGCAGGGGCATATTTACCGATTGTATGGCAGTCAAATTGCTCTAGTTCTCCAATAGATAAAACACTGATGACATGATGTTTAAAAACAGTTATTTGAATGTACATATTTTGGCCAACAAAAAAAGTACTCAAAATAGTACATTTCTCTGTTTGATATGCAGATTTTTTTTTTCATTGCACTGTTAGGAAGAGTTTACCCTTCTTACAATCTTTTGTCTTGTGCAATTGCAATAGTTAATACCTAGTTCTTCCAGATATTGAGCAAGATATTTGACACTGTTGGTTCATTGCATTATTTCTTGGAATGTATGTATATCGAGATGTCACATTTATAGTAGGTATTCAAGAAAATGAGAGGCAGAATAAGACAAACCTAAACTGTATTTAATGTGCAATTTTGTTTTGATGTAGTGGACTTATGTTTTCTTTGCCTGTCATATTTTCCAATTTTGTTGGGCAATACCACTACAAGCCAGCTTGTGATAGCGTCTATCTATATTATATGTGTCTGTATACAACACATTACCATGTACATACTGTTCTATGCTTGCCAGTCATGAATCTGTATAATTTCTTGTATGATAAGAGATTACATTAAGTCTTAATACAGTAGTTATTTGTATGCAGTAGTGATTTACTTCATTCGTGAGTGGATTCATTCTTTCTGAAAGAGGTATTTGGAAAGCCAAGAATGATGAGAAGGAATGGAGAGAGAGAGAGAGAGAGAGGGAGAGAGAGAGAGAGAGAGAGAGAGAGAGTGGGGGGAGGGAGGGAGGGAGGGAGAGAGAGAGAGGGAGGGAGAGAGAGAGAGAGAGAGAGAGAGAGAGAGAGAGAGAGAGAGGGGGGGGGGGAGGGGTAGTAAATCAATCAAAGTGTTAGTTCAAGTAAAATATTGGCAGTTTATATTTACCTCTCAAAATGTTTATATCTGTTTCCATGGATGGACGGTAATTACACAGTTTAAAGTGCTCTAGCGCCCTCTCTATCAGCTATTTTCCAATGTTTGGTCCTGTTTTCATCACTGAACTAGAAAGAACCTGGAAAGAATTTGCACCCGAGCGGAGCATCGCCTCCGTGTCAGGCTAGTCACGTGATCGCCGCCATCTTGCTCGGTCAATCGTCGCGCGCTTTCCGTGTCCCACTCACACGCAACGCGACAGCGTTTTCTATCATTTATCAAAGTTCACCTGGATTTTATAATATGCCATTCAGCTTTCGCTGCTGAACTTTTAATTTTGTTACTAAGTGCTTGTTATGTAGTTAATGAGCACAAGCGAATACGAAATTTGATACCTTTTGAGATGGATATACTAGCTTGGGCGCGGCTGGGCACGTTTTTCATGTTACTTGTCTGAAAGGAAAATATCTGAAAGCAAGGTTTCATGCATTTTCTTTTAATGGAATATGATGCGGAACATTGGGAAAATTGAGACTTTTATACTGCAACTTGATATCACGTTAAGAGCCTTTTAGCCATATTGTAACAATATTCCTTGATTGAATATTTATAGATGCATCATAGGTATTTCATGTCACAACTGCGCAAGCATATGGGGTGAGGATATTTCTCCAAATTCTCCTGCGAATCCGATTTTGTTTATACGTCAAATCCAGGCAAAAATCATCCAGAGAATCGGCGGCTTCGACCATGGGACATCATAGAGAAAATCTTTCTTTTGACTAGAAGGAGAGTACAATGAATCTGCATTAATTAAACGGCAGCTGGATATCCATGTACTTCAACATCCTTGCCTACAAGGCACAAATCCATTATGGGCAACATTAACCACAATACCACGTTGTCTTTGAAAACTTAGATGTTTGCAGTGCACTTAAAAAAAACCCAACAATTCCATATACCCTGTAACCAAAAACAAAAATGCTTTTCAATGTGCAGGTATGTTAAAATTTATTTTGCAGGTGCTTCTATTATTAGGAGAATGAAAAACAACATTGTGTTTCCATTTTTTCAACTGATTCAAAAACCCTGTGTTGCATTCGTGCTTGAATGTCGTGCTCCTTATTTTCACAAATTCTGATGTTACAAGGTGTGATTTAGTCAACACTTTATTAACTCACTCTCAATATATGTACATGTAAGTTAGTAGATTAAAAATGATAATGTCTGGAGTCTCTGGACTATGATCAGCCGAAGCTATAATCAAAGACAAAAACAACTCTGGTTGTATGTGTACATGATACATGTACGTTATTACACATGAAGATTTGTATTTCTTAGCCACTTTTGAATACCGCCGAACATGCCAAACTTAAACTCAGAGGTCAAGATTGACAAAATACCAATTTGATAAGATTGCAATTACATTTGTTACAGATTTTAGACTTGTACAATGAGCCTATGTAAGCTATCATCTTCTACAGTTCAATTAACTAGATTAAATGCTCTTTTTTGCATTATGATGATTCCATTATTTACAGTTGTAGCATTATAATATTGGTTATGTACATGATGGACACTCTACATTTATATAAGTCACATTATCTGGTTATGTATTGGACAACAGCACCAATAAGCTTATTCTACATATGATATCTTTTCCCACTGTCAAAATGGTATGATCTTTTTAGACAACTTAAAATATACATATACATGTATCTTATTTATTTGAAGCTAAACATCCATTTTTAAAAACATCCATTGTTTTTTTTTATCATATTGGTTTGGTTGTTGCTATGTCTTAATTGAATGAGAATGAATCTGAAGTGTGTGTATTTGTTTGTGTTTGTTTGTTTGTATGTTTGTGTATATGTGTGTGTGTGTGTGAGTGTGTGTGTGTGTTGTGTGCATGTGTGTGTGTGTTTGTGCGTATGTGCGTGTGTGCACGTGTGTGAATGTGTGTGTGTGTGTGTGTGTGTGTGTGTGTGTGTGTGTGTGTGTGTGTGTGTGTGTGTGTGTGTGTAGTGTTAAATTGAAGCATTTTCAGAGGGATGCTGGTTAAGGGGTGATTGATGAGAGACGTGCATTTTGGTGGGGTGTTGTCGTGAATGAAACCAAATGAAAATATAGAACAAGTTACAAGCATTAGGGTTTTACATTAACACGTTCAGAAGATACATTAGAGGAGAAAGGGGTGGCAGATAAGGGGGGACATTTGATACTGTGGAACATCTGATTTTTTTTTTTTACCTTTTGTGGGGGCCAGTGGGAGGGGGTCATGCTGGTAATAACTGCTTACAGTGCACTGTGTTAATAATTTAAACAAATATCGGTTCATCTTCTGTGCCAAAATAACTTGCCTTTGATTGATTGATTGTCACTGAACATGTATTTGAAAGCCATTTTGGTCTGATTTTAATCTGCCCATGAATAGGGTGCTCAATGGCTCACTAAGTCCGAGCACTAAGTACGCGTACACGCATTGAACTCTACTACACTTCAGGCATAATTTACAGACAAATTAGGTTCAAATTGCCTTATGTATTACATATGACACTCTACTACAGACATATGCCGACGAAACCAAATTAAAATGACATCGTTTTAATTTCTCCTCAACTTTTTTTTCTTCTATACTGTTTTCTCCAGTTCTTTCGATTTGCTTTGCGAGCGTACGTTACAGGCGTAGGCAGCCACCCAGCCAGCCAGAATGATTGACATAGCAAGATGGCGGCGCGTTCACTCGAGCGTGAAGCCGCGGTGCCTTTGTGACCGCGCAGTCGTGTGTACGCTCTGAATGGGGCTGTTCTTTCCAGGTTCTTTCTAGTTCAGTGGTTTTCATCCAGTGGATCATCACCGACATAAAAATTGTTCGGTCATGCGGGCAGCTCAACAAAAAGATTGATTAACAACCAACCAACCAACAAAATAGAATATCACGAAGAGAAGAGAAGAAAGAGGGAGCGAGAGAGAGGGAGAGAGAGAGAGAGAGAGAGAGAGAGAGAGAGAGAGAGAGAGAGAGAGGGGAAGGGATGGTGGAGGCAAGAGAGATGTAAATGTTTAAAATGACAAAAAAAAAATGTTAACTGTAATTCACTGTAAATTGTAGAATTTTTTTGGCTTCATCTTTAAAGCGCTCACTTAACCATGACACGATGGCTACCTCTAATTAAAACAATATGTGGTGATACATGCTGGGAACAATATCTGATGGTAAATCTATTAAATCGTATTTAATAATGGTACATTTATGATTTGTTGAGTTCAAATGAACCTTAAGAACACTGTAAAGCATTAAAAACCATTGTAAAAAACAGCCAGTAAAGACATTATTTAGGCCTACCTATCTTTAGACACAACAAGAAAATCAAGTCTCGACCCCCCTTTATTTTATACACTTTAGGGGTCAATTTAATGTTTTCTGCTCCATGACAAATCTGAATCTTTGATCATTCATGAAATGATATGTTCTGTGTTAGCCTATAACAGGCAGATATTGAACTTGACAGAAAATCTGATGTTTGCATCGAGATAGCCTTACCACTACGGATATGAATGTCTGCACTCACTTGGCATGGATCCCGGGGGCGGGGGTGGGGGGGGGGGGGGGGGGGGGGCATGGATATTCAAACGTGAAATGTCAGACCATGGACCTAGCTATATCATATGTAAGAGGAGGTAATTACATTAAATCATACAAAAACGAAATGATTCCTTCTCATATCTCAGCACATCAAAAAAAGTATCATTCAAATTGGACGATCGAACAACAGCACTTTCTGCCAGAAACAGAATTTGCCAAAATCTTGTTTCATAGGCCCTCCTTTTGAAATGTGACATGTTTTCCTTTTAATAGTCACTCATGCATGACTAAACATATCAATGTTGTATTCACACAGAAACAATCCTGCAAAGTTATTTTGCTAAAACGGTTTTATTAAAAAGTTATGCTTTTTTTATTAGGGTGGAGGAGGAGCGGGGATAAACTCTTTCGGTTGGTGTTTAGAGCTCATTTTATAATCTCTTTCACGAGCGTGGTCCTATTATGTTTGTGGTACATGCATGGATATAAACGTAGTTCCATCTATTTTTCGGGTTATTGATTGGTCGGTATATTTTCCTCTCTCTCGTAAGCCAATGAGGCAACGGGATTTACAATCACGTGATCCATCCAGGGACACACACACAAACAACACATACGTATACACACACACAAGACACGCTAGCTAAGCTACCTGCATGCAATGCATGCATGGAGAAAAACCAAAACAACACTGGGCATTGTTTACAATCTCGGTTACGACGTTCGTACACATACACATCAAATAACTGCAATTTTATAACATTTACCGTAATATTTATAATTTCTTTGTTTTATTGGTGGACGTGACAGAAACTGACGGCAACATTGGAGTGATTTTGGTTGGACGACGGTGATTCTGCGCCACGAACGGAGTCATGGAAGTTGAGTATGTTCCCCAGGAAGTCGCGGACCTCGTGTATGAAAATGGAGACTTTAGCGACGAGGACTTGGACGGGGACAGCAACAACAATCCAGGGGCCATGACGAACGGCGCCGTTCTCGCTTCTGACACCGCTATCGAGGGCAGAATCACCAAGAAAGCTAGGCGCAGGCTGAAGAGAAGTCCTTCCAAAGAAAGCCCAGTCTTGCCGCTGGACGGCATTATTCCTGCTGCCAATGCAGCCCTCAAAGACAAGCGCGATAGGAAGTCTCGCTCCGGGAAAGGAAGGGGGTTGCCCAAAAAAGGTAACAAAAAAAAAAAAAGTCTGAAAGGTGGAAGAGGAGGGAGTTACACAGTTACAGTTAACTGTTATCCTTGTTTCTATCATGTCTATGGGCCAAGGCAAGGCCCTTAATTTAATGAAAAGGGATAACTGTCTGGGCAAATTCTAGTTGTGATTTGGCGCAAGACTTTGTGGATTGGTAACTTAGGGGCACTATTGGAAACACAATAGTAATTTTTACTTTCTAATATTTCTACATAGTACGTAAAGATAGTTTTGAGACCGATGCCTGGCATCTTTCATCTATGATATATGTCTATGAATAGTATGATGATGTGCGTATGACTATGAGGCTATGTGCTGGAATAGAGACAGATACTCTTGCGAGAAATAAATATTTCATAACAACACTCTTAGTCTTATGTTGCCACATACTTTGAGCTTCTGATGTTTTTGAAATATTGAATCAAAATCTTGACCCCTCTGTAACAGTAAAAATTGGATTTCTTCAACTGAACTGTAATGTAAGTCACAGATTTACTGCGACCAGCCCGCTCACTGCGTGAGCGGGCTGCGTAGCACGGAGCTTTGAAGTAAGGAAGTCGAGATTAGCAGTGATTATATTAGTTGGTTTCAGCAATTCTGTAACTCAAATCTTAAATCTATTGCACATATTTACGTAAAATATATACCTAAATAATTCTGTAGTTGGTTTGAAGATGAATTTAATCCATGTTGTATTTTTAAAAATTGTTTTTGATCTAAAGTTGTTCAGAATCGCACGACAGCAGCTGCGATGCAAAACTTAATGCGCATGCGCCAGTTCCCATTTACCGTGTACGTTTTTGAAGCAGCCAAGATGGCAGCCTCGGTAAACCGTATTTGTTACAAAGATCATGATCGTAAGTGAAGAGGAAATATGTAACGTTGCTTAGCATTTTCAAGCAATTTTATAGCTCAGGTATACATTCAATACATTTGGCCCTTTATATGTGATAAATGTACTTGAAATGAGTAATTCATTCATGTGCACGGGTTGATTTCTCGGTAGTCATACCAGACATGCAGGGAAATTGGTGGCGAGCCCTCAGTCCCGGGGCTAGTCACAGATGACCTGTAGCTGTAGAGAAAATGACTACATGTAAGTTATTTTGTAATGGTAGCTGTAAATCAACCCTAGAACCCCCCCCCCCCCCCCCCCCCCAGCAGATTAAGCAGTGTTAGCTGACAGGGACAATATGATAATGAAAGCTTGCTGCATTTAAAATGAACACAAGGACAGTTTTTCACTTTTTCCTGAAATTAGTTGTGAAGCTATAACTGAAATTTCATATCATTTGGGTACTGGGTACATGTATACTGCTGTTCCTGCCGATTTTCAAAGCTTTTACGAATGGAACATCCTGTCTTTAAAGAAGTCTTTTCATTGAATATGAATCTTAAGCTTTTCCTTTACAAACATGTTAATTTTTCTGTAGGTGGAGCTGGAGGCAAGGGGACATGGGGCAAAGTTGGCGAGCTGTATGATGATAACGACGCAGACTGCACAGACGCCCATGATCCCAACTATGACTCAGAGAACCAGGTGCAGCATTTCACTTATTTGACATATAAATACTGAACTTGTGCAAGATATGTCTAGCATAGTTAACTAGATCTGAATGCACTTTCACTGTAATACCAAGGATGTTTCACCAATGGATATCCAGCTGCCGTTAATTAATGCAGATTCATTGTACTCTCCTTCTATTCACAAAAGAATGCTTTACAAAAATTTTCTCAATGATTTTTGTCTGGATTTGACATTATAAACAAAATCGGATGCGCAGAAGAATTTGGGGATATGTCTTCACCCCATATGCTTCTGCAGTTGTGACATGTCAGGGCTCTGCAAATTTTTTTATCACTTGCCCGACAGGGCAAGTGATAAAAATATGTGCTTGTCCTGGAGGAAAAACTGCTTGCCCTGTTTTTGTTTATTATAATCTTTGTTTTTTACTAATTCTTCTGCAGAAGCGGCATACTTTATCCTGCCGAATTACGTGTATAAGTACATACTTTACAGGACAACTGAATATTTACACAGAGTTTGACAAGTTACTAATTTTTGTTTTTAATTATATGAGTCCATCATGTTTAGCACTGACTCTCCGAACTATTGTACTCTTCTCTTGCTTTCACTCAATATGAAGTACAGACGCGGACGCCTGACCTCCCTTAATAATTGGGCATGTTGGGAGCAGACTCTGCTCACTACATGTAGGCAAGTATCAGAACACTTCCACAAGACTAGAGGCATTCATGATAACACTGACTACACCAGTGTAATTTGTAGATGGCAAAGCTTGTCATAATACATGTAACTTGTAAACATGCTGACAGGATTATAAACAGTCACATTTCAAAAGTAAAATGTCTAACCCTCAACCAAAAAAATACACGGGGGCGGCGGGCGAATTCGCCCCGGAAAGTCCCAAAAGAGCCCCGGTAAAAGGCTAAAAACATTCACATGAGGGCGACTGCAAAACTCGTAATCGCCCCCGTCCACACTGTACCATTTCACGCATATACGTACGTGATACATTACATTGCAGATGTGTACTTGTTTGTATTTGCGTGTCACCGCTTGTATTACAACTGAGCTGTTTCCTACGCGCGCACCAATTGTGCTACAAAATCCCAAACTCATTGCCCGACTGCAGTTGCGAATATCACGTATATATGTACGTAAATCGCCGCGGAGCTGCCCGCTGAATCACGCGAGCAAATACAAGATACAATAGCACAATAACTTGCTCATTTCAGCGCACGCGAGTCCATCATAGGATCGTGTCAGCTGTGAATCTTTACGGGCGTGAATAGTGCATGTAATGTGTATGTGCCTATGAGTTGGAGATGGTACTCGCTAGCTCGCGCCGCGCGCGCTGCTTCGAAGCTTCGTACACGTATTGGCTATACGCTATACCGTGTGTAAACTGTATAGTAGCGTTGATCGAGCAAGATAGATTCAACGTAGGCCTAGTTAGTCAGATCGAAATCACAACAACTGGAATTCGCGTTTGGATTGTATCATTTATTGGAATGGATCGATTTCTCATCCGGCCGGGTACGGAAACATCACCTGCCAGTCGTGCCACAACTGCAGAAAGGCCAGCTGAAGTCGATGTCCCGCAAGGCCCGCAGGCTAAGTCTAAGAGGAAAAAAAAGCCGGTTATCCATGAATCGACCGTAAAGTCGTGGGGCCTCGATTGGCTAAGAACGGCCCGTCCCGGCGGCGGAGCTCTGCAGGTGTACTGCGTCGCCTGTCGCGAGTATCAAGAAAAAAGTTCAGCAAGCAACAGGGGCTCCGTAACAACTGATCCGTTCCTGGTCGGAACAAAGAATATTAAGAAATATTCTGTCTTCAGACATGGACAGAGCGATGGACACAAATCAGCATATGGTACGCATAAGTAGTCGCATATTGTAGAAATTGTTGAATAATGTCATTTTCTGGGATCGCTTTTAAATAAAAAAATCAAATATAATTCTGTTTTAATTATCTAATTGGATCCAGGTTATTATTTATTTATTTTTATTTTTTAAACGACACACAATATTTAGATCTACCATTTTTTATTTGCATGGTTTACTATGTTATGTTATTTGTCCTCTTTCTCTTCAAACTGGGTAGGGGAAAAACTGTTCAACTTGAAAATTGGTTGATATCTTAACACTTACGTTGGTGCCACCTTTGGAAAATTATCAAATTCAAATAACATGGTACCAAATTACCAACCCACCTCATACTAATTACCAAATGATTTTCTCCTGAATATTCTTTTCAGATTCCTGGAAGAAAGACCTGCGATCAAAAGATCTGATAGTTCAAGCGGTCGTGAAAATGGACCAGCAGGCGTTCAAGAAGATGGTGTTGCTGTTCGACATCACATACCATCTCGCGAAGCACGAGCTTCCGTTCAGTTATTTCCCAGCTTTGGCCAATTTGGAGAAGCGCCATGGCGTGAATCTGGGCACAACGTACCTGAACCCTGTGCAAGCTCGTACGTTCACCGAATTTCTAGCAGAGGACATCCGCCAGGAAATCGACAACACTATCAGAAAATCAAGATACATCAGCATCCTCGTTGACGGAAGTACTGATCGGAGTTCTCTGGAACAAGAATTAATGTACATCAAATATCTGGACCTGGATGACGGCATCCCTCGGACACGTTTCTTTGGGTGAGAACCGAGGAATAACTTTTATTTCTAATTCTCCTTTTCTCTGTCTTTAAAAGTTTAAATTAAATTTCCTTCTCCAGCACAATTTTCATAAGTTTATTTTGCACAGCTTGATATCAATTTGTTAAACTAAAAAGTCTATGGATCATAAAACAATTTAATATTTTCAACTTAAAAGACTCAAGAGAAATTATGACTTGATTGAAAATTTGGAATAGAAAAAAAGTGTTATTAACATTCAGATTCTGATATCTTAAGTTACATGTATTTTTTTCTTATTTAGTTTGAATTGAATTGAAAATTGTACAATGGGTAACACTTAATAGTCCCTACTGTGCCACTGTCACTGTGCAGTAGATTGAATAATACATTTGAAGAGAATTTAATCAACCCTAAAAAGACTGAGCTATCTTTGAGACCCGTGGTGTAAATGCTGGTAATCAAACTTGTTCCAATTTTTTTTTCACTTGAATTCATTACAGAATCCATGATGTAGAGAATGCTACGGCTGATGGTGTTCTGCAAGCAATTGACAGCATTTTCAACCAGCACACCCATCCAGACTGGAAGAACAACCTTGTGGCCTTTTGTGCAGATGGAGCAAGTGTGAACTTCGGCTGCAGGGGAGGTGAGTTTCATGGATATTATTATGATACCAGTTTCATTTTCAATAAATATAAAAATTTATGAAATACATTCTTTCAAATTTTAAAAATATGTTTTCATTATTATTATAACAGTAATTGGTTTGTACAGAGTAATATTTCCAGTCACAAGGAGTTTATTAATAAGAGACAAGCGTGTCTATGAGCTGAGTCTAAATCAGTTACTGTACTGCATAATACTAATAGATACTTAATAAATACTTAATAAATTAAAAATAGAATTTCACATAAATAAATACATGTATTAAAGAAAAACATTCACAATTTCACACATTCTACTTCACATTCACAACCATTCCTAATTCCTATTCCCATTCAATAATTGCAAACAACGTTCATTCCAAATTTCCAATCATTTGAATTAAAAAACAAAAAAAATCATTCTTCTTTCAGGTGTTGTCACCAAACTACAAAATGAAGTACCCTGGGTGGTCGGCATACATTGCATCGCACATCGGCTAGAGCTGGCAGCTAAGGATGCCTTCAAGGACACCTTCTTCACCAAAGAGGTACATGTGTACTTAAACAATACTTTATACATAAAGAATAAATTACTTTAGAAAGTTTAGATTAAGAGTTACAAACCAGTAAACTTACACACAGAACGTTTCAGAATTAAAATGTTAGTTGTTGCAGTAGAGTAGACTTACATATAGTGGACTCTTCAATCTTGTTTATAATGAACTCAGAATTAGATAAAGCTTACATTTGGACGTTGAAAATTGGGGAGCAGAACAAGTACTGAAGTACAGTAAGTCATTTACTTTGATATATCAAAACTATGTTATATCAGGATTTAAAAAAAACATTTGGATTTCTATAAATGAACTTTGAAGCATGGGAATTGGAACCAGACGTCCAGAAGAGTTACTCTCATATAATAAATTAACAAGATTTTGTTTAAGATATCAGTGCTCAATTTTCAAAATTCAGATTGTGTATATGTATTTTTCATTAATGGGAGTTCTCTGTATTAATATTCCTATTTCTTTTTTTTCCCCTCTCAGATTGACACTTTCTTGAGCACCTATGCTGCATTCTACAGGAAGTCTCCCAAAAGAGTGCGAGAGCTTCACGACATGGCTGACCTCCTCAATGAGCAGATTCTTCGACCAACCCGCGCAGATGGGACGAGATGGGTTGAACATAGACGGAGAGCGTTGAAAGCTCTTGACAGAAACTATGTAGCTGTGGCAGCTCATCTTGCTGACCTCGGAAGCGAGCAGAGGGCGGATGTAAAGAAAGAGGATGCTGCTAAGGCAAGGGGAATGCTGAAGAAGATGTCGACACAAACCTTCATCTATCACATGGCCCTCTACATAGACATCCTAGAAGAACTCTCTCAAGTCTCTCTGGTTTTCCAGAGAGAGGACATCTCCCTGGCCGAGGTAGTGGAGGTGTTAGGGACAACTGTCAAAGTTGTCCAGGACATGTGCAACAAAGATGGTCCTCAGCTCCACTCTGTGAAGAGAAAATGCCTTGACGATGGGAGCTACAGAGGTCATTTATTAACTGGTGTTACAACAGGGCATGCAGAGTTTGATGCCTCTCGACCAGCTTGCCTTGAGCCATTGATCAGATGCCTGGAATCGAGGTTCTCATCGTTCAAGGACAGCAGGATCTTCAAAGCTGTTACATCGCTCAACCCAACAACCTGGCCAGAGGATCTCAAGGACCTAGATGACAAGGTAGACGATGGTGTTCGAGTCCTCATTGACCACTTCGAGACTCCCCTGGTGGCACATGGATGTGATCCAGTAGCAGTCATGGCAGAGTGGATCCGCCTGAAGAAGGTTCTGCCGATGTACTTCAAGCCTGGAATGTCGTGGAAGAACTTGTGGGGCACCCTTTTCCGCAGACGCCAGAATGACTTCCCCAACTTCTTTCATGTCATGGAGATTGTCCAAGTCCTACCTTTTGCTACAGCAATTGTGGAACGCGGCTTTTCCTTAATGAACAGAATCAAGACCGACTGGAGGGTACGACTTCATACTACCACTCTCGACGATCTGATGACCATCTCATTAGAAGGCCCAGGTGAAGAAACCTACACCACTGACTCTGCTGTCACCAGGTGGTTTAAAGCAGGAAAGACGACCAGACGACCATGGGTAGAACCCTATGGTCCCTGCCCCAGGCCAGCAGATGCCACTCATGCCAGTGAATCGGATCATTCAGCTGACAGTGAATCAGGTCCCAGTCAGGACTAGCCAGTGGCCATCGTACAAGCTGGAGGAAGAGTCAAATTAAAGATGTTATGCGATACAGTGATAAGCATTTCTCTTCTAAATCATTTCAGGATTACATCTTATTCTTACTTTGTATATAACTATGATTACAAGTACTCTCAGATAGTCAGATTATTTGCAGATATACTTTATATTCTCAAATGCAGATACTACACTACTACAGGCTTAAGTTCACTAACTTCACTAGTTCAGTTCTTCGAGAATTCATTTAAGTAAACTGAATTTAAGACATTGATCTTTAAGTGAATCAGTATATCTGTATCTTATGAATCATTTGATTTGGCTTAAGCTTTAGCCCATCATGTAAGGATCGTTAGCCAATTAGCCTGTCAGGGAAGATAACATGAACTTGAACTCACAAATCAAAAGCAAATCACAAAGTCAAACTGTTTATGATTAACAAATGTGTATGATAAAAAATTACCATACATTGTCTGTCTATTGTCTAGTCAATTATGTTGATCTTGAAAATTTATGATCATTGCTTAGGAAATAGGAAAAGATCTTACTTACCTACTGCTCATCCCTTACTGCTGCCCACTTGCCAGAGTTCCTTAGTTGTGTAATGAAGCTCAGGGAAGTGATGATTTGTAAAAACAAAATTGACAACAAAGAAGTTAACAGTATGATTAAAATTCAATCAGAACTGAAAGCTACCTGTATTGAATCCTGAATAATTTTGTTTAAACTGTGGATTTCTAAATATGAGTGCTTGAGACTGAGTCAGAGACTCAGAGTGTGAATTTGTGAAATTGTGAAGGTGTTATGTTTTAAATCAGTAAGGAGAATTCTGGAGTGCTCTATAGATTGAATGTTGATGTTGATGACTTGATGTGTCTGCAAAGGTTTGTTTTACAAATTACAATATACGAATACAAACTACTAACTAGTAGTCTAGTACAGGGGAACCTCCTTATAACAAGGACCTAAAACCATAACAAAATGAATTACCTTGACAATTACCTTGTTATCATTATTCTGTTTGTTTTTTCTATTTCTTTTTTACCATATTAGTGTAGTGACTAGTGTGGGTACAAAGCAAAAAAATATATAAAGAGTTGGGACCAGCAAAATCACATTGTTACTTGTAAAAGATGATTTTGTATTTTTGTTTATCCAAGATTTCAACCTCTTTCCTTTATAACAAGATTCCACTGTATTTGTACATGTGCAGCCATGTAGTAAATTATTATTGTGGTATATGTCTTGACTGTGTAGTCTGTGGAGTGTGTAAATTGAGGGGGAGACAATGAAATATGTCATACTAATGATGATACTATCACATCTCCCCCTCAATTTTGTTTGTAAATAATGAAAATGTAACTGATGTTAAATTATACTGGAAGAAGAGACAGTAGAGTAGTAGACAAAATTCATTGAAATTATTAGAAGGTAGTACCTATTAGGCTATTTCTAAAAATACTGAGTGTCTAAGTAACTATGTCTAAGTTTTTTTTTTTTTTTTTTAACCTGAATCAATTTTTTAATTTGGTTTTAAAGTCAACAAAATAGGCAATAAATCAGTACATCTTGATGATCTTGTTAAAGCAGAGCCTGCAGCAGAGCAGCCCTGTACTGCTGCCAGCATCCCTTCAATGTGGAACACACACACACACACACACAAAAAAAAACGCAAAAAAACCCGTGAAATAGCTCCAGAAATTGTAGCCCTGGAAAGTGGAAAAAGAGCCCTGGAAAATTAAAAAGTAGCCCTGGAAAATTTTTAAGTTTCTCCAAAAAGAGCCCTGGAAAGAAAAAAAGTAATTTTTTGGTTGCTAACCCTAGACAACTTCTTTGCAGTTGAATTCGTCCAAAAAGTGATTTCTAGGTCTGTATTAGCGTCCGTTTAGACCCTATAGCCCCGGGACGGCTAGGCGGCTAGCTGCCCGTGACTACCCTAGCCGTAGGCTGTTGTGGATACACCTAGCTATGAAGTAGGCCCATGATCTTCCAGTTTGGAGCTTGTCAATACAGGAAACCTTAGAGTAATCAGCCCGAAATCTGGGTAGACTCCTTGGTAGATGTGCTAATTTTGCCGTTTCAAGTGTACTGGTAGCGATCAAAATCATGGGCAAATCAATTCAAACATTGCTGCTCCACGGCAGGTATATGTGCTGAACTCATACAACAATCACTTACATACGTTTTCATATCACAGTCCCATATGTAGTAATCCACGTAAATACGGTTCATGGGCGCCAGACACACGAATTGTACAGCTGTTCAGAAAAATTTCACATCGCGGCGATCGCGCATGCGTACATTCGCGATCGCAAGCGATCGCTCTTATCTTGTTAAAATATCGGTAATGCGGATATCGTGCATGCGCAGAATTTATTTTTCAGTTCAAGATGGCAGCGTCCATGGAACGGAGTTTCAGACGAATTTTCATGACAAAATCTCAGTGGTCTCACTCCAATTTCGGCTGTGTTTTCCTGGTTTGACATGATACGAGACACATTCACATTAATTTTCTCGCATATGCGTAAGAACAATGTTATTTTCACATTTTTTGGTGAAAAATAACCACTTGCCCAGACGGGAATGTATCTTTGAGAAATGCTTGCCCGGGCGTCATTTTCACTTGCCCCGGGCAATCGGGCAAGCGGGTTTGTCGAGCCCTGCATGTAATACCTGCGATGCATCTACACTACATCTCAAAGGAATTGGCATAGGGAAAGGGAAAGGGAAGAAAGGGAAGGAGCCTGAGTTTTGAACCGCGGTGTATTTTGTCCAGTTCAGCATGAAACATGATGCTTAAAGACAGCCAGTCCCTTTTTCAGATCACCACAAAACCATCGAAACATTGGCAAAACATATAGAGAAGTGTTAGCCAGCTCTATATTCACAATTTGAAACTGATACATAGTGTAAAATTCAAATAATGCACATAAACAACGTCTGATTAATAGTCTTTACCTCAGGCTCTTAGCAGTTTGTGTTGAAATATCTGCTTTATTGATTAATCTGTTTATTAAATTACAAAACGCATTATGAAAAGAATTGTTCTATGGAAGGAATCATCTCCAAAGTTTGGTAGTTACTCATAAAATTAGGATTTCACACACGCATAATAACCACATAGAGACTGTAACAAAGACTAATACTTTTTTCGTAGTACGAAAAAAGTCGGTTTGAAATTTAACGGCTGAAATTTTTTACATATACAGAAAGCTTCAACATGCTATATTCTTAGAAATGGTCTTGAATAACACTTTCTTCAATTTACGATCGTGATAGACGATTTCAAATTTTAAGCTTGCAAAAGGGACGGACAATCTTTAAGCCTAAAAAGCATCATGTTTCATGCTGAACTGGACAAAATATATCACGTTTTAAACTGCGGCTCCTTCCCTTTCTTCCCTTTCCCTATGCCAATTCCTTTGAGTTGGAGTGTAAATACTGAACATGTGCAAGATATGTTCAGTATAGTCCACTAGATCTGAATGCACTTTCACTGTAATACAGGTTTACATTATGCAGTATGATAACAGTCATCAAAAGGAGCTGCAAACTGTTCAATAAGACGTTTTTAATATTGTATTCACAAATTTATTCCTAATTGCCTAGTGAAGCATTATTACATCAGTTGAAACATCAGTTTCAATGGATGGAACATACTCTGAATGTATTAGTTGTTGCACAAGCTTTGGACAAGCTTTGTTTTAACCATTAGTAATGTATTGTTTGAACGACCCGAATAAAATGTGCATACATATAACACAAATGATCTATTTCTCATTGCCACAAATTCACACTCCGACTTCTCTACATACATGTAGCAATAAACCCTGAATTACGACCCGCTGGAACATCAGGCACGTCACACACATGTTATTTTAGGAAGTATTCAAGATGTCTGTATCTTGGCCTCTTGCATTCTTAGAGCTGACCAGACAAAAAGGGAATGCAAAGAGAAGACAACCAAACTTTCATGTTTATACCTCTTCCACAATTCCATACCAACAGGATTGTAAATTCAGTAACAGAAATCACATGTGGGCCACTTCCACTTAGTCTGCATTCTAAACATTGCAAGGAATTAATTTCTTCTTCATCTCAAATCTTTTCACAGTGAAATTGCAAGGCTTTTTTTATGATGCCTACATGTTATATGTGCAAAATCTCTTTTAAGAATATCCAACCTATAGACTAGTAACTAGGCTATCCACTCTATTGAAAGGAAAATACCAGAAATTTAGGGCAGCGTGACTGTGGCTATGAAAATGACATCTTAACGCATTACATGCACTGCTGATGTTATGTAAAAGCAATGGGTAGAGGTTTATTATACCCCTTGCAGTCGTGTGTAAAGTGGTTCTTAGCTTAAGAGTAGCTTGGTGAAACACCCCCTTGATTTGTACAGACAGAGGAGCATGCTAAATTTACTTGTTATTTGCTGGTTTGTGTCTGATGCAAGCATGGCTCAGTGCATTGAGCTTATTTACCAAAAGAGGTCTGATCTAGCTTCATACTGTTCAGGTATGATGGCACTTGACAAGACAAGACACCATTTTGTTTAAAGTCTCAATGAAATGGGCATTCAAGGAATTCCATAACTGATATTTTTATGTGATAGCAAGCATGTATGAGGCAATTTTGCTCACCCATGTTACGGCTTATCAGCCGCTAGCTATTGCTGTAAGGTATTGCATCGTCCTTTAGCGATCTAGTGAGTTTAGTGAGTCTTGGGTTGTAAACATATTTCCTTTGCATATAAGTACTGTTGATGTTTCAAAAAGGCTGTGGAGCAACCATTTTTGCAGTATGCAGTTTGAGCTGATGAAGGCACAATATGTAGGCTTTATAGCTACAGATTGTGTGGGAATCTGCCCAAAGAATCTGGCTCGATGGCTAAATAGATATTTAGTTTATAAAATATAAATACACTTTGAGGACCAACTTCCATCAGTTTGAAATCTAAGCAGATTTTGCAAGCTGGCTCTGCACAAGGGCGTGTTGTGGAAAGGATGATGCAATACGTTACAGCAATAGCTAGCGGCTGATTAGCCCTAATATGGGTGGGCAAAATTGCCTGATACATATATGCTTGTTTCAAGCTGATGAAGGCACAATATTACTTGAGGTATAATATCCCACATCAGAAAATAGCTACTTCATCTAATTGTCAGCTTTGGGCTGATGCAGATGTTTATGTACGTATTGAGCATTCCACTGGAGTGCTTAAAATAGTACTGTACCTAAAGGGAGTTGTGAATGGGCCTGTAGCCTGTTTGTTCCCTCATGGGTAGAGCTCAGATGTACACTTTCCCCTATTGGGTCCATTGCTCTCACTTGAACTAGGTCCGACCCCTGCTGTAGCAATGTCCATGCGCACTTAATTGTGTGGCAGATGACTAAAGCAGGCGTGGTGGTGTTTTGTTCCCTTTGCTGCATGTCACACCGTACTGTACATGTAGTCCTGTGTTTTCTCATGCCAGAATCCCTAGTCTAACCTCTCTGCCTCGTGGGCTTTGAAGGAGAAGAAAACCTGTCAGGATGTCGAGTCAATTTGTGTGGTAATGGACAAGTGAGAGAATCAAGGAGGATATTCTGAAGATGAATTAAAGTTCTAGTGTCAATTCCCTAGTTGGATTATCACAGTTTTGAATAAAGGTTACATTTCAGAATGCCAACTACAGCCCCGTTCATGATCCCATAACCACGATAATACCGCTTTAGTAAGAAAATTTGAACGAGGTTCTAAAAATACCATTTGTCTACACCCAAAAAGCCGTAATTTTGCAGTATTTTGGATATGGTGGACTCTCCCCACACCTCTAGTAAGAGCAAACACGCAATGGTGACAGCTTTCGCTAAGCCATGTGAGTGTCGCAATTACAGAATCGCATGCCAGAATGCGATGCACAAGCTGTAGTTAAGAATATAAAGTAGTTTGTAAATATGGCAATATTGCGGTATTTTTTATGCCACGAAGTGGCCGGATGCATTATGTTTTCGGGTTGTCCGTCCGTCCGTCCGTCCGTCCCGAATCCGTTTAGGCAATATCTTGAGAACCGTAAAGCAGATTTGCTTCAAACCTGGTACATGTATGTATTGCATGAAACTTATGAAGTGTGTAAAATTGGGGTCAAATCTGATTGAGGTCAAAGGTCAAAGGTCAATGAACATTGTAAAAATTGCCTTAAAATGACCTTTTCCTTAATAAATCCAAATCCAAGGATGCAATTCTCATTAAACATGGTACAAGGATGGATCACTACTTGGGGATAGACTGGTGACATTTTTGGTAAAGTTCCTGAAAGATCAGAGGTCAAAGGTCAATGAAATTTGTGAAAATTTGCCAAAAATTGATCTTTTTCACAATAAATCCAAATCCAAGGATGCAATTTCATTAAAAATGGTACAAAGATAGATCACTACTTGGGGATAGACTGGTGACATTTTTGGTAAAATTCCTGAAAATTCAGAGGTTCATGGTCAATGAACTTTGCCAAAATTGGCTAGAAATTGCCCCAAACTTTAAATTTTTCACAATAAATCCAAATCCAATGGTGCAAATCCAACCAAACATAGTGAAACGATGGATCACTACTTAGGGGTAGACTGGTGACATTGTTGGTGAAATTGCTTGGAAGGTCAGAGGTCAAAGCTCAATGAACTTTGCAAAAATTGATATTTTTCACAATAAACCCAAATCCAGATCCAATGGTGCAATTCTAACCAAATATAGTACAGAGATGTTTCATGGAGGTAACCCGGTGAACGTCTGGGTAAAACTCCTGAGAGTTCAAAGGTGAAAGGTCAAAGGTCAATGAACTTTGCCAAAAATTAGCTAAAAATTCCCCCCAAAGCGATAATTTTAAAAATATATCCAAATCAAATGGAGCAATACCAACCAAACATGGTGCAAAGATGGATCACTACTAGACTGAGGACATTTTTGGTGAAATTTATTAAAGGTCAGGGATCAAAGGTCAATGAACTTTGCCAAAATTGGCTAAAAATTGCCCCCAAATAGATATTTTTCACATTGAATCCAATACTAATGATTCAATTCAAACCAAACATAGTACAGAGATGTATCACGTAATGGAGGTAGACTGGTGAAGTTTGGGTAAAATTCCTGAAAGGTCAAAGGTCAATGAACTTCACCCAAAATTGGCTAATTTTAAACAAACTTGATACAAGGATGGATTTAGACAGACTGGTTAGATTGGAAGTCAAAGAAGTAAGAGGTCAAAAGTTAATGAACATTGCCAAACTTGGCTAAACTTGAAAAAACAGAATGTGATATTTTCATTTCACATAGGAGCAATGGTACATTGCCCACCAAACATACACATTTTCTGAGAATAGCAAAGAGGCGGATTAGGCATTCAAAAAGTAGGAAGCAAATACAGCATTAGGTTAGTGATTCCTGTTCATGCTGTATATACAGCTATTAGTAATGCATCAGCAAAATTGGCGCCAATGCTGTGCTAGTTTTGCTGATAGGTGGCGTATACACTACAGCTCAAAGGAATTGGCATAGGGAAAGGGAAAGGGAAGAAAGGGAAGGAGCCACAAGTTTTAAACCGCGGTATATTTTGTCAAGTTCAGCATGAAACATGCTTTTTAGGCTAATGCGTCATGATTCATGCTGAACTGAACAAAATATACCACAGTTTAAAACTGTGGCTCACTTCCTTTTCTTCCCTTCCTCTTTCCCTATGCCAATTCCTTGGAGCTGTTGTGTATGAACAGGGTCTATAATAGCTAAGGCAGTGTGGGACTGATTGTTTTTCATCAGTATACAACCCTGATTGAGAACAGTTTGAGGAGAATCAGACAAGGAAGGATTTAGTCATAAGTCTTAATTCTAAATGTGGCACCTTTTACATGGGCAATACACACAAATCACATATGCACACCAGTTTGTCTGGTACACGAATCAAAAAACTAAATTCAGCCACATTTGTGTATCAAACTGCCTTGCAGCATCATGCCATGTTGCACCCACATCTATTTGTCACGCTCTTTTGTGTACCCAGCAAACAGTAAAATGAGCTTTGTCCAGGGATGCAATTATTCAGCTGTGACATCCAAAACAAACCAGGCAGAGAACGTCACACTTGCGGGAGTGGTTTCTTATCATGAAGGGAATTGTAGCTGGCACAGAATACAACGTCCATTTAATTATGGAAACAAAGTACTGCATAGGGGGAAGTATACGCCCCTAAGATGTTTTAGGTCAATTCTTGTGTATATATGGCAGTGCATTATAACAATGAAGACAAAGAACAATCCTTCTATTACCTAGATAATTATTCTTCCCCCAGTCTCAATGACCGTATTTGAATAAGATTCTGGGAAGTGCTGTGTTGAAAATTGTTTTGAATTAATAAGTCTGATCCCCAATAGAGCTACCTGGAAATTTGATAAAAATGTGCACAGTACTTGTATGGCTTGAAAAGAGAGGAGTAGAGGATGATCGAGTACAACTTGGAGAGAGGGCTAGAGACAGGGAGTTGTGGAATAACATGATCGTCAAAGTCAATCGATACGGCACCTGAATAAATAGGTATTTAATATGAGAGGTGCTTATACTTTTTCAAGAGGAAAACATACAATTTGCAGGCAGTTTCATTACACAAATTAAAAAAAATGCTGGATTTGTATCCATGTCTCGTTCTTTCTGACCTATAGACAGCACTAGTAGCAAAGGAACAAAAACTATCATTGGACAAAATATACAGAACTACTCGAGGCAGGTGAAGCAAGTGCTCAATTGTCGCAACTCAAGTAGAAGAACCCTCCAGGATAGCGATTGTTTTGCAGGAAGAAAAAATAGATGGAATTTTATTCAGAAACCGCTAACCAATAATGTTGCTTGAAAATGCTGGTTACTCTGGTACCTGTACAGTTCTCCCCCCCCCCCCCCCCCCCAGAGTGTGTGTGTGTGTGCGTGCATACAGCATGTACATGTACATGTACATTACTAGTATGTATTATGACCTGTACACATACTGTAATAGTTTCTACCACATGTTTAGTGAGACATCTTATGAAAAATAGTGCTTGGAAATAAGGTGACATCCTGACTTGTTGATCAACGAGAGGCATGTACGCATAGAAACATGTAGAAGCTAGTCTCTGCATTTTACAACCATTGATTCAGAGTAACTGACTGACAAAGGTTTGTGCACACAAACTAGTGGATGTTTAATGGCTGTAAGGCGTGGGTAGGCTTGGGTGGGCAGGATATTCCCCAGGGTTCATTTCAAGCTGTTGATAAAATGAGATCTCTGCTGGGAGTATGCATCCCGTGCTGTGCTTTCCTGTGCTATGGATTGGTTGGTATTCCCTTCCATCCTGACCGGGCCTGTACATGTACACATCAATATGTACACAATATGTGTGCATGTAGGTGTGGAATGTGTAATCTGTTGAGCAAATGCATTTACGGTAATTACATGTACACTGCACATGTATGAACAGTTGCAAGAGAGAAAATGATTGTTACATTTGGAAAGCAATTAAAAAAAAACGGTGAATACATGTACACAACAGCTCAAAGGAATTGGCATAGGGAAAGGGAAAGGGAAGGAGCTGCAGTTTTAAACTGCTATATATTTTGTCCAGTTAAGCATGAAACACGATGCTTTAGCCTAAAAAGCATCATGTTTCTTGCTGAACTGGACAAAATATACCGCGGTCTAAAACTGTGGCTCCTTCCCTTTCTTCCCTTTCCCTTTCCCTTTCCCTTTCTTCCCTTTCCCTTTCCTTTCCCTTTCCCGGTATGCCAATTCCTTGAGCTGGAGTGTACATGCATCAACATGAATACAGCAGGTAAATCTTGTTAGCAGGTAATCTACCATACTGGTTAGCTCTTAATCTACCCCTTCCCTGACTGTAATGATATGAAGATATATCGTACACCTTTGTACACCCCTGGGAAATTGAGGGCAAAGCACATGATCTCCAGTCATGCTTGAGAAGTCAAGATTGTATGAAGGGAATTATACATGGCTGACTTGACATGAATCATGAGACAATATTATCCTTGTTGAGAGATGCATGAGCCAGCTTCCCCAGATGTGACTTGTCATGTGCATGTTATTACCTCTTTCTGCCTCTACCCCTCACACAGCACTGTAATGTTATAGGACAAGCTGCCTCTATGCTGCATGCCTAGGTAGCCAGGGCAACGCTTTGTGCTCCTTTCTGCACCTTATAAGCACCTTATTAATACCATGTGTTAAAAAGAAGTTTCTGACAAATGATTAGAAATAAGTTACAATTCAAATTAAGCTGAAATTGACACCCCCTAAAGTCAGGGGATTATATTTTTAATTTTTTTTTCCAAGCAGGCCTTGTGACATTTCGTCAATTTTGATTCTTGTTTAAAATCCGGTGAATATTTCATGAGATTTTCACTTTAGGACAAATTTGGTTTTATGTGAATCAGATAAGTAATTCCAAACACAACAATGGCGATTGTGCATCGAACACGTCAACCTGCAGGAAGCATCATGTATTATTAATGAAACTGATGGCAGTTGCTAGTGGATAGACAGGTATCATGTACAATGATCATTGTTGTGTTATGGATTAATTATCTAATACACACATTTTTAGCTCAAAAATTGTCCCAAAGTGAAAATTCTCCCTCTCTCTTTCATTTGTTTCGGTCTCCTCTCTTCCTTCTTGTACTCTGTTTCCTTCAGTTTGTTCATTTCTGTGTTTACATGTGGCGTATCTCTGTCATACACAATCTACACACACACTGTCTCTCACTGGGATCACACTATTGCCAGCCTATTGTGCTGGGTGGAGTACAGGTGGTAAAAAGTGGCAGATGTGTTGGCATTGATGCGCAGTGAATCGGGCGGAAAGTGTCAGTACATGTACTTGCTTCAGTTCAGAGAGTTCATTGTCACCAACAGTACTAGTACTGTATCATACTTCAAAGAAATGCTCCGACAGTACCTAACTACTTGGAGACCAAAGTGAAGTTTTAGGTCGATTTTCGAATATTAATGAAATGTGCTACATGTCCTGTAGCTAGGAGGGTGGAATCCATTGGCAGCAGAAAGCATCGAGCTTTGAAGTGGCTGGTCTGCAGCCACACAGGGATGAGATTATTTGTCCAAATTTGTGCCCCATTAATGAAATTCACAATAAATTACACAGAGTCATCCATTATTCCACTTTCATAGACTCTAGAGCATCGTCTGGTAGTACTGTCCAGGGATGCACACATGGGGCCTCTCATACGATACAGCCTGCGTTGCAGATTCAGATTCATATTTGTTTAGTTTTATAATTTAGAATTAATACCATTCACACTACCAACAACTACATCACATCACACACAATAACAGAAGATATATGATATCCTGAGAAAATAATCAGCACTGGATTTTGAGTTACAATATGTGCTGGTTAGGCATTTATTACATACTACATCTGATCAGTATAAAAAAAATATATATATATTTGTATGAAGATATAGAAAATAATGTTTGTTAGGTGAAGAGAGTTTTTACTGCATGCAGGATAAAAGTAAATATCTCGTTGCATCACAGCGTAGGCGTTAATTGGTCATAAATTGTAAGGTGAGGGTGTTTAATCTTTTTTAAAAAAAAAACTGTTAGTAGCAAAAGTTATAAAAGACGGTTCTAAATCTTTACACTATGTCATCTGAAATATCAAAATGTGTCAAAAAGTGGCATGGTGTTATCGTGGAATTACCCTTATCAAGAGGCACAGCGCATCTTTTGTCAGTATACTACATGTACAATGTGATGTGCCTTCTCCAACTTGTGTTGTATTATTTTGTAGGCCTGTGTATTGGGCCCGCAAAATGGTCGGGGTTATCGCAATTTACACAAAATTGTATGTGAAATATACCACGTGTAGCGTACATGTACATGTACATTTATGTAGCATTTGAATGTGTCACATGGCAGATGTGCTACATGTACAGTGTGGCTATATGGAGAAACAATAATCAGTGCCGGAATGGTGCAATTGATGTATTATTACTATTTGTGATGATAATGCTGTTTCTTGCTTGGGGTTTTTAGGATGACTACATGGTGAAGACAGTCATCCCAGTCCTGACTGACGAGGAGGTGGCTGACATGATTGAACCCATCTTCCAGGAATTCTTTGAACATGGCGATACTGACGAAGTAGCCGTAAGTAGAACTTGAAAGGCAGCCACAATGAACCTAGTTCTTTCTTATTTAATATGGTGGTAAAGAAATAATGTTTGTACATTTCTATTGTGTGTTTTTTTTATTCTGTAGCATTATCACAACCAGAGTTTTGAGTACCTGTTTATAAAATAGTGGGAGAAAACAAAAGGGGAAAACAAATGCACAGTAGTCCTGAAGGGTACCAGACTCGAATTCAAAGCAGAGGTGGATTTGTGGAAACTCATCCCTTCTCTTCCTTTATCCCCTTCCTCCTTCCAAAACACCTTGTCTTGATGTTGTCTTTGCACTCTCAATTTTCTACCCCTTCCAGATATCCTTTTCATTTCCCATCTTTCTTCCTCCACCCTTTCTCATCTTTCCCCTTCTCCCCTACAATCCTTCTCTTTCTTTATCTTTTCCCTACTCCTTCTTTCCTGACCCCATTCATACATTCTTTTTCCTCTTTCCCTCTCCACCCCTAACACCCTTTCCTCTCTTCAACATCCCTTCCCTACCCATTCCCACTTTGCTGACCACCCCTCCCCCCATCCCCTCTGTCCTTGGCGGCCCTTGCCTCAGGGAAAAAAAATATATGTAGGCTCGGGGCGATTTCGCCCCCCAAAATGCTTAAAAGAGCCCAGGAAAATGTTAAAAGAGCCCCACAAATTAGGCACAATGAAAAATTGTAGCCAAATTGGCCAGTGTGCTAAAAAAAGTAGCCTCCAAAATTAATTTTGGGGGCTATGCTTAAAAGAGCTCTGAAAAATGTTAAAAGAGCCCCCCAAATTAGGCACAATGTAAAATTGTAGCCATATAATATGCTCAAAAAGTAGCTCCCAAATTAATTTTTTCCCTGTCTTGCCCACTTCAGTCTTGCCTGGATGAACTGAACATAGCAGACAAGGCTGGGCTGAAGGTGCCCACCCTGGTGGTGACCCTGGCCTTGGAGAAGAAGGCTACTCAGAGGGAGCTCACCTCCCGCCTCATCGCGGACCTGTGTCACAAGGAGATCATCTCTGACAACACCCTCATGGCCGCCTTTGAGAAGCTGCTCAACGACCTGCCTGACCTCACCCTGGACACCCCTGATGCCCCCACGGTAAGCATTATGCGTATCTTGACTTTGGTGCCAATGTTGGTGCTCATGTAGGAGTTGAAATTGTGCAAGTATTGACATGAGTACATTGGAATTAGTGTGGTCTTACTGACTGTACCATGATGCCCCCATGTAAGCACTGTTATAGTTTGATGCTTATGTTGGTGTGTATTTTCGGAGTTCAAATTGTGTGAGTGTTGTATTAGTTATTACAATTATGTTGATGTTGCAAGTCATACAAGAATTTTTTAAAAGGGTATTTAATAGTTTTGAAATATGAAAAGTGGTGGTAAGTTTTTTTTTTACTTCATAGAAGCACTTCTAAAAAACACATTTACAGAGCTGCCAACCGTTACGAAAAAATCTTATTTGTTACGAAAATTGGAAGAGAATACGAAAATACGAAAGCGCATTATAAAAGTACGAATTCACGGCAAAATAAAGTACTAAAATAAAGGACGAAAGGAGCGTCTTTGCTAGCGAAAATATGGCATGAAAGGGGTAGTAATAGTTGCTTTTGCTGTGGCAAACTTTACCAGCATAGCTATAGAGTTGACCACCTTATAAGTATATATTTGTAAATTAAAAAGATATGGTTAGCATTAATAAACTACCCCTAAGCATCGTAAAATAATTCAGCCAATCACCTAGCTGTTTCCGTAACACCTGACTGTCGACTGCATTCACGTCACTCATTCCATTGCCAATGCATTCAGCACACACTAGTTGGTCCCTCACAACATAGATACTTGTACCCCTACAAACTAATGAACTAGGCCAGCCTTTCCAGGCTAAGATGTATAAAAAGGTGGAGAAATTCACCTCAAATTACTGCAAGATAGGAAGAAAATGGAACATGGAATGTATACTGTGTATATCACTAGAATAACATTTATAGTGCACTATAATCATAGTCAGGTTGTTCTAAGAACATTTTTATAACATTTGGAAAAAGAAAAAAACCTGAAAATGTATGATTTTTGAACCCCTACCGCTAGACGAGTTTCCCCCAGAACTCCGGGGAGGCAAGGCGTTCAAATTCTGCACACTGATCCCTCTCAACATAGATATTAGTACCCTTTTGAAATAATGAACTAGGCCAGGCTAAAGATGAAGAGCTGAAAAAATGGCGAAATCTGCCTCAAATCACTGCAAGATAGGAAGAAACTGAGACCTGGAATGTAAGTGTATGACACTAGAATATCGTTTATGGTGGATTATAGTCATAGCTAGGTTGTTTAAGAACATTTCTATATCATTTGGAAAAAGAAAAAAAAAATCGAAAATTTACGATTTTGTAACCCCTACCACTAGCCAAGTTTTCCCCCAGAACTCTGGGGAAGGAAAGCTAGACTTAGGCTCACAGTGTGGCGTTGCACTGTGCTGCCTGCGTGCAGTAGTGCTACACTGCTAGCTGCCGATCAGGCCATTGGGTATAGATCTAAAATTCTAAACGGATATTTGTTTAGTCACAGGCTTAGACTTGCTACCTTCATCATTAAAAATACGAATTTTAAAGGCAAAATACGAATTTTGGAGGTGCAGAATATGAATTTTGACTTTCAAAGGTTGGCAGCCCTGCATTTATTAGATTTCGTTGGGTTTGGATTTGTCAATGTTCTTCCCAAAATGATATAAATTGGGCCAGTCAAATTGCTTCTAGCACAAGTAGTTTTTGATTCCCCTCCCCCCACAACTGTATCCAAATCATGTTGTATTAGTCCAATTTTCTTTTTTTTTTCAATCATCATCATCGTCATCGTCATCGTCATCGTCATCGTCATCGTCATCGTCATCGTCATCATCATCATCATCATCATCATCATCATCATCATCATCAGGCATTGTTCAACCATTGTTGGATGAAGCCCTCCTCAATCAGATTCTATTCATTTCTACTTGCTGTCATTCTGTTCCATGTTGCTGTGTTTGTGTATGTTGATAATGCCCGGAGCTCCAGTTTAATTTGTTCACTGATTGGCCTCATAATGCATATCAACTGATAACTTTCTTATCCTTTGGCAGATTTTCATCAAACTTTCCCTTCTATGTTTCTTTCATGTTTCTACTTTTGTTAAATCCAAGTCAACTCCAGGGTGGACTTTCCCTTTATATGATTGCTTTGCTTTTCTGCTGTGTGTAGATCCTGGGCCAGTTCATAGCTCGAGCCATCGCTGATGATTGCCTCTCGCAGTCCTTCGTCCAGACCAAGGAGAGCATCGATTGTGAGTACGGCAGGTAAGTGCAAGCCACTGGATTTTTGCTCAGTGATATGCAAAAGTATTCAGATGTAGCCAGGGGTGGTATTCCAGAAGTTATCGTAAGTTTTCTCCTGAGTCCCTGAGTTAGGAGCTGCCTGAGAGGGCAAGAAATTGGTATTCCAGAACGTGCTCTTAGGAATCTCTTCTCAAATTAGGGAGGATTTGACCCCACCCAGTGCGCATTTATTAGCCAATGGAGGGAAGTGTTTCATTTATGAACAGCCAATCACAATCACAGCATCTCATCAGGCCGTCCCCCTAGGATTGATCCTAACTTTGCGGTGGCGCAACTATGTGCGTGCACATCAATCATCTATGCGCACTTATGCAAATAAATGCTGCTCTTTTTTATTGTGTGTGTTATGAATGGCTAAGACAGGAGGAGGCCCTCCTAAGTTTTCTCTTAATCCTCTCTTACGTGCATTCTAGAATACCAATCCTCCTAACTTTATGATTCGCATAAATTTGCATAAAACTTAAATCTTAGGAGTGGAGTTAGGAGAAAAGTTAAGATCGTTCTGGAATACCACTTAGAAGAATCTTAGACTTAGGATAAGATTTCTCCTAAGTTAGCATTTAACTCTTTGCCCGCTTCGTTCGACTCGCGGCACATACAGCGGGCTGCCAAGTTCGACTCAAGTCACATATCGCGCACAATGCATACGGAATGCATTTAATTGTATTGTGCGCACACACATACATTAGCGACGCGTGTATTGCATCGTATACATGTACACCTTTCAGTTCACGGCTTTCGCCCACGTTGTTTACATTGAGATTTGTCAAGTAAAATTGAGTTTTTTGAACTACTTTGGGAAATATTCCGATGAGCTAGAATGGCGCCTACTGCTAGGCGGAGATCACAGTACTTCACTGCTGATGAGGTACGAGAAATGGTGTTTGACTCTGTTCCAACAGGCGACTCGGATTCAGAGGAAAGTGAAACCGACTCTGAAGGAGATGAGCCTAGTCCGACGCGTACACTTGACACAGATTATGTAGATGAACATATTCCCCTTTTATTTCATTTTGCAACAGCTTTCAAAAAAGAAGTACATAAACAGGGACACGTTATGTTCATGACAAGCCAATTAGTGTAAAAATAATCAATAAGTTCTTCTATTCATTCTTTTTCAGTATATTGCTCTGCTTTCCTTGTGATTGATACAAACTGCTACCTCCCTATATAACAATAAGGGGATCAAAGTATCAATAGGCAGGAAGTCTCCCAGGACAGGAAGTCTATTGAGAAGTACCCAGGGTAAATTTCAATAGAGGAGTTTAGTTCATTGTTAGCTTACTCTTTTTGAATGCTCCATTTAAATCCTAAATTGCTTGGCTCATTATTCCCATAAAGACATGGGTTTGGTATGTAATGAAAGCTAAAGAACACATCTTTTCTATGAACTAACTTAGAGAATAACCTTCATTAGAAAATATTGAATATAAGAGGTATAAAATAGCCTCCAAAACGATAATTTCGAGACAGAATGTTAAGTTATAATTCTCAGAATGTATGATATTATACATGACAAAAATGATACCATTTGCAAGAGTATTCATTTCTCTTAGACTTCGCTACACATTTTTTTTTCATCACGACAAACCAATAAAAAGTTATTGCAAGTTGAATAAGACATGCAAAACCCCTCTGAATGTGGCACCCTGAAATTATGTGGCGCAGGGGAGATAGTGTGCGTGGCGGGCAAAGAGTTAAGATCGTTCTGGAATACCACCCCAGGTCTTCATATTAATACCAAGTCATATCAGATTTAATAAAAAATATCTGACTGGCCCAATGCCCTGTTGAATTTGGGAACTTCCCATGGGAATGAGATGTACATGTACTGTATAGCAAGCGCTACCATGCTGTTTGCAATTTAACTGTTAATATTGTGAATGTTTATATGAATGTAACATTAACTGCCAGAATGTGAATATTATGCCAGAGTAGTTTCTTATTTGAGTACATGACCAATGCATTCTCAGTCTTGACTGGTGATATGGTGACTGTTGCTTACAGGAAGGCCTTGGACCGAGCCAACAGCTTGCTGAAGGTGAACCATGGGGTGCACTTCATGGATAATGTGTGGGGCGTAGGAGGGGGCATCAGGCCCGTCAAGCTGCTCATCAAGAAGGTAAACAAACAAAGAGTGGCACTAACATAGGTCTGGATTTATATTGATTGTGTAACAGCAAATGAGAATTGGATTTACAAGGAATTGGCTGGATTTAAATCTATAATTTAAAGGAAAACAAATTGATCGCTCTTTGATAAAGTTGGCTTTATATTTCTGAAAATTGAATGTGCATGGTTCAATCTTGTCCACCATTGATGCATATTTTCACAAATAATACACCAAATTGTCATTTGAAAAATGTTGTTGAGCACACAAAGAGGTAAATATTGCCACAGCCTGTATAGGAGTGTACTCCCTAAAGACATTGCATACACGATACTCTAAGCCCTGTGTGGTTGGTTGCTCTGTGTGCAGATGGTGCTGCTGCTGAAGGAGTACCTGTCCAGTGGAGATGTGCAGGAAGCTATCCGTTGCCTCCAGGAGCTAGAGGTCCCGCACTTCCACCACGAACTCGTCTACGAGGTGGGTACTGGCCATCTCTCCCCACCTGTCTCATTCATTCCCTCCCTCCCTCCCTCCCTTCCCCACCTCCCTTCCCTACCTCCCTTCCCTACCTCCCTTCCCTACCTCCCTTCCCTACCTCCCTCCATTTCCTTTCCCTCTTTCTTTCTCCCCATCCCATGTCCATAGTATTTTATTTTATAAACGCAAAGCTCATACATGATCCCTGTACATGAATGAAAGTTGAGTTGGCGATTGTCAACCGTGTAAAGAAAGTTAAAGGGAAAGTCCACCCCGAGGTTAAATTGGTTTTGATTATGATAGAAAAATGAAAGCAACATGTTTGTGAAGGTTTGATGAAAAATCTAGTTAAGGATTAGAAAGTCATACCTTTAGAAATAAAAATGTGCTGTGTGCTGTATGATTCAATTAATTGCCTTTTTTCTGTTTTTGTCTCGCCTGAACAAAGTTCGGCTGAGACCTAGTAATCACTTTTTCTGTTAGTCCTGTCGGTCTGTTAATCTGTTGGTCTGTTAGTCGGTTGGTCTGTTACAAAAATGTAAATTTTTTTGTTTAACTTGCTCTCATTTCTTCATTTCTGCATCAATTGTGATCAAACTTGGTATAAATGATCCTTGGGTAATACCACATGTGTTTATGAGGATGATGAGGTCAAAGGTCATCTCGGCACCATTTTAAAGACAATCAGACCCGGCGCTCAAGAGGGCGTTATTCCATGTAAGCGCATGAGCGGACAGTACGTGTTGTCCAATGACGGCAATGTTATTCGATAATTTCACCGGTTACGCAAATGCCATGTTCCGAATGCCCGAAGAATGTCGATTCTCAATCTAGGTATGCCGAAATACAGTTCGGCTCATGATTCGGCGGCTGTTCCCTGCTGGCTCCGCCCACGTACATGTACATTACGCCGTTTACGGTATGCACAAACGTGTACTGGCATAGCTCGCTCGGCTAGCGCTCACAACGTACGTGAAAGGGCAAGCAACGCATATCCGCAATCTACCAGTTTGATTGACAGCGTTACTCGTCAAACTTCGGAACTAAGATGGCGATGATTGTGACGTCATCCAACAGCGCCCTCTTGAGCTCCGGGTCGAAATTCCTTTAAACATTTGAAGAAAAAAATGGAATCGATTGCGAAATCGGGCGAGACTCGTAGTTCGTGAACCACCTTGTTTATTGAAGGAATGAATCTTAGTCATTGAGTGGGTAAAAACATGTATCTAGCAATATATCAGATGCACACTCAGGTAAAATGTATGTTCTTATGAGCAAACAAATGTTCAAAATGATAATAAAACACAGCTTATAGCAGGCTATCTCAAAATTGAGAATATGAAAGTTCATAATCAATTCGTCGACAGAATTTTGTCAAACCTTCATTCATTTGTTTCTTTCATCAATTTTGCTTTCATTCAAAGTCAACTACATTTAAGGGTGGACTTTCCCTTTAAAAGTGATTTTGATATTTGTCATTGTTCTTCCTCTGCAGTCTGTTGTGATGGCCTTGGAGATGGGAGGGGAGAAGACCTGTGAGATGATGGTGGCTCTGCTGAAAGAAATGTATTCATCTACTATCATCACCTATGACCAACTTGTGTCCGTAAGTACAAAACATCCAAGCATTGTAATCAGCTTTGTCAACCGAGGGATGGTGGGTTACATCAAGTTAGTATACACAGATCGCACATTTAATGGGACATTTGAGCAAGAGACGAGGGGATTTTTTTCCTAATGCGCCGTGTGCTATTTTCGTGTCACCCAATGACTCGCCCAGCACCTACTCGCAATCTACCAATCAATATAATTCTGCTCAAGGTCAGTCTTTAGGTATATTATTGTGGGGGGGGGGGCGGGAAGTTGTTATACAGTATTTTCTTCCATTTTTCCATGTGTTATGACCAAAAAAAATGTTTGACATGCATAAGGGCAACATGTAACCTTGTCTTTAAAGGTAAGTGGTAGTAGTGGTAATGATTATTTGGTGTAATGATTACATGCCATAATCATGGCAGGACCGGGTTAGGTTTTTCAGGAAGATGTTAGAACTGGAGTCGGCACGAAGAATAATTTATTCCTACACCAGTCGCGATCATTGATAGCACAATAGAATATTTGACGCATTTGGTTCTTTGATCCAATGACGACCACCGCCAAATATGCAAGACGAATTTTGGATACATTTAGAGGAATATATATGTTGTATGCGCAGAAGATTTTAGAACCACTTCATGAACTGAAGTGCATGTGCAGTAGTAGTATATCTTATAATGATACGATTCTGTGAATTTCGCATTATATTGTTGCTTCGGTTTTGAGATAAAAGGAGAATAATGTGGAAAACATGTCAGAGAAATGCTTCCTTATCGCACATTGGGCAATCATATTTCCTTAAAAATATCTTGTAAATCGTTTAGTGAGTGTTTCATCTTCAATGGAAACAACCTCAATGTCGTGTCCGGAGGTGTCCGAAAAAGTTACGGACCAAATTCTTTCTACAATTTTATCAAAATTTTCATTCGCTCACCCCAAAACTAATTCACAGTGTGTGTAAAAAGATCAGCTTTAAACTCCCAGCGAAGGCTGAACGGTTGACATATTTCTCAAACCAGATTTTCTTTTGTTATACAGAGGAAGGCACTGCCTAATTAGAAATACAGCTAATTGTTTAAAACACCTGAATGTCTTGAATTTTTATGAGGCGGCGGTCATCATAGATCAAAGGAAGTCTATCCGAGCACGGTCCATCCATGCTAGGTCCATGGGTTTTTGTTAACTTAATTTTTTTCTTTTGAGATGAGTCCTTTCTGGTATCCTGAAATCAATGAAGCATGGGACGGATGGTCATGGCAGAATATCATGATTCATGATATGTCCTGTAGTCTTAAACACATCTTTCGCCTTACTTTCTAGTAACAGATAATGTCATGCTCTTTTTTTCCCTCCCATTCAGGGCTTTGAGCGTATCTTTGATGCCTTGCCTGACCTGGTGCTTGATGTGCCGTTCGCTTACCAGATCATGGATCTGGTGGGAGACCTGTGCGTCAAGGAGAAGCTCATGTCGGCGCAGATGAGAGACAAGCTGCCCAGCAGGTAAGGACATTAGGGAGGAACTTAAGGTGGGGAGGCATGCTAAAATCTAGGGACTGTAAACTGGGAGACATGCTTATGGAGGTGTGCTTATAGGGCATTCTCTTTTATAAGTGTGCCAATCTTTACACACAGACCATGAACTACACGAGATACATTTTGTTTCATTAGTTGTGATATTCATTCACTGTCAGGTCTAATGATCTGCCCAAATGATCTAATGCAACTGTCTGTATCACAAAACCATCACTACATCTACTGCAAGTCCTAGTTGATATATAATTTTGCGATCAATCATATAGCTAGGATAGATCCACGTAGCTACGATAGTTACAATCGATATCTATGTCAACTTCTTTGTGATACAGATATTACACGGTTTAATCAGTTGTAAATGTTTGTGATCTATTGTGTGAATGTTCTCAAACCTTCAGAGTCCACATCTCTATAGCTTCCTTCTAGTCATTTCAGGACATCCAACTTTAATGTCAGGATGTCATAATTCACCTTTATTTTTTATGCCTTCCCCCAGGGGCCGCAAGCGCTTTGTTTCCGAGGGAGATGGGGGCCGTGTAAAGAGCGAGAGTAAGTAGAGAACACCGCACCGTAGCACGCGTGGCCGTCAGTCAATCATTTAGAAACGTAACCATAGAAACGGAAGGTCTTACGAAGAAGGATCATACCCGACTACATTGACTTAATAGGTGCCACTCAGGAAGCATCATGTACATACTTGTCAACAAAAAAACACTTGTAAAAACACAAAGAAGAAAAAAAAAGTATATAGTTTGTTAAAAAAAAAAGAAGAAGAAAGATTCTTATTGATCTTGGATCACATAAAGATGACAGAGACAGTCACAGACTGGTTATGTATATGTTCATTTTACAGTGCAGTTACACTGTGTTGCTTGGCTTGGTGGGAGCTCTCCATCGAGGTCATATTCTGATATTTTAATGTTGTAATAATTTTATTGAAAAAAAAACAAAGAAAGACAGGCCAGTATTGCTTCCTTTAATTATGCCGTTTGTTAGGAATGTAACTTCACATCAATGCTTTATTGCCCAAGAATTTTAATTTGTACAATATTTTGTAGATAATCTTTGTTTATTGCAACTTCTTCCTTCCTCGCTTTTTTTTTCAAATATTTGGTTCATTTTCAAAAACTAATCACTGTTTGTATTATTGCTTTTCATTCCAAAGACTTATTTGAAAAATGTTCGTGTGAGATTTGATAATCCATTGACCACATTATGAGAAAGGAAACATATTGTACTCCTTGTTATGTGTTTGCAGTCAATAATGCAAGGAAATCTAGCTGAAATGAGTAGAAAATATAGAGAATAGAAGTGCAGTGTAAATATGAATTGAAAGACTTTTTGTCAAAGTTAAAACTGAAGAGGGGATTCTGGTTCGATTTTTCCCTTTTTTTCCCCCGCTGCTGGTAGTAACTATTTACCACTCCGAAATATTTTAAGGCAATACACAGACATGTACTACGAACTCAAATGCACATATTGTAGCGGATTGATGGAAAAACTTGTGTCTTATGTCGATCAAAGAAAAACATAGCACTGTTTCCATCTTCCACTATCCATTTCTTTAATGTGTTTTTGTATGGAACACTTTTCTGATGATAGTTGTACTAGGTGTCTATGAACATCACATTGTGTTAACTCCACCATGACTATGATTGTCATAATAAAATGTTACCTGTACTGTCTTTCAAAAGGCCCACGAGTCCATTTGTGTTCTGTGTAGCACTTTGTCTTCCTGGTATTAAGGTTTGTGATATTTATGTAGGATGATTAATGCAGGACCATGTTAACAGCCAATGAGCTCTCATAAATGCACATGTTACCATGGTAGTTACCATTGATGCTAAGTTACAATAATTGAAAACCTATATCCAACATGGCCCATGTGATTGTATGCATCTGGGGGAGTGAGAAACAGATTTAGAGATCAACCTTACCTGTGGTAAGATACTGTTAAATACTTTCCACACAAAGCAAAACAGACACAAGGACAAATGCCCATAATTCAACATAATCAGAAAATGTTGAAATGAAATTCCAGGCATACACCCAATACAGCATTCACCCTACTGGGTGCATGCATGAAATTTCATTTCAAAATTGATGCTACCTCAGAAAGCCCTTTCACTAAAATAAAATCGGAAAAGTATACTAAACATGCTCATTTCATAGGAAGTATGTTTTATTTGAAACACAACAATACAAATAGAATTATGCCAAACTAAACTTGAAATCGATTAAACTCTTTAAAATCTATTTATTACATAGAGAACAGCATAACCTTAACTACGTCACAACAAAAAGTGGAACAATGAACAATGAAATATACGCAATACATATATTTTTAATTCATTTTTGTCCATACAAAAGAATGAGAAATGTTTATAACAGTCTCAGGCTTTATATAACCTATAACCTATCTACCCACTGTAGTGTATGTATGTCATTAGCATTTGTGTCAAAAAGACTTGATAAAAATGGGGAAATTTTACACTTCTACATCATGGTATAATTAGGTGATAATGGGCTTAAAAATTGTAATAATATTGTTTGACTGAGTCCACATTTAGGAGGTGTTCTGGGTTATCCAAAATATATGTCACACTGTGATATTGATTAAAATTCAAATGCAATTAAACCGTAACATGGTAGATATTCACAATAAATAGAATGACATTTCAAAATATATGATATATGGATGAATTACATCATTTTTTATTGGTGCATAATTAATGGAACAAATTAAGAGACCTGAAGAATGTTTGCTTGACTGAAATATGAGGTGGGTTTTCCCTTGGTGTTTTCCAAGGGCCAGGTTCCCAGCATTTCAAGAAAAAAAAAAGATTTTTCCCCAGATGAAATCTTAAAATTCTATAATTATTTCAACTCATTTCCAGTTTCACATGTTTTCTTTGTTGTTGCAGTTTGACAGACTACTTTCAATTTTTGGGTCAATCAAAATTCTCTGATTTTTCCCTGATTTTAGGCATTTTTATCAAATTCCCTGACTTTTCCTGGACTGGAAAAAGTAAAATATTTCCCCCAGCTCTCCCTGATGGGCTGGGAACCCTGAAGGGTTGATGGGATAGCAGCCACAGCTTTGGTCCATACTGATTGGTTGCTTATTCAGCAAGCCAGCCAGTCAGGTGTAGAGTGTGAGTGATCCCTCGCATGATGAAGGTTAGTGGGATCATACCTGCGTTACGATGAGATTGGGCAGCCCGTAGCAGACAAAGTTGAACCAGCCTCGACTCAGCTGCTCCAGCTGCTGCTGATCCTCAGTCTCCCCTTCAGCTTTGACCTCTCGACCCCCTGACCCCACCGACCCTTGACCACGCGGCCTTCCTGACATCGCCCCACTCTCCCTTCTTCCCCCTTTCTCCTTCTCTTTCTCTTTCTTTCCCTCCTCTTGCTTCCCCCCCTTTGCTCCCTTGGCGCTGGCCTTCCCCTTGGCACCTCCTTTGGTGGCGCTTGCCTTGCCGTCTTTCTCCTTCTCTACGGGGGCTGGGGCCTCCCCTTCCTCCCCTTCCCCCTCGCCCTCCTCCTCCTCTTCCCCTGGGGCCTTGTAGTAGGGGATGAACATGCGGCGGATGGTCTGCCCTGAGCTGCGGCCAAGTTCAAGGAGACCTACGGGGTTAGCAACCAAATCAAAATAAAATAAAAGAAGTTACAAATCAAGACATGATGAATAGAGAGTATAAGGAGCAGCAAATGAGCTCTGCTTACGGTGGAACCTTAGGTCAACAGCCCACCTGACTGTAGCAATGTATTGCTGTCTATTTCTGTTGGCATGCATGAAGCCGACTGCTGTTTCATACCATTGATAACAACCATTATAACTCAAATGCAAGTTTGGGACAGGTCCACCTCTTAGTGAACCCAAACCAGCCTGTAGAAATCACGGAACACAGCCTCACCTCACAAAGAATAAAAATTAATCACAAGATTGTTATATGTAGGATTTTTTCTTCTGAAAATAGGATTTCTATGGTAAAATCATAGGATTTTTGGTCAAGTGAGGTTGGCAGCTCTGTAATTGTACAAATGATTCACATCACAATTACAATAGTACATGCATATGCTGAGACAAAAAAATGTGTTACTATCCTTCCCTTGACCCTTTTGCACAGATAACAATTATCTGAAATCTGGGAAATCAACAGCACACACAAAAGGGAGTATAGAAGAGGGGAAAAACAACAACTGTGCATCCACTGTTTGTTTCTCCAAATGTAAACAGTGTTATCTTATGTAACTTTGGAATGACAAGAGATAAGCCTACATGGCAGGTGACAGCAAGCCAGGGTTATCCCAGCCACTGCAATCAAGCTGTGTAAACAAATACATTTTTCTCTTTCACAGTCAAACAACAAAAAGTATAACCAATCCTTGTTATCACTACATGTACCAGGGACCTGTTGCATAAAACTTACCATTGATGGTAACTTTGCTACCAATGGCAAGCTCTATGGAAACCTTGAATTTGATTGGCTGTCGAGTTGTGTTTCCAAGGAAACTTGCCATTAATGGTAAGTTTTTTGCAACGGAGCCCAGGACAGACGGTGATGCACCACTAGAAACACTCAAAATTATCGCTATCATGTATGTCCGTGTCACGCATGACGCGAACATGTAAGTGGAAGTGAGTAAAGCACTTGAAGCAGAATAAAATTAGAGTTTGTTAACTACTGTAAAACCGGTAATTTTCGTGCAACATTTATGTCCGAGCTTTTTGCGCAACACCGAGCAATCGTGAATCAAGCATCACCGCAAATTTGAAACCAGCCTGGGTCATAATGCATATAGGTTTTCAATTATTGTAACTTACTATCGATGGTAAGTTATTATCATTTAAAACGTGCATGCAACATGGTCCTGTTCTTTGAAGTAGGCTAGACATGCAAGTCTACTGGGTTCTGGAGTTACCAGTACTGCTATTCAACTTGTGCATGTGTTGCATGTTGTGATGCTTTGCGCAGCCATTGGCTGGTTAATATAGTGTAGCATTAATATGTTCATGAAAATGCTTCATTCTGGGCTTTGTTGATGATTTTACCGCATCAAGTGGATTTTTTTTTTTAAGTGTCAGATATTTCGGGAAGCACTCGATATTCCAAACGTTCATTATTCTAAACGTTTCGCCACAAATGCTCGCATTAACAAACCTTTTGTTTTTCGAGGTATAGGCAATTTAAGTGTTTTGGAATTACAAACCTTCGGAATATCGAACTGTAGCCGATATTTCTTGTGGGCGAAAATAACCTCCCACAACTATGTTGTAGGGGTGGTGTGCTCTGAAAATGACCGGTTTGACAGTACTTGGTTACCTTTCATGAGGGTGTTGAAGGTTGTTGCATTCTCCCCCAGTCTGCAGTGCCATTGGTTGGCCATGACACACCCCACCCCAGCCAGACTCATTAACATTGCCGTCTCAACTGGCTTCTCCAAGGACAGATCCGTGTTGCTGATTTGAGGAGGGAAATTAAAAAAAAAAAAGGAGATTAGTGCCCAATTCATGACACTTTATCATTTCATAAAAAGGAACACAAAATAACTTAAGCAAACATAAACACACATACACATATAAAGGATAAATTCAACAGAAATTGATTTTTAAGATTTCAGCATCTGCGAAAAGGCACTTTTTTTTCTATTAACATTACATATCCTTCATAGATGAATGATCGAACAGCATCAATATAATACATGTACATATTGCATGCTAATTGCCCCCCCCCCAAAAAAAAAAATCGAGCTGACTTCACATTGGGAACCAATTGCTCTCTTACACATGTCTTGATTACTCGGGTGCACGATCACATTCACAAGACATATTGTATGTTATCAAAATGTTTCTAAAACCATGCTATGTGAACATAGAACAATCAGCAAGCTCATGTGAATATGGTCTAAAGGAGCTGGTGACGTTGTATAGGACATGAGGTATATATGCAGTATCACAACTATGAATGTATATTTTGCTGTCAAATGCAACCAAACCCAGCAGAAGGATACTATGTAAAATGAAATAAACAATGAAAATAGAGAAGGAATTGAGCAAATAATGAGTGCAAAAATCCATCAAGCTTAGGAAACGGACCAATTAAATCAAACTGCGGTAGGCCAGAGTGTAACTGTCTCATTGCTGGCAGTCATCCTAACTGTTGTACTAGTCCGGCTAGGATCAAAATATGGATTTTTATTTTTTTTTGCAGAAAATCAAATATGAGGACAAATTCTCTATCAGGCAAAACTTCCATGGTATAAGAACTTTTAGTTTTTGAAAGGGTAAGTTTTGTAATGTAAGGGCATTTTCACCGGATGAAATTGTGTCCTGGCAAATTGTTGTATCGACACACAATAACTTTAAGTGATATAAAACTTTGATTGACTGTGTGCATTAAACGTCTGGTCACGAGTGTTGAAAAGACTATAGCGTTTTTGTCCAGCAGAAAAATTACCTCCTGAATAAAAAAATACATGCATCCAGATCTCTTGCCAATTCTCATTAGTGTCTTGATTTTTTTATTAAAATAAAGACCCTGCTCATAGAAAGATCATAACCAATCTTGTCACATATTAGTTGAATTATTAATATGCTGGATGGCTAGTCAGGAAAGGTGGGAACAAATGGTTAAATTTGAACACATTTTTTTAAAATTTGAATAATGCGAATGTGAAGTTAGGATCTCTTTTTAAAAGCAGGGTCTTCATTCTAATTCAAATTCAAGAAACTGATAAGAAATAAGAGAGAGATCGGGCTGCATGTATCTTTTTAATTTAGGAGGCAATGTGACGATTCGGATGACTGTCAACAATATAGAGTACACAAAAGACCACATGAAGCTCAGACCTACATTTATGGTGTACACCAATGGGCTAGATTGGTTCATGGAGTCCTATAACAGACAGCAAAACTAAATATTTAGGTATCATAATAAAACTGATATTTTAAGAAATTACAATGCATACTGTAAAATGAACATATTTATGGCAAATCATAGGGAAAAATTTGACTGCTGTGCAGTCTATAAATGCACCTCCGCCCTGATTTTAGCTTCTCCTAATTTGACCTGATAATCATCTATTCTCAGAAAAACTTGTGTGTGGTTGAAATTTGACCATTTCTAATAATTGCCAAAGTTTATTCAAAATTTTTCAAATTACACACAGGTATCAAGTTTGAAGCAAATCCGTAAAACGTTTTTCAAAACAACCGGATTTGTGACAAATGGATGGACAACTCGTAAAACGATGGCACATATTCTGAACAGAGGATTAACACAGTGTACCTGGTCTTGGACTAACTGTATGGGCTGCCATATAAAACAACTAGAAACATTATTATTGATTCAATGATTGATTTTTCTTTGGAACCACTATGGTATAATGAGTTTGTCCACATAAACATACCAGAAAAAAATTGAAATCACACACTATTGTGATTCTGTGGTCAAAATCAATGATTTTGTGACGGCATCCGATGATTCATTTTGTGCCCCATAAAGTTAGTCTATGTTAAGTATGCAGTCCAAGTTAAACCACCTTTCTGAATATGAGCCAATACCTTTGCCTACTTGGTGGTGGAGGTTTATAAATCACTGTAAAGAAAATCCTGCTTTGAATGGAAATGTGATGAGTGTGTAAAGTCAAATCGATTTTTGCAACAGAACATATCAAGCTAGAACAAAGAAAACAAATCTGAGAAATCATAACAAGAACACATGCGAGCAATGCATATAAATAGCATTAAATGCAGGCTGTTCCACATTTATGAATGATAAACAATGGAACTAGATGTAACTTGCAAATAAATACTGGGTACTTAACCCTAATCAGGCCCCCCCCCCCACCATTCTGTGACTTTTTTCTTTGTAGTCTATTAAGACCAAAATTGCGACAACTGGGTATACCATGGCGACTTCACATTTTTTTGCAAGACATGCCAAATTTTGCTCATTTTTGTGGTTTAATGTAAAAACCCAATACAAAGTGTCCTTTTTCATGAAAATAACAAAAAGCTAATTTCAACAAAAATGTAATAAACAACGCTTTCATACAATAATGTCAAATATTTTCCGGTGATAAATGACATGCTGTAAGTGTGCTGGTGTGATTTGCTAATACAAAGCGAACAAACAACTTGAATTTCTGAGAAAAATTGAAAATCCAATTCATGTGCAGTGGAATTCTGAAAAATGTGAGAAATGATGCGGGTATATATAAATGTTTTGACTTTTTCCAGGTAACATTGAACCTGCCTGCAAAGCGTAAACATGGAAGAAGAAAAACAACACAAGAGGTTATAAGAGCCGTTGAGGTTATGAAATCCATTACCGTTCCATCACTCCTAGGTCCTGAGGTGGGTTTATTTCTTGACCTAATGCTCTTCTGAAGAAGATTGTAATCGTAGTGAATTTAAGTGTAATACTCTTGATCAAGCACTGCATTATTATCAATTAAATCATGAACAATTGTCTCAATGTCACCTTCAAAATATGACACATCTTATGGAGACATTATGGGGAAATAAATTGAATGCGATATATTATTTAAACACAAGAAGGTAACAGATGTAAAACGTTACTGTTCTTTTAACTATCACTATGTATCCCCTTCCTCATTATATCATATATGAATTTCCTCCTTTCATTATGTGTATCAATGAAATTCAACAATATGCAGCAAACTACAATGCAAAATAAAAATAAAATAAAAGGATTAAACAAGAACAAACTGTTTTTTTTTTATTTTATGAGTAACGGGAGTAAAGAGACTAAATGAGATCCCGTCTGCGCATGTGCAATCAATATCCAAAGCCCAAATCGTGACTTCTGACGACAACCTGTGCAAAAGCACAAGTCATGAGTAAATGATGACTTCTCGTTAATTTCTGATGAGTAGGGAGGGAGAGGAGGGCATTTAGTCTCTTTACTCCCGTTACTCATAAAATAAGGAACAAACTGCAAACAGTTTGTTCTTGTTTAATCCTTTTATTTCATCTCGTAACTCTCGTTGCGATACTAAATGAGACTTTAAAGCCGTCAGAAGTCACATTTGGTGAGGTACATGTGTAAGGTAGCAAAAACCAAACAACAAACAACTCTGAGTAGCTGAAGACTACAGACCTTGTCAACTGGTTCAGTGTGTCTTCTCACAGCGCCTGGACTGTCTTGTCCAAAGCCCAAAATCAAAGTCTTACAGTCAGGTAGTAACACCTAATCAGCGGTGGTCAGTGACTTGCTTCCCAAAACCGCTACACTAAATCTGGACTTGTCTTGGTCCACAGGTTTGTTATAGAATTTACTGAATGTGCTTTCATTGCTCCATCCTGCTTGCAACATGATGTCCTTTATCGGAACGTCGGCCCTCTTGGCTGCCGCTGTCGCTGCGGCTCTAGTCGAATGCGACTTAAAAATACGAGTGTCAATACCTGACACTTGCAAGGTGTTCCTGATCCAGTGAGCAATAGAGTCTTTTGATGCCCGATGGTAGGGTTTCTTGTGACACAAAAATAAAAATCTTTCTGTACCCCTAATACTTTGGGTGCGCTCAATGTATTTTTTCAAGTATCGAACAGTACACAACCTCTTATCTGGAGTAAAAGCTTTAAGCTGCACAGAATGGCCCACTCTTCCTGGCTTACTGTGTTTCAGTATGTCACAAACAGAAATAATGGCTGAATCGTTTGCAAAGGTGATATTGTCAAGATGAAATAGATGGAAAGTTTGTATCCTCTGTGCTGAGACCAGAGCGATCAACATGGTGAGTTTTCGCGTTAGATCTTTCTTTTTAGTGGATTCTCTCCAAGATGCACACATGATGTCAACGGTTCTCACATGGAGACCCCTGTTTAGAAATGGGTTGCGCCAAGCCTGCAACAAAGAAGATCAAGCTTGTTACCGGTACTCAAAGGGTGAGACATATCAGATACTGGTTGTGTTAGCAAATGTGCACTTCTAGATAGTATTATTGGTTCTCCTCGCATCATCTTCTTTAGAAGAGGGAACCAAGCTTGTGTTGGCCAATTCGGTACAACAACAATTCCACAAGCGTCATCATTCAGAATTTTCTGTAGGCACCTGGCCACCAGGCAGAATGGAGGAAAAGCATAAAAGTTGAACTGTTTCCAATCTACTGAGAAAGCATCAATTGACTCTGCCTTGGGATCAGGCAGCCAAGATAAGTATCTTGGCACTTGTGCATTTAGCCTTGAGGCAAAGAGATCTATTTCAGGGATGCCAAAATGCTGGACTATTTTCTGAAAACTTTCCTTGCTCAGCATCCATTCTAGTCTCTCATTAAAAGTTCGTGACATACAATCTGCTTCAACATTCATTTTGCCTGGAAGGTAGTCAGCTGAAATCCAAATGTTACCTTGTGCACACCATTCCCAGATGTGGCGTGCCATGTCATTACATAAGGGTGATTTCATACCCCCCATGTTATTCAGATATGTGACTGCAGTGACATTATCAATTCTGATCAAGACGTGTACATTGCTCATATCTTTACAATAGGCCTGGTGGGCCAAGAAAGCTGCTCTGATTTCTAAGAAATTAATGCCAGCAAGCTCTGCCTTCGCTAATTCCTCATTATTCCATCTTCCCCCTGCGCTAGTATGCAAATCAGTGGCTCCCCAACCATTACCACTTGCATCTGACTGAATTTCTACAGATTTTTTGTCTCTCGTGAGCGGCAGGAAGCTTGCCTGAACATTGAAAATCCACCAATGCAAATCTAGTCTTGCACCTTGTGATAGTTTCATTCTTTTATCATAATGGCCCCTGTTGAACTTCAGAGCTTTAACTTTGTCATTCTCAATGCAACGATAATGGAGGGGCCCATATTGCACTGCCGGGAAAGTAGCTACAATTTTCCCAATGACCCTAGCTACTTTTCTTATAGACGGTGATGTTTTCGCCAGGAGGGCAGTGCATGCATCTAGCAAATCTTCTTGCTTCTCTTTTGGCAGGGTGATTCTCATGTTAGCCGTATTCAAGTGAAACCCCAGAAATTGTAGTTCCTTGACTGGTTTCAACTCTGACTTTTCAGGATGAATCAGAAACCCCAATTTTTCAAGCAACAAAGTTACAGCATTTACTGATCTCAAAGTAGACTCCTCAGAGCTCCCTATGATGAGGGTGTCATCCAAATACTCTACTACTAAATGCCCTGCCTGTCGCAGCATAGAAAAAACTGGCTTAAGCAGTTTCGTGAACAGACGTGGGGCGGAGCAGAGCCCATTAGGTAGCACTTTATATTGCCATAGCACACCTTGCCAAAGTAAACGCAAGTATTTACGCTGAGATTCATGCACAGCAACAGTATAATAGGCATCTTGCAGGTCGACTGAAGCTAAGAAACAGTCTTGATGAATCAGTGATTCTGCTGTATGAATGCTGTCCATCTTGAAGTGTTGATAAAGCATGAATTCATTTAATTCTGAGAGATCGAGTATAACTCGTATCTTGCCATTCTTTTTTGGTCTAATAAAGATATTAGAAATGAATTCTCCTTCAGTGTGTTCACACCGTTCAAGAAAATTTTTCGCTTCAAGTTTTGTTATTCCTGATCGATTTGATCTCTCTCATAGCCGCTAAAGGCATATGGAAAACATGGTTTAGTTTGCTTTGGTGGAGGTAAATCGGGTCAAAATAAAAATTCAAAATAAATTGGTCTGCAGTAATTTGTGCCCATTGATTGTAAAAAGGCTTCAGTCGACCTCCTACAACTCGTGAGTTTGAAACAAAATTCAAATGTGAATTGTCACCCACCTCACTAGGGTCATTGGTGGGCTTGGGGTTGTTTGGCTGATTGTCTACTTCCTTCCCAGCCCCTGACGATGAGGCTGTTGTGTTTGTCTGCCCCGAGACTGGCCCGTCATTGGAGTGTAAATGTGGGCTGGGGGTTCTCGCTTCCATGGTGGGCGTTGCCTAAAAAAGGGGAACATGGATTTCCAGCAACTGGAGTGCGATATGATTCACGAGTGGACCAACTTCCAGCACGTGGCTGAGAACGATATCTGTCGGTTGGCTTCTTGTAGGGGCTGAACTGCCTGCTTGGCCTCATTCTTTGGCCTTTCATGACACCAGCAACTGCTTTTTTCTGTTCCTGCAGCTCTTTAACCTGCCTCCCCAAATCATCTCCGAAGAGATAATTAGTAACAGGATTCGAAGGTTTACATAGTTGAGCACAGTTAGCATCAAGTTCTGGTTTGATCAGATCCCTTCTGACCTGATTGAGCTCATAGTTGGCATAGCCCAACAAACCTTAGGCATTATTTTGGTCTTCGGTGAGTGTGGCTGCCTCCAAAGTAGTTGCAAAGGCAGTAATGCCAGCCGTGAGAGCCTTCCCAACCTTCTGAAGTTTCAGATCCCTTGTACGAGTAGGAGTAGAGAGATTCTCCCAGACAGTAGGATTAACCTTCGGTGTTTTCATGGGTACACAGTTCCACGGCATAGGGTACTTCTTGTAAGTTTCATCGAGGGCAGTCTCATCAAGGGGCTCCTGCAGATAAAATCTCGCTGTGTTAGCTATTTCCTCATCTAGGTGTTCACCAAGCCCGGTCGGTACAGCAAATTTAGCTGCAAACACAGGAATTTTTTCAGGTGGCTTTGCCACATTCTCAGGAGTTGGAAGGGAGCCTTCAGATTCAGCTTGTCCAGCTATGATGGAATCATCATATTTGTATTCCAGATCACCTTCAGTTCCCAAAAAATCCAAATCATCAGCGGCTACTGCCGCCAGAGGCAGGTGCAATTCTATTTCTGACCCCTGAGGGGACAGTTGCGAGCCCTTGGCTTTGCCTGAGGCCGAAGTTTGCGCATCAACGAGTGTGGCAATCATTGACTTCAATTTTTCCAGTTCCAATCTTACGTCAGAATTGTCCCCAGCGGGTGACTTCGACGCTGTTGCCTTCTTCGGTATTTTGAAGCTCTCATCTTTCCTGGAAGTCTTGGAAGGCTTGTCCAAGCTTGGCTTAGCCTTACTTGGTTGTTTGAGCTTCGATTTAACCTTCGGGACGTTCGGGTTTGGCTCTGCCTTGCCCGCAGACGGTACGGAGGATCCCCGCTGATCGCCCGGGGAACCGGCGGGCGCGGGCTTAGCTCCGAGCTTCGTAGCGGAGCTCGGTGCAGCGGTGCCGCTAGCCGCTGCGCTCATGTCCAACTCCATGAGAAGAAACTTTTTAGAACTTCGGGAAAAAACCTCCGAAAGGTGAAAACTAAATTTGAAACAGGAAGAAGGCTATCCAAACACCACTCGCTGAAAAATTGACGTGAAGTTTTGCGATAAAAGCGTGAAATTTTTCGGCTGAAAACTAGCTAAAATGGCGGACGCTTCCGCACACTGCAACATGCAACAGACGAATTGATTGCACATGCGCAGACGGGATCTCATTTAGTCTCGCAACGAGAGTTACGAGATAAAATGAACATTATCTACGAATTCTTGTCTCTCATTGACATCCCAGTACAATATAAATCCAATGAAAGTGTATAGCATGCCTTTTTCCACATAATATATTTTTAACATCATACAAACCTGTATGGGTGGACTGCAGTTTGGGGTCTTGCATTTCAAATGATTTAATAAGTACAACTGTAAAGTAGTGCCCATTTAAACTGCATGACAATTTTTTGTTTGTTTACACCCTACGGGTACACATTTGTTAAAATAAAGTTGCAGCAAGTCATATGGATGTAATCATACAACCACATACCAGCATGACAACAATGGGCCAGGTCATTAATGGTGAATTAATTACTGGTTAATTAATGAATTGCAGGCTGGGTAATTACATAGTTTGTTGGACCAAGCATAATTTTGACAATGGGTCTGGAACTGACAACCATTATCAAGTCAATGTTCATACAGACCAATCACACTTTACAAAGAACAATGGCGTCCGATATTAACCTCAGAGTGATAGCATGTATCGATTGAATCAATTGCAATCCCCTTATACATTTGTACACAGTGATTGCAATCAAATGCAGTCAGGTACATACATACATTTGTATATAGTGATTGCAATAGACCGGTTTACTAACATATTCAAATTTGATGCATACCAGTTTAACAAAGGTTGCCCCTGACAACTAGAAAAGCTTGCCCGAGGTGTGCCCGACATAGCAACCACCAATCTATGCAAAGTGGATTCCAAGCACTGAAATACCATTGTTAGGTACAGGTTAATGGAATACCTCGTTACTAGGCCCTGAGGGAAGAAACATCCATAAATTTGACTACATTAGTAAGCCGGTCCATTGGTTACAGTCCTGAGTGAGGTTGATCACGAGTGCCACATATGAGTTGAGCATCATGACCCCACAATATCACCCACATGATGACCATGGACCATCACCGTGACGACAGATGGATTGTGGGTTTGGGTACTGATACCCGACCAATCAGTGTTATGTCATATATGTGTGGTAAGAGGAACAAACAGGAGTGCCTGCCCAATGCTCATGAAACAAAATCACCTCATATCTATCAAACAATCAAGCATCCATCCATATCGACTTGGGATATACAGTACAGCCAAACCTGTCTATTAAGATCACCCAAGAGCATTATGAGAAATCATTATGAGCAAATGGTCTTTCTAGTCAGTTGCAATGACATGTCCATGTGAACTCCTCTGTAGTTAAAGGAAAAGTTCACCCTGAAATTAAGTTGGTTTCAATAGAAGCAGAAACATGAAAGAAACATATAAGTGAAGGATTGATGATAATCCATCAAAGGATAAGAAAGTTATGACCTTCTAAAATATTGGTTTTGTGACATCACTTGCGCGGTGCTCTCCCTTATATTGTGTACAATTTTTTAGAAAATGTCAATTTTCTCAAAAGGATATGCATCATTTCACTTGTGGACTTGACTTGATCCCACACATACCTCTGTGGAAAAAAAACCCTTCATCAAAACAGAATTTTACAGTCCACAACATATTGGAGAGCACTTTGCACATGACATCACAAAACTGAAATTTCAAAAGATCATAACTCTCTTATCCTTTGACAGATTTTCGTCAAACCTTCACTAATGTGTTTGTTTCATATTTCTGCTTTTATTGAAACCGACTTAATTTCAGGGTGGACTATCCCTTTAATCAAGTTGAGGGGACTTTGCATACAGGTGGCCTTTCTAGCCACTAGACAGTGGTCCTTATAGACAGGTTGACTGTATCAAGCAGCATGGGTGGTATTCCAGAAGTTATCCTATTAAGTTTTCTCCTAAGTTTTCTCCTTAGTCCCTGAGTTAGGAGGTGCCTAAGAGAGCATGAAACTGGTAATCCAGAAAGTCCTCTTTGGACTCTCTTAATGCAAATTAGGGAGGGTTAGACCCCACCCAGTGCGCAATTATTAGCCAATGGAGGGAAGTGTTTCTTTTATAAACAGCCAATCACAGCATCTCATCAGGCCCTTCCCCAATCCTCCTAACTTTTTGATTTGCATAAAGAAAGGAGAAATCTTAGGAGCGGAGTTAGGAGAAAAGTTAAGATCATTCTGGAATACCACCCCAGGGTCATAAGAGAATCATCCAGCATGGACTAATGTCCCGCTAATCGCTGGATGGCAGCAGGCTTGGGTCTCAAGGCTGGCAGGGTGCCACTCACCTCTTTTCTACATCAATCTTAGACTGGCGCATGAAGCTCTGGTTGGTCTGTACCAGGTCCAGCACCACCGCCAGTGAGATCTCTGTCAGATGGAGATCAAGGAAATCAAGTCACAATCAGGATATGTGTCAGAGTAGCCACCATCAACAACTACTTCTCAAACTACAATGGTGGATATACATATAAGAGCCACCAACACTCATGAGGGGTACAAACGTACTATTGAAAAGCCATAGAAACCTGTGTTGTAGCTCAGACTTGCGATGCGCGATCAAAAATGTTATTTTTCTGCAATTTTCGGGCCACAACAGTGCTCTAAAATCAGAAATTAACCTCATTAAACTGTACCCTACCCTACCCCTAACCTAATTTTGTTGAGTTTAAGCTGTTAATTCATTGAAGAAACCATCAAAATGAATCAAATTTAGGATAATTACTGTCCGATGAAGTATGAAATACATGTACCCCTCATGAATTAGTGCTGAACAGATGCGACAGAAATCATCTCTTCATCGTTGTTTCATCTTTGGTGTTTTTGTCTGTACAAGGTTTGCAGGTATTTGACTAGTAATACGTTAAGACGACCAAACAATGTTTAAAATTCAAAATTATCATTCAGTGGTCCTATATTCTGAGAAAAGTCTAAACAATTACATGTACTTCCTCTCCAGTTTCCCTCATATACAGCGCTTTGAGAGTAAATTGGAAAGATGAAATGATGGTTATTCTATGTGTCCAAACTAATTTGTGATAGTAGTGCTTATTGACAGCTCATTAATGACCATGGCATTTTAGAGCAAAAGTGATCACTATTTGGCTTCCAAACTGGGAACACTATTTCTTTAAAATCAGACTTTTAATGTAAATTGAACATTACATTTTAAGTCAAAGTAATAAATACAATCTGAAGAAATATGCAAATTTAAAGAGAAAAAGTGTTATTCAATCATTTCATCTTCATTTCTCTTTGACAAATCATTGCATAGGTGATGCATAAATAATCAACACAAATGGAATCATTTTGTGCAGAAATGTATGCTCTTTGAATACACACAAGTCCCATAGAGCAGCAGTGTATCTGGCAAGCAGGGGTCCACAAACCTGAGAGGTTGACCGATGCCAACTTGAAGGGAGGAAGGTGAGAGAAGAACTTCTCCAGGCCGTAGAAGATGAAGGCATTGCATTCCTTCAGCTGCTCCTCAAACTCACCAAGGCTAGGAGGAAGAACATGGAGAAATTGGGGTAAGGGGTTCAGCTAAATCATGGATATGTAAGGGCTACATGTATAGAAAAATATAGAGATGGAGAGAGAAAGGGAAGAGAGAGAGAGAGAGAGAGAGAGAGAGAGAGAGAGAGAGAGAGAGAGAGAGAGAAAGTGAAGAGAGACAGAGAGAGAGTGGGGGAAGAGAGAGAGAGTGGGAGAGAGAGAGAGAGAGAGAGAGAGAGGGGGGGGAGAGAGACAGAGAGAGAGAAAGGGAAGAGAGACAGAGAGTGGGGGACGAGAGAGAGAATGGGAGAGAGAGAGAGAGAAAGAGAGAGAGAGACACACACACACACACACACACACACACACACACACAGAGAAACAGAGACAGAGAGAGAGATGGAAGAGAGACAGAGACAGAGAGAGAGAGATGGAAGAGAGACAGAGAGAGGGAGAGAGAGAGGGAGAGAGAGAGAGAGAGAGAGAGAGAAAGGGAAGAGACAGAGAGAGAGAGAGAGAGAGAGAGAGAGAGAGAGAGGGAGAGGGAGACATACAGAAAGAGACAGAGAGAAAGAGAGAGAGTGATAGATATAGACAAAAATAGTAATGAAATGAGAAAAAGCAGATGGAAAGAGAGGAGAGAGATATCAATAGCGAAATAAATAAAAAGAGACCCAATCAATGAGAGATATCCTAGATCATGGAGGAATAACATGAACATTAATCAAGAAGATTTAGAAACCTGACAGAGAATCAATGCAGCAAATATGAGACAGTTAATACCTTTATAATAACTGAGGTGCAAAACATGCCATGTGCACTGTTAAACAATTTGATGATTAGCTGGCTGAGCCTGTTTGACTTATAACAAACGTGTTTGCTCCGTTGGGTATTGTATGTGGTTGAAGTTTAGGGGTAAAGAAGACAATATACACACATACCCCTCCCCCTGACCCTTTCACACCAACCTTGGTACATGGTTGTCTCCAAACAGCCCCTCCCAGCGTGCTGTGAACTGGTTCTGGTAGAGCTGCAAGGCTTCCTTTGTCACTCGTACAGGGCTGTTCACATCTACGAGTAAAACACACATGCATGCAATGAAACAATTAGCACTGAGCCCTTCACATGTGGTTGAAGTTGAGGGCTAAAGAATACAATACAATACACACATACCCCTCCCCCTGACCTTTCACACCAACCTTGGAAATTGTTTTGATTACTTCATCATACCTGTAACAAATACTGATAACTGTCAATACCGAAATGTGATCCACCATTGATCAAAAAGTGCTATTCAACCCTTTGCTTATTGCTAGATTTTCAGGTTTTGTGAACCCTGGTCCAATTAGGATGTCAAAGTTTGTCATGGAACTGCAGTACTTGAAAGTGTGTGGCTCAATTGCACCCTGTGCACCCTATGGAAATTAAAAGTTTTTTTTTTCTCAACCTTTGCTTTTATTTTGTTATGTACGGTTAATCCTCACATTGTCACATGTTCCCATTATCTTAAAGATCTCATAATGTAAATTGTAATTTTGTATTTATTGGTGCTATTCGCCCGGCCCTTCTTATGGCTAGGATAATCCCATTGCCAATAGCAGCAATGACAATAGCACCATAGCGCTTCCAAACATAGTATTAAGCACAGTATAAATGTGTAATACATGTATTATTATTCATTCTAGGAGAAGGAGTGGATATAAACATGCCCAGTGTCAGACATAAATTGAGGCAGTTTTGATGCTTACCTGTCTCAGGGCAGTCATAGTGTGGGTCAACAACATCTGATCGCAAGGAAAGAATGGTTCAGGAAAACTGTTACTGGAATCCTCTTTAATTTAGATTTCTATACCACAAAGTCCTTCTTACTTAAGTCAGTGTATCAAGTTCTTATATGCCACAAACACATAAACATACATCTAACACAACTTATTGCTGGCATTTTGTGCAAGATGTTGGATGATTCAACCTGACTTTGGACTTATATTTACAGAAAAAATAAGTCTTAAAAAAAGCATTAAACACTGCATCTTTTGGTGAAATACATGGTCACATGAATAAAATGTTAAACCAAATGATGTAAGGCCTGTATATTGACACCTCTGCAGTGTCCCTGAGGTCAGAATTGTGTTAGGGAGACTAACTGCTTACAATATTACCACATGGTTGATAGACATGCAGTGCACAATTATTCCTCCTTTCTTGGCATATCTTGGACAATTTTGACATAGAATACAAATATAAATCGCCTCGGGGTATTGAAATCTATGTGCATGAGGTGACGTTTATTGTGCTGTGAAAATTAAAGGCACCAAATGCATGTATTTTCATTACTATTCATTACCACCTCGAGATGATGGTGCTATTTTTGATTTACATCCCTCATCTAGACTTCAAGATGGGTAAAGCAGGAAGCAAAATAATGTAACAATGTCCAAAGATTCCTCTGACATAAAATACAAATCTAGTCAGAGTAGCCACGCATTTGTTTTTCCTAAGGCTTGAGCAAACCAACAGGAACTGGCCGAGGGCACCAGCTCACTGCCATGCCAATTTGTGTCAGTGCTTAACACAGATCCAGGCCAGTGGTATCCGGTTGTTCCAACTGCTGCTACTTTGTGGTAAAGCAACCACTGAATGTGTAAAGGATACATTTGAAGCTGTGGGTGTCCAGAGGAAGGCAGCCAGGGGGAACAGGCCTGTCGAGTGGTATCTGTAGAAGAAGGTGGTATCAACCAACAAGACTCAAATGAAACAAATGCATAATAGTCTTGTGGTCTGTTCAGTGGTATCTATAGAAGAATGTTGTATTAACCAGCAAGACCAAATTAAATAAATGCATACTAGATAGATAAACATCATATTTGGACTATTTGGCCAATTTTTTCCAATATGAAAGTCACTTCACTTCAATACAATATAAATATAATACACTATACAATATCAATTTGTTCCTACTAATGGAACATTGTTTTGGGCATTACAAACTGAAACAGCATCAAATATCAATTGTGTAAGACATACAACGATTTGAAGTCTTCAAATAGAGATTCCAACATTTCTCATAAAAAGAGATCCATTTTTTTCAGCCGGACAGCTTCCGAATTCATGTTAGGCATCGCCATTCAGCACTATATGGCACTCTCTCAGATATGTACCAATCTTATTTGTGTATCAATGTATATTATGTGCTGGTAGACCTGTCTAAATTTTTGAAGTGAGAACCTTACCATTTTGACTCCCTTGTTCTTCTCCTTGGCAGCCTTAGCCTTAGCAGCTTCCTTTTTCTTTTTGTCCTCAGACATCTCATCTGAAATGAAACAAATATTGGATTGGATGAACTATTCATACTAACTGCAACCAATCTAATACCAAGGATATTCCATAGATTCTTTTAAGGACTCTCAACTCCTGTCCCACAAAGCCCATGAAAGCTTTCATGGTAATTGATAATGATTAATAGATATGCACATCGTTTTTATGTTAATTAGATTATGTTGAGTTTCATGTGTTAGTCCTTAAAAGGACTTTTACATTTGGGTTATTCTTTAGGGAAAGTTCTCAAAAGAGCTGCTCAGAGAGCCAGTGAGAAAAAAAAAGGAAGAGATAAAGTGGAGAGGGTGAGAGGTTGGGTATTCTTTGGGAGATGTCACAAGTCAGTCCATGTGGAACAGAGCCATTAAAGGGATAGTTCACCCTGAAATGAAGTTGGTTTTAATAGAAGCAGAAACATTAAAGAAACTTATCAGTGAAGGTTTGATGCAATCCATCAAAGGATAAGAAAGTTACGATTCCCCATATTATATTTTTTGAAAATGTCAATTTCCTCAAAAGGATATGCATCATTTTACCTGTGCATTTGATACATCATTAGAAAAACTTTAGTTTACATGTACCTCTATAAAACAAAATCTTTCACCAAAACAGAAAAAGAGCTAGTTTATGGAATCATACAGTACACAACAAATAGGAGAGCACCTAGCACATAAAGTCACAAAATCACAGACAGATTTTCTGACAGATATTCATCAAACCTTCACTAATGTTTTTTTCACGTTTCTGCTTTGATTAAAATCAACTGGATTTCAGGCTGGACTACCCCTTTAAGGAAAGTCTTTGTCCCACACATATCACAGGAAAAGGGGACTTTAAAATGGAATGCTGCTATGAAGCAGGTTGACTGGCTCTCACCCTCAGGCTCCCGGTAGAAGCGGTGGTACAGCATCTGCAGAGAGAAGTCCCGGGACAGCGCGTTGATGGCCGGAGATGAGAAGAGGGCCAAAGCCTCCAGGGGCATCTCCAGCAGCCACTGGTCAGCCAGGATGACCACACACTCCTCCTGGGTCTGGGCGGCAGCATCACGACCTGTCAGGGCATTCTGGGAGTTCTCCAGGGCTCTGGGTAAGGTTGGAGATCAGGAGAGATAGAGTTATTTTAGGCATTGTGGGAGTTCTCCAGGGCTCTGGGTAAGGTTGGAGATGAAGAGAGATAGAGTTAGTTGAGGCATTGTGGGAAGTCTCCAGAGCTCTGGGTAAGGTTGGAGATGGAGAGAGATAGAGTTAGTTGAGGCATTGTGGGAAGTCTCCAGGGCTCTGGGTAAGGTTGGAGATGAAGAGAGATAGAGTTAGTTGAGGCATTGTGGGAAGTCTCCAGGGCTCTGGGTAAGGTTGGAGATGAAGAGAGATAGAGTTAGTTGAGGCATTGTGGGAAGTCTCCAGGGCTCTGGGTAAGGTTGGAGATGAAGAGAGATAGAGTTAGTTGAGGCATTGTGGGAAGTCTCCAGAGCTCTGGGTAAGGTTGGAGATGGAGAGAGATAGAGTTAGTTGAGGCATTGTGGGAAGTCTCCAGGGCTCTGGGTAAGGTTGGAGATGAAGAGAGATAGAGTTAGTTGAGGCATTGTGGGAAGTCTCCAGGGCTCTGGGTAAGGTTGGAGATGAAGAGAGATAGAGTTAGTTGAGGCATTGTGGGAAGTCTCCAGGGCTCTGGGTAAGGTTGGAGATGAAGAGAGATAGAGTTAGTTGAGGCATTGTGGGAAGTCTCCAGAGCTCTGGGTAAGGTTGGAGATGGAGAGAGATAGAATTAGTTGAGGCATTGTGGGAAGTCTCCAGGGCTCTGGGTAAGGTTGGAGATGAAGAGAGATAGAGTTAGTTGAGGCATTGTGGGAAGTCTCCAGGGCTCTGGGTAAGGTTGGAGATGAAGAGAGATAGAGTTAGTTGAGGCATTGTGGGAAGTCTCCAGGGCTCTGGGTAAGGTTGGAGATGAAGAGAGATAGAGTTAGTTGAGGCAGTGTGGGAAGTCTCCAGGGCTCTGGGTAAGGTTGGAGATGAAGAGAGATAGAGTTAGTTGATGCGTTTGGGAAGTCTCCAGAGTTCTGGGTAAGGTTGGAGATGAAGAGAGATAGAGTTAGTTGAGGCATTGTGGGAAGTCTCCAGGGCTCTGGGTAAGGTTGGAGATGAAGAGAGATAGAATTAGTTGAGACATTGTGGGAAGTCTCCAGGGCTCTGGGTAAGGTTGGAGATGAAGAGAGATAGAGTTAGTTGATGCATTTGGGAAGTCTCCAGAGTTCTGGGTAAGGTTGGAGATGAAGAGAGATAGAGTTAGTTGATGCATTGTGGAAAGTCTCCTTGGCACTGGGTAAGGTTGGAGATGAAGAGAGATAGAGTTAGTTGATGCATTGTGGGAAGTCTCCAGAGCTCTGGGTAAGGTTGGAGATGAAGAGAGATAGAGTTAGTTGAGGCATTGTGGGAAGTCTCCAGGGCTCTGGGTAAGGTTGGAGATGAAGAGAGATAGAGTTAGTTGAGGCATTGTGGGAAGTCTCCAGGGCTCTGGGTAAGGTTGGAGATGAAGAGAGATAGAGTTAGTTGAGGCATTGTGGGAAGTCTCCAGAGCTCTGGGTAAGGTTGGAGATGAAGAGAGATAGAGTTAGTTGATGCATTGTGGGAAGTCTCCTGGACTCTGGGTAAGGTTGGAGATGAAGAGAGATAGAGTTAGTTGAGGCATTGTGGGAAGTCTCCAGAGCTCTGGGTAAGGTTGGAGATGAAGAGAGATAGAGTTAGTTGATGCATTTGGGAAGTCTCCAGAGTTCTGGGTAAGGTTGGAGATGAAGAGAGATAGAGTTAGTTGAGGCATTGTGGGAAGTCCCCTGGGCTCTGGGTAAGGTTGGAGATGAAGAGAGATAGAGTTAGTTGAGGCATTGTGGGAAGTCTCCAGAGCTCTGGGTAAGGTTGGAGATGAAGAGAGATAGAGTTAGTTGAGGCAGTGTGGGAAGTCTCCAGAGTTCTGGGTAAGGTTGGAGATGGAGAGAGATAGAGTTAGTTGAGACATTGTGGGAAGTCTCCTGGACTCTGGGTAAGGTTGGAGATGAAGAGAGATTAGAGTTAGTTGATGCATTGTGGGAAGTCTCCTGGGCTCCGGGTAAGGTTGGAGATAAAGAGAGATTAGAGTTAGTTGAGGCATTGTGGGAAGTCTCCAGAGCTCTGGGTAAGGTTGGAGATGAAGAGAGATAGAGTTAGTTGATGCATTGTGGGAAGTCTCCTAGGCTCTGGGTAAGGTTGGAGATGAAGAGAGATTAGAGTTAGTTGAGGCATTGTGGGAAGTCTCCAGGGCTGTAGGTAAGGTTGGAGATGAAGAGAGATGGAGTGAGTTGGGGCCATAAAGTGACTGTGAGGGTGGTTTATCTGTTTTTCACGCATAAAATACAAATTGGTATGACCCCAGTATATACAGGCAACTCCCCTCAGAATATACAAGTGGAGTTATTCTCAGACTGATGGAGATGAAGAGAGATGGAGTTAGTTGGGGCCATAAAGTGACTGTGAGGGTGGTTTATCTGTTTTTCACGCATAAAATACAAATTGGTATGACCCCAGTATATACAGGCAACTCCCCTCAGAATATACAAGTGGAGTTATTCTCAGACTGATGAACTAGGAGAATCCAGATAACTCACAGGCACCTCCCCCCTTCCCCCCCCCCCCAACTCACAAACATACAACCAAGTACCTGATAGCTGGTTCTAGGTAAGACGTGACTGGTCTTAGATACTCCTCGAGAGATGCCAGGAGACTGATGAACTGGGCCTGAAGTTTCTGCTCAGCATCAGCCATGTCATCTGACAGATCCTGGAGTGATAATCAGAGAGAGCAGAAATAGCATGTGACACATAGATAACTCAGACTTCGAGAGTACAGCAAGGGGAGCTTAGTATAGCGCTTTGATATTTTTCACTAATACAAATACTACGTATTTTCATTCCGTGACAACTGACTCCTGATTTATGACCTATATGTACGACCCTTGCTCCTTGACTCTTGGGCGGTGTTGCACCAAGCTGTTCGTAAGCTAAGAACGACTTGACGCATAACTGGTGACCCTTTCTTGTGCTAAATGAGATACCCCAATTTCTCCCTGTTTCAACATAGTGGGAGTTAATTTCCAACAATCCTAATCAATTTGACAAATTCACATAAACTTTGTATTTAGACGCTTGTTAGTTGATTTACAAAGATCAAATTTCAACTTTAGCTGATGGAAATCAAAATCATTAAGAATCTGATTTAGCAAAAAAAAAGGGTCACCAGTCGTGTGTAGAGTTGTTCTAAGCTCAGGAAAAGCTTGGTGAAACACCCCCCGGTATCCTCATATGTTCACTGCGTTCTTCATGTCGCATCCAGCACGTACTGCCTCTGAGCCAGCTGGGAGCAGCTGAACATTCATTTCCAACAAATGGCCCTGACCCCTGACCCTTGACCTCTGACCCTGGATCCCTGCCCCCTGACGTCCGCATACCTTGACTGCCTCTTTCATGTCGTCTGAGAGATTCTCCAGCATGCGCTGCCTCTGAGCCTGCTGGGAGCGACGGTACTCAGCCTTCAGCAGCACCGACATCACCTCTTGTTTGTGCTGACGGAACCTGGCAAGGGTGAGAGAGGTTTTAAGGTAAGGGTTAAAATACGGAACAAAGCCTTTAATAGCAACTGCATCATCTATTGCTTCTGCTGGAGAGGCGAGAGAGGTTTCAACGCGAGGATTAATTACTTATTTTAAGAATGGATAACAGTAAATATGTTTTTAGTGAAAGGGCTTTCTGGAGTAATTTCAATTTACAAAGAAATTTTAGGCATAAACCCAGGAGTAAGGATAGCGTGCTCCATTCTGTAAATAAATTCTGACTTGAGGATAAAAATTCCTCAATATCTGCGATTGTATACAAATCCAGTTAATGCATTGTTTGTTATTTGTCATTGTTATTTTTGGGGTTGAAAATGTGATTGTGTAATTTAAGCAAAATGTAACCATATGTATGGTACACAGTATATGTAAAACAGTTAACAAGGTCTGAGGAATGCAACCTTTGCCAAGGTAGTTACAATCCATGGCATCCTAAGTTAACATAATCTAAAATCTATGCCACAAGTCCCTAGGTCGAGGGAAGTTGTGACATAGCTCTTTCAGGGCCTCCTCTAGTCACATCTCACCTGTAGCAGAGGTCCTGAAGGGCCGCGGGGTCAACCAGGACACGGTTGACCTTTGCCCTGGACACCTGGGTTGACCCACCCTTTGAGCGGCCCCCCTCTTTTCCCCCAGACTTTGGCTTGTCCAAGATAGCCCCATACAGCACCGACCTGGCATTGGATAAAGGAAAAGTGGTGCACAGTCAAAAAATTTTTTAATTTCTTTTCCTTATGAAAAAAAAAAAAAAAAAATCTCATGGGAAAAAACATGAACATAACATATCTAAACCAATAAAAATAAACTAACATAAACTAGTTGCTATAAAGAATGTTACATTGAGGACAAGAAATTACAAGGTTATATTTCAAAAACGATCATGTAAACATGTTCAGAAAACAATTCATGAAACACATCATATGTTGTAATGAAGAAGACAAATTAGAGTGACATGCAGTGAGAATAGAAATCAGGAGAAAAGTGGTGAGAGTGAATCAAATCGTTAGTAAGTATAGAATGAGAGAATAGAATAGAGAAACAGAGAGACAGAAGGAGGGGGGGGGGGATTGAGCAGAATGAGAGTTAAAGGGATAGTTCACCATGAAGTTATGTTAGTTTCAATAAAAGAAGAAACATGAAAGAAAATCATTAGTGAAGGTTTGATGAAAAGCCTTCAAAGGATAAGAAAGTTAATGATCTTTTGAAATTTCAATTTTGTGACGTCACGTGCGAGGTGCTCTCCCATAGTTTGTAGGCTATATGATTCCATACATTGACTGAATCCAAATTAATTGTAGGGTGGACTATTCCTTTAAAGATGATCGAGAGGAGACACACACTGACAAACATGGAGGAACAAGAAGGAAAAAGAGAGATATACATAAGCAGAGAAAGACTGTTTGGCTTCTTCTTACCTGTCGTCGGTGTGCTGCAGAATGACCAGGTTGAAGTTTGTAGGCAGCTCCTTCAGGAGATCCAGGTGGTTTGGGGCTATAGACAGACGCTTCCAAGCCTGCAGTCATCAAATAAAAACATAGCAAGAAGTAATGAAACCTGTGTGAGTAGTTTTTCACCAGGATCCATTTTCAACTGTTATTGTTCACTGGTATAATGCAAATTCCATAATGATGTTTACTTCCCAATGAACTGTACATGTTATTTGATGCTGTTTTATATGTAAATCATGTTTAATGTCCAAGCAGGGCCCCCTGGAAGAAGAGTGTTCAATCAATGAAAGGGCTACCCTGGGTAAATAAGACAAATAAATAAATAAATGAAATGAAAAATGATTGTATACGATTCCCATAGAGAATCAGAAAATTATTTTCAATTGTCTGTTGCTCGAGTTTGTGTAGGTGTGGGCTGCTTATTTCATAAACCATTATGTTTGGGTCAGCAATCTATCAGGCTGCATAGCTGCCTCAAATTCACATCTTTTCATACAGTTTGATCAGTTGAGAGTGAAATGAACTTGCAAGTGAAAGTGGATAAAAGAAGAATCTCTCCGACTCACCTCAGATTCAGCCTCAAGTGTCTCCATGGCGATCTTCATGACAGTACCAGCTCCAGCGTTGGTCTGGGTGTTTAGTCCCAGCAGGGTCTGGCGCTGGTGCAGCACGCTGGCCTGCCTGGAGGTGGTGGGGTCTACCTGTGCCCTAGAGAGGGCACCCTCTAAGGCTGCAGAGGCCTGGCAGGACTGGTACAGAGCCAGGTAGTGGGACGCCATCGTCTGGTCATACTGGCCACAAGCCTCTACAATGTCCATGCAGGCTGAGCGAACTAAGTCCTGTCAAGAGACAAAACAAGCAGCATAAAAAGCCTTTTCCCCTCTCAGGCCCTACTACAGGGTTCCCAGCATTTCAAGAAAACAAAATTCCTCAATTATTCCATGATATTTCCCTGATGAAGTCCATGATGTTCATTTCAACTCACTCCAGTGTCACATGTTTCCTATGTTCTTGTAAGAACATAGTATAAACTATAAAAAATAGTATAACATAGTATAAACTATAAAAAATATAGTATAAACTATAAAACATATACAGTATAAAATGCAACAAAATATAACAGAGTCTGACTGACTACTTTCAATTCTTTTGGCTAATCAAAATTTTTATCAAATTCCCTGACTTTTCCCTCACTGGAAAACAGTAAAATAATTTCCCCTGATTTCCCTGATGGGCTGGGAACTATCATACTGCATCAGTCATCAGTTTTTACAATCAGCATCAAAAGAAGGAGAGTGAAGGTAGTCATGGCTTCATATTGTTCTGTAGACCCAGCTGTAAGAGGAGGAGGAAGAGGAGAAAGAGGAGAGAATGAGATGGGGTAGGGGGTGGTAGGGAAAAGTAGGGAGAAGTAGGTAGTGATACTTTTATGTTGTTCTGTTAGAAGAGCCAGCTGTAAGAGGAGGAGGAAGAGGAGAAAGAGGGGAGAATGAGAGGGGGTAGGGGGTGGTAGGGAAAAGTAGGGAGAAGTAGGTAGTGATACTTTTATGTTGTTCTGTTAGAAGAGCCAGCTGTAAGAGGAGGAGGAAGAGGAGAAAGAGGGGAGAATGAGAGGGGGTAGGGGGTGGTAGGGAAAAGTAGGGAGAAGTAGGTAGTGATACTTTTATGTTGTTCTGTTAGAAGAGCCAGCTGTAAGAGGAGGAGGAAGAGGAGAAGGAGGGGAGAATGAGATGGGGTAGGGGGTGGTAGGGAAAAGTAGGTAGTGATACCTTCATGTTGTTCTGTAGAGCCAACTAAACAATGAGTAAGAAGAAGAGAAAGAGGAGGAGGAAAAGGAGAAGGAAGAGGAGTATGGGAGGAGGGGTTGGGAGAGGAAAGGGAGAAAAGGTAGTTCTGTAGAGCCAGCTAAAAGAGGAGGAGTAAGACGAGGAAGAAGAGGAGGAGGAAAAGGAGAAGGAAGAGGAGTATGGGAGGAGGGGTTGGGAGAGGAGGGGTGGGGAGAGGAAACAGAGAAGTAGATAGTTCTGTAGAGCCAGCTAAAAGAGGAGGAGTAAGAGGAGGAGAGGGGAGGGGGCGGTAGGAAGAGGTAGGGAGAAGAAGGTAGCAATACCTTCATGTTGTTCTGTAGAGCCAGCTGGACACACTGAGTCAGGACTTCAGTCGCCTGGCCCAGGTACAGTTCAGATGCATTCTGCTCATCCTGAAGAACAGTAATACACACATGTAATGTGCACTTTCAATGTGTCATTAAAGTATGAAGTATAAAGCTTCTATTAATATTTCAGAATGAACATATTACAAAACTTGCATGTATACACAATAAAACATGTATTTCAATGAATACAATAAATGGATATTAGATAAAATAAGCATTAAAAAAATAGAAAAATTCAACTACCACAGGGTCAATCATTTCTTTTTTAGAAATGTCATTGGCCTTTGACCACAGTGAGAATTGACCCATATTTTACAGACTTCATTTAGCTTCATGAAATACACACATGTACCTAGTTTGAAGTGAATAATGCCTCTGCCACATGAAAAACACTGAGGGTCATCTTACCCGATACTGGCTGACCATGCGTGTGACCTTCTCTGCTTGTCTGACTTCCTGAGGGGACAGCTCCTCCTCCTCCTGTCCTTCCTGTCCCCCAGGCGGGTCCCCTCCTTCTCCTTCCCCTTCTCCAAGGGCTGGTGGTTGGGGAGCGGGAGCCTTGCTGGCGGCTGGTACTAAACTCTGCATCAACCAACAAAAATCAAGAAGTGCAAGAAAAGTCAACTTCAAGTTTTGATATTTATATATTTCTTTACAGTTTTGTTCTGAAATCACATTTTCTCAGTGTGATTGAATGATTGATTTATTGTTGTGATGACTACATCTATTCAAAATCGAAACAGTAAATTTCTTGTAGTATTGTAGTTTAACAAAAATCACAAACACACAAATTTTAAAATCTGTTTCTCTAATTTTTTTTTCTGCCTTTGTAGAATTTAACTTGCAACTTTTCACAGGTTATGCAACATTTTATAATCGTATATCATACCAAAATTTGACAAAAAATTAAATCTCACATAAGTTTGTGTACAAAATTCTGCTATTCCTATATTGCTCTATATCACTGTCAATTGTTCCTTCCAGGCCTTTCGCTTGATCACAATGCTCTTATAAAAATACACACATGAAGCAAAATCACAAAAATAGAGAAAAACACTTGCATAAAAAAATAGAATAACCATTAAGAAATTTGAATAAACCATAAAATATATAAGAATTTATGTACCTTCAAGCCATCTTTTTAAAATGACATATGAACAAAATTGTTAAAATATGCATCTAATTTGTATAAATTATAATTGACACAGTAAAAAAAAAATATGCAGCCCTGCTTTTAATATGTGCCTCCATGTAAAATGTTCCCTTCGATGTAACCTTCCATGGCCAATTAGATAGGGTCAAAATGACTGACCCCCCAATCAAAACTTGAACAGAGTCAGCATCTCTCTCTTGCTCCATATTGGCCAAACTGACCACTCACCATGAACTGGACGTCCCACTGGTTGGGAGGGTTCGGCCCTCGCTGGACACTCAACATCCGCAGACAGCGACCGATGTTGTGCAGCGCCTGAAGGTAGCGGAAACAACAAGCACAACAACTACTTTCTGAGAGCATGGGCATTTTTTTGGGTGATCAGAAAAATCGCTCATGTCAAAACACAGTGACACTATGTAATGAATCTTGACATGGGCCAATACAATTATCAGCAACTTATATCCTTGGACAGTCGTACTTACTACTACCCCCTCTAAGGCATGTCAACATGTCAACTCTGACAAAGCCTGCAGGGATTAGAAGGCAAAAGGCTCCACGAGGTCACTATGTTTGATTGTGTAATCATGAAATCTAGGCCTGTTGCATAAAACTGACCATTGATGGTAACTCTACCATTAATGGCAACTACCATGGTAACATCACTTGACAGCCAACCAAATTCAAGGTTTCAATAGAAATTGGCATTGGTAGCATAGTTACAATCGAGGGTAAGTTTTATGCAACATGTAACCTATAACTATTGTTGCTCACTACATGACTCCTTTCGCAACTTAGATGCAACTTTGCTACTTACATGCACTGGTGTCTCTGTATCGCTGACCACCACTATGAAGTTGTTGCAAGTAACAATCACTATAATCCCAGTGTTAGTCACAAAAAAATACTGATTTCTAGCACAAATTCACTCGTACTGTCAAACCTGTCTATAATGACCACCTGCCCATAAGGACCACTCAAGTTGAGTCCAGTCAAAGCACTGAACAATCAATTGTTGTGTTGGGTTTAGTGGTTGGGTACGGTGGGGTGATCAACTACAAAGTCCACAATTTTGCTTGATTCTGAGTTGAAGGAGAACTAGTGGACTCGAGTGCATTCCGCCTTGTAGTACATTCAATACTCAAATAACTGTGATGGATAAATCTCTATGATGAATCTTATTATACCTCTTTTCTATCTCTGGAATAACTGTCTGATGTCTCTGATTCAAACTCTCTGAGCTCTATGAATATACACTGTTTCTTTTAAAAGATACAAGTAAGCAATTAAAGTGAAATTCATAGTGAAGGTCAGTTTCTTGGATGTTTAATGGCTCATATATATACCACAGCAAATGAACCTTAAGTACAACACAGTTCCTTAATTCCAGTTAATGTCACTCAGGACTACCCCCATAAAACTTGAGGGTCAGCTATAACCTTGGGAGTAATTGGGCTTCTGGAAAGTGGTCAAAAACATGGAAACATGATTTGGGCAAGGGGAGTGGTAAATGGAGTTATATCACATATAGTGGAGCCTGAGATCAAATGCACAGTGATTGCAATTAAATGCAATCAGCTCCATACATTGACTGCAGTCTCACTGCAACAGATTGCAATCAGCTGTGATGTTGATCTCAGGCCCAAGTGTATCACAATAGAAACCATTGTGGGGGTGGTCTTTACCGACAGGTTTGACTGTAATACAAGGTGATCAATCAGTGCCTTAATGGCTCCTAGGGTGGAAGGGGAGTCCTACCTGTGCCCTAAGGTGTGGGATAGGCCCTGCCAGTGTCACAGCAGCAGTCAGCTGGGCTAGCGCTGCAGACGCCACGGTGCTGCGGGACAGACAAGAAAGACAGATGGCTTGATTGCTTGGATGCTGATTTCTAAAATTGATAATGTTTTTAATAAATTTCCAAGAAAATCATAATCACTTCGCTACAAATCAATCAATAGGAGTACTCTATAGTTTGTCATACAATTTACTGACTCATCTCAATGCTGCTGTAAAGCTTTGGTAGACTTTCTTAATATTGTTGTGTATTATTTTCACAATTGCTTTTAAAGCAAATCAATAATTGTAATTGCACTTTTTAATTCTTAACTGTAGTCAACACCTTCTCATACCACTATCATTTAATATAATTTACTTGCAGTGGATAGTTGTATTATCTTATATGTTGTATTTATATTTGTTTTTACCTTGTAAATTGTTGCAATTCAGCTGTATGGCTGCGACGATGATTTTAGTAAACCTTGAACTGAATTGAATTGAACTGAATTGAATGATTTCAACACGACAAAAGACCCACCCGAAATAAGGACTAGGCAGACAAGATTCATGGGGCATATAATATATAAAGGGGGACTTGAGAACTTGTCCATGAAAGGAAAGATTGACGGGGAAGAAGAGAAGAGGAAAAAGAAGAATACTTTGTATGGATAGCTTGATGAAATGGCTTGAAGAGAGAGAAGAAATAAGGACTATAGGCAGACAAGATTCATGGGGCATTCAATATGTAAAAGAGGACTTGAGAACTTGTCAATGACAGGAAAGGTTGTGGTGAAGAGGAGTGGAGGAAGAAGACAAATACTTTGGATATATATATAGCTTGATAAAATGGCTTGAAGAGAGAGGAATAGAGGATCGAGAAGTAAAATTTATAGAGAAGGCTAGAGACAGTATAGCTTGATAAAATGGCTTGAAGAGAGAGGAACAGAGGATAGAGAAGTAAAACTTATAGAGAAGGCTAGAGACAGGGAGTTATGGAATAACATGGTCAATCGATATGACACCTGAATAGAATTGAAAAGGCCCACATACGTACAGAGACTTATTTCGATCACTTCTTTTAATCAGGTTCCGTGTAACAATATAGCAGCATAAGAAATGCAATCAGCATATAATTCCAATATCACCCCCAAAGAAATATTTGAGATTATATGAAATACTCAAAATTGAAAGTGTTAACGGGGGGTATTTTTTAAAAGATTGTACACAACATGTGGGAGAAGACCTCGTACATGACGTCACAAAACTTTGATAACTTTCTTATCCTTCAACAGATATTCATCAAACCTTCACTAATATGTTTCTTTCACGTTTCTGCTTTAATTGAAACCAACTTAATTTTAGGGTTAACTATCCCTTTAATCAGGATGATGTGAGGATACCTGGTGAGCTCCTTCCAGTCTCGGGTGATGTCAGACATGACGGGTGTGGCTGCAATGAACTCCTCCACCAGCTGCAGACAGACAGACACACACACACACACACACACACACACACACATACATAAATGAACATTTAATTCAATGGATACATTATTCATTCAATCAAAGCTGCTATTCTGCTATGTAAAGAGCTTGATTTAAAAAAAGCAAATCGAAATCACAATTGTGTTTAAAATGTTTGAATCACTAACACTATAATCTTGCTATGTAAATTCAAAATGCTCTTGGTATCACCATGCCTACCATGTTACAGAAGAATAATCATGACATGTCCATGAAGCTAAAGGAGGCAATCCACCTACCACAGTAAAAATAAATACCACATCATATTCTAGCTTTTTTGTTTGTTGAAACTGTTTATCAAAACCCCACGTGGCTGTATCTGTACATCTTGCTTGATCTATACACTATACATTGGTATACATTTCACAACTTTGAATTATGGCTACCATGGTAACCAGATGCATACAACTGATTATTACTGGTTATCACTTTTCTTCCATATTACAGTGATGGTGAAATGTATTTTTTATTGAACATTTCTTGGTATGCCAATCAACATTCTCAGGGTTTCCTTGAAGGTGATTTTTCCAAAAGAAAAAATGCCCTCATGACTTTCAGTGAGGTTAACCCACCTTCTCCATCGAGCCTTTGCGAGCCTCTGCAATGCGGTGCGTCCGATCCTCCTCTGAGAAGATAGCAAAGATGTCAATCAGCAGCTCGCTGAGCGCTAGCTTGGCTGCACAGGCTACCCGCAGCATGGACACACTCACTCCTCTCACCTAGGACAGCAATGGTGCAATGAAAAAAGACATGATCATTGGCGACATTTTTTTTGTTACATATACTTTTGCCCTAATGGGCAAGTTTATTTAAAAAAAAAAAATAAACACGTTAACAGAATTCAAATCATATACAATATTCAAACAAAATGTTTCAACATATTCCATTTCAAAGTAAAATCTTTCCTTTTCCCATTCATATCATAAATGTAACATTCATCTAAATAAAAAGTTTGTATTACCTTCTGAATCTTCTTAAAATCGGGTACAGTGTTGTTTGTTATATGTTATATGGGCGAGGGGGAGATTAGAACTAAGTAAACATGAACTTCTAAGAAATTGTGGTAAAAGTAAACGAGTCTGTAACTCTTTGCTTCAAGCTATAGTTCACCGTCAATCAGACTATGTCACCGGGGTAAGCAATGTTGACACTCTGCCAAAAGAAGCAAGAGTGATGATAACAAATAATTTTTTTTTTATTACAGTCATTTATTTAATTGCAATGTTTATGCTGAGAGAACATGAATAAATGTTTTTATTTGTAAAAACAAGTAAAACAAATGTTTACAACATATTTCTCATATTTTCTCTGAAAAGGAGAGATCTGTTTGATAATAAATTGATTTAAAGGATGAAAATGTGCAGTTTGATTGATAGATAGTTGATCTCTTAGAGAAGATGCCTTTAGTTTGAGTTCCACAATCCCTTGCCAACAAAAAGAAGTGATCAAATAATGAAACCTGAGAGACAAAGAAGGTCAAACATGACTCAGCTATGAAAGGAGTTATTTAAAGTCTTATTAAAATGAATGTCTGTGAGAGATTCCTGGACAAATTCCTGAACAAGAAATTGTGCTCCATTATCTGTTGCATTATGCCCATGCCCAATCAACTACCGAAGGTTCACAGATCAAAAAGGCAAAATATTTCACCCTTTTTTTTCCAGGTGTCTCGAATAAGAGTATATAACAACATTTATAACATTTATTTTCAATGCTGCTTTGACACACATACATCCAAATTGCACTTGGCATCATTTTAAAGATAAAAGCATAATGCTTGATATCTAATATTTTTTTATGCAACGAAAAGCAGGAAAAGAAAAGAGGCAGGAGAGGAGATTGCTTATAAAGAAAGGCGTTACCTCTGGAACGGATGAGATAGTTTGTTTCCGGATGATAAGGTCATCGGCCATGGAGACAACATCCTTCACGATGCTGTAGGCCTCCAGGAGATACTTGTGCTGCAAGTCCTTGTCGCTGCTATCACAGGCAAACAGTCTGATGATGCACCAAGAAGACACAAAGACGGTGTTATGAGGTGGGTATGTGCATACCTGCCTTTTTAAGGCAGGAATGTAGATTGTTGTTTGTATACTTTTATATTACTCCCAATTCTACACTAGCCTCAATGGGCAACCAACTCCATTGTTCTGTAATAAGGTACTGCACACACCCTCACTGTCCTGGTTACCATGTATAAACCAGACTATACCCAAAGCACCTTGAAATTTACACAAAATGGGTTACATGGGTAGCGATTTGTCATAATGCCTGATTGTTCTCAAAATTTTCTTTTGCCAATTTGCCACTTTGTTTAACTTACAGTGTGGCACCTGAAATCAACCTCAATAACTCACTGCAATTGTGATACCGATATTTGATCGATCGCTTTTGGGACGTATACTTCTTTTTTCTTTTGGCGTGCCATATTCTGATATGGTATACAAACATTCAAAACGCACAGAACTCATCATTATGAACCTCATAAAACTCATAATTCCCCTTCTTACACGAGCAAACACGCTTTAAGTTATAGATTGGAAAATAACTTAATTATTCGCGAGAATATAACTAGATTTTGACACGATATATAGAATGACTTCGGAGTTCAAGCATACAGAAAGAAAGTACAAGAAGATTACATGCCAAGAATGAAAGGTTAGCAAGTTAGAGCACCACAGGTGATGAGATTCAGAGAGCTACATATACAATAGGGAGAATTGGAGTCAGTTTTGAGGTTGTTCTCAGTCGCCACTGAAGCAGCATGATTACATGGCGCTGTCATAACTTTCTAATCATCTGTCTGATTGTCCCGCCATTTTGCGCTAATCTGCTGCTCATCATTTGTTTGATTGTTTACGAGATCAGCCCAGTATCATGGTCGTAGCATTCCGTGAGGAGAAAGGAAGGGAGAGGATACCTGAGGATGTTTGCGTGTTGCTGCATGATCTCTATGGCCTTCTTCTCAAAGCCAATGCTGGCCATGTCCTTGGCGCTGCGGTCAAACCTCTGGCAAGCCATCTCCAGCTCACGGTGGGCCTTGGGCTGCATGGTATCACGGCATTCCTGCAGAACCTGGTTCACTTGGACCGTCGCAAATCTGAAACATGGATCCCACTTTAGACTTTACATGGTCAAGAGCATGATCATACCTTCTTGCTTCTAAAATCCATTGTGTGCCAGATAAAATGCTCCTCAATGCGACTTGTGTGCATTATAAATGACAAAACACACACATGACACACAGAGAGGTAACTCCTTTATGGGCCGACGAGGTTATGTTGAACAAAATATATACGCAAGTTTAACAAAGCATAATATTTCTGGCACACAAAGGTTAAATCAATCATAAAATTTCCATTAAAAAACATTGAGATGGTAACAATTATTCAATTTAGAAAACATATATAGAATTACCATGTGATTTAAGTACACTACAAGTAAATAGATATAATAAAACAAATGAATACAGAATTGCATATCACAATTATAAATTCTTAATTTCAAAGTATTCCATTTACATACGATGCTGATTAGCTTGTTGTCTCATAAAATAAACTGTCATTACAATGCATTTTGTGGGATTGAGTTTCATACTATTCAGCAAAGACCATGATTCCAATGAAGTAAGCTCAGATTGCAATTGTGAATTGTAAGAACAGTGCTGAACTTCTACCAAACTCAAATGATCTACATATTTATAAAAGGCAAAAAAACACATCACGGCATGCATCGTTAATCACAATAAAAAATGAAATAGGACTCAATTTGGAACCTTGAGGAAGTCCTGCATTGTTTATTTTGACAATTGATATTTGACATTTGTACCCAACTGCCTTACATTATCATCACACTTTGATTGTATGCATCAGTCAAAAAGCTTGCATTTTGAAAAGTACAGAGCTGTGCGCTTGTTATATGGGAGTTGTAGGGAATATACTGTACTGGGAAGACACAAAGCCTTAAACAAGGCATTAGCAATATTGTGTCTCGCCCACTTGCGAAAATAACCAGAAATATCGCGATCTCCGTTGCTACGCAAAAGAATTGTATCCCTGACCTCAAATGACCTTTGACCTTATCCTGTGACTTCCAACGGTACCATAACATGAAGGTACCCCCAGTGCATCTATGACTCAAGTTAGGTTGTAATCCAAGCAACCCATGTGAAGTTATTTGTCAAAAGAGAGTCTTGCAGGTAAACTTTAACGTATGACCTCAAATGACCTTTGACCTTATCCTGTGACCTCCAACAGCACCATAACATGAAGGTACCACTAGTGCATCTATGACCCAATTTAGGTTGTAATCCAAGCAACCTATGTGAAGTTATTTGTCAAAAGAGAGTCTTGCAGGTAAACTTTAACGTATGACCTCAAATGACCTTTGACCTTATCCTGTGACCTCCAACGGCACCATAACATGAAGGTACCCCCAGTGCATCTATGACCCAAGTTAGGTTGTAATCCAAGCAACCCATGTGAAGTTATTTGTCAAAAGAGAGTCTTGCAGGTAAACTTTAACGTATGACCTCAAATGACCTTTGACCTTATCCTGTGACCTCCAACGGTACCATAACATGAAGGTACCCCTAGTGCATCTGTGACCCAAGTTAGGTTGTAATCCAAGCAACCCATGTGAAGTTATTTGTCAAAAGAGAGTCTTGCAGGTAAACTTTAACGTATGACCTCAAATGACCTTTGACCCTATCCTGTGACCTCCAACAGTACCATAACATGAAGGTACCCCCAGTGCATCTATGACCCAAGTTAGGTTGTAATCCAAGCAACCTATGTGAAGTTATTTGTCAAAAGAGAGTCTTGCAGGTAAACTTTAACGTATGACCTCAAATGACCTTTGACCTTATCCTGTGACCTCCAACGGCACCATAACATGAAGGTACTTCCAGTGCATCTATGACCCAAGTTAGGTTGTAATCCAAGCAACCCATGTGAAGTTATTTGTCAAAAGAGAGTCTTGCAGGTAAACTTTAAAGTATGACCTCAAATTACCTTTGACCTTATCCTGTGACCTCCAACGGTACCATAACATGAAGGTACCCCCAGTGCATCTATGACCCAAGTTAGGTTGTAATCCAAGCAACCCATGTGAAGTTATTTGTCAAAAGAGAGTCTTGCAGGTAAACTTTAACATTTGTGACGGACGACGGACGACGGACGACGGACGACGGACGGACGACGGACGGACGACGGACGGACGACGGACGGACGCCATTTGGATCCCTTAGTCTCGCCTTCACCTCCGGTGGGCGAGACAAAAACTAGAGCAATTCGACTGCCACGCAGTCGATAAATATGCCTCCGCCTCTTTGCTATTCTCAGAAAATGTGTATGTTTGGTGGGCAATGTACCATTGCTCCTATGTGAAATGAAAATATCACATTCTGTTTTTTCAAGTTTAGCCAAGTTTGGCAATGTTCATTGACTTTTGACCTCTTACTTCTTTGACTTCCAATCTAACCAGTCTGTCTAAATCCATCCTTGTATCAAGTTTGTTTAAAATTAGCAAATTTTCGGTGAAGTTCATTGACCTTTGACCTTTCAGGAATTGTAGCCAAACTTCACCAGTCTACCTCCATTACGTGATACATCTCTGTAGTATGTTTGATTTGAATTGAATCATTAGTATTGGATTCAATGTGAAAAATATCTATTTTGGGGCAATTTTCAGCCAATTTTGGCAAAGTTCATTGACCTTTGATCCCTGACCTTTAAGAAATTTCACCAAAAATGTCCTCAGTCTAGTAGTGATCCATCTTAGCACCATGTTTGGTTGGTATTGCTCCATTGGATTTGGATATATTTTGAAAATTATCACTTTAAGGGCAATTTTTAGCTAATTTTTGTCAAATTGTTTGTTTAAAACTGAAAGAGAGAAATGTAGTTTATTGTATTTCATTTGAATGTAAAATACATTCTTTTATGTTGTGAAATGTTTATTTAACTCAATAAAATAGCCTATGGAGGGCTAAAAAAATGCAAAAAAAAAAAAAAGTGAAATATCTCAGTACTATATTTGGTTAGAATTGTAACGTTGGATTTGGATTTGGGTTTATTGTGAAAAATATCAATTTTTGCAAAGTTCATTGACCTTTGACCTCTGACCTTCCAGCAATTTCACCAACAATGTCACCAGTCTACCCCCAAGTAGTGATCCATCGTTTCACTATGTTTGGTTGGAATTGCACCATTGGATTTGGATTTATTGTGAAAAATTTAAATTTTGGGGCAATTTCTAGCCAATTTTGGCAAAGTTCATTGACCTTTGACCTCTGAACGTACAGGAATTTTACCAAAAATGCCACCAGTCTATCCCCAAGTAGTGATCTATCTTTGCACCATGTTTAATGAGAATTGCATCCTTGGATTTGGATTTATTGTGAAAAATGTCAATTTTAAGCAAATTTTCACAAATTTCATTGACCTTTGACCTCTGACCTTTCAGGAACTTTACCAAAAATGTCACCAGTCTATCCCCAAGTAGTGATCCATCCTTGTACCATGTTTAATGAGAATTGCATCCTTGGATTTGGATTTATTGTGGAAAAGGTCATTTCAGGGCAATTTTTATTAAGTGACCTTTGACCTTTGACCTCAATCAGATTTTACCCCAATTTTACGCACTTTCATGCAAAACATACATGTACCAAGTTTGAAGCAAATCTGCTTAACGGTTCTCAAGATATTGCCTAAACGGATTCGGGACGGACTTACGGACGGACGGACGGACGGACGGACGGACGGACAACCCGAAAACATAATGCCTCCAGCCACTTCGTGGCGGAGGCATAAAAATCACAAATCCTCATGATGTTCGTGCCAAACATTTTGAGGATTTGAGGATTTGTCATTTAATCACTAATTACTCCAAATAAGCATCATTTGAAGGCAAATAACTTTCAGCAAGTTTCTAAAATGGACAAAACATGAATTTAAGACCATTGGTAAGAAAATTGCTCACGATCACCTTTGTGAAGGCTTTTTGTCTTCCCAATACAGTATATATGGAGTTAATGGCAACAAAATGTTGATGTATGTCAAAGTTACAAACAAAGTGTCTCACTTTGCCTCCAGTGTGGCTTTGATGTATGTAATGAGACTGGCCTTGTTGGGTCTCTGGTCACTGAGAGAGGAGAAGATGGTGATGGATTTGATGAGGAATGCCCTAGCCTTGTTACTTCTCTCTCTATCCTCCAGATCTCCTAGATACGCATCCACCATCAGCATGGTGGTATCCAGCCAAAACATCTCGTCCGTCTCCAGGTTCTAAACACAAAAGCAATCACAAATTTTGAAAAAGCCGCAACCCTTTTAAATCACAGTACATTTTTTAAAAAAAGATATAATTACAACACACCTTCGGGCCATGTTCAATATACGTTTTCAATTATTGTTACTTACCATCAATGGTTACTACCAGGTCAACATCCAATGAGGTCTCATTTTTACACATGTTGCCATGGTAGTTACCATTGATGGTAAGTTAATTAAGGACATATATGCAATATGGCCCTGGTCTTCTATATTATTGTTCTCCTGCTACTTTTGTACAAATATTTTCTAGTAAATCATAGCACAAAATTTGTCTTGCATCATTTAGTTCTGTGAGATATGAATCCTTTCATCCTCAGTGATTGAGTGATTCCAGCCCAAACAAAAGAAATGAAAGTTTCCCAGTGTACTTCCCAGTGTACAGGACCTCAATGAGAAAAAGTGAGGTCCATATAAAATGGACTGCCCTCTTTGCTCAAGACCATGTGGAACAACACCTGACGTCAAAGTCTGAAACACTTGATAAAACATAATGCACTCGGCTAGACGTGGCGACATCTTTACAGTGTAAAGAAATAGAAATCAAACTAGATCTTGGCTCTGTTGCATAAAACTTACCAATGATGGTAACTTTGCTACCAATGTAAACTTCTATGGAAACCTTGAATTTGATTGGCTGTTGAGCAATGTTACCTTGGTAGTTATGATTGATGGTAGGACACCATTAATAGTAAGTTTTAAACAACAGGGCCCTGGTGGATAGCGTTGCTGCCAGGCATGCAGTAGATGCAGGTTCCAGTCTTGCGTGGTGAACTTTTTCCTTGCATATTTTCTTATATACAGTGTGTCCCCCCAAAAAAGAAAACGCCCGTTTTTTGAGGTCGATAACATAATCATAAAACATCATATTGTCATAAAAATAACAGCAATATTGAGAGTAAAGTATCTTCTTTCGTTTGGTACCAAATTCATGATAAATTGTTCACGCATGACTGATTTCAAGCAATTACAAGTGCTCAATGTCAGAAACGTTTTGCGCAGAATAATGAATGTTGTTTGCACTACGTCGATGCTTCCTTACAAATCTTGACCATTAGTCCTGCGTAATTTGATTTTGACAATTATTTTTAAACACCTGTTGCTCCTCAACGCATGACTCTTATCTATCATGTGATGTGTCAAATGAAAGAAGATACAAAGTGCTTTCTAATGATGTGTATAATATTCCATGATTTTTTTCAGTCAACTAGAGAAATAACACAGAATCTCGGTTTCCTTTTTTCTTGGACACACTGTATATTAAAAGACTTATATGAGTCACACCAAAGGGCCAAATCTTGAGCCAGCCAAAGACAGACCTGTGCTTCCTTGAGTAGGTTGATGGCCTGTCCATAGTTAGCCTGGTCCGCTATGGCCAGACGAGCTAAGTTTAGTAGGATGTATGCCTGGGTCCAGCGGTCCTCAAAGGCTTCTGCAGCTAGGTAGGCTTCATCCAGGAGCTCCCTGGCAGACTGATAGTAGCCCTGCAGGGAGAAGAGCTTTGTCACAGCTGTTCAGCAGGCAAAATACATTTACCTGAAGTGCATGTTTTGGCCTTGGATGAATTTGCATCAATACAAAAAGGGTAAGAAAATCCCTGCGATTTGATTGGTCAAACAGTGTGGATTTTTTTTTTCTCCTGACAAACTGCTTGTGCCGTGCAAAGCATGTATGCATAAAATGTGCAAACTCTGCCAGCCACAAATCATTTCATTTTCCTTGCACCAGTATCTTGCATCAGTGACATGCGTCCAGAAAATTGCCCTTGCGCTTACGCTTGGGTTGTAGCCTATTGTGTGTATCTGTACAGTGTCGTTTACGATTGAATTTATATTTAATATTCAGTTACATTTTATTTTTTTATTTGCACTTGAAATAAGACTAATATTTTCAATTTTATGTATATGTTTTATATCTGTATCTGTATCTAGTTTATTTCTCTCCAATGCTGGAGGAAGACCTCCTCATCATTTTTCCACTTTGATCTATCTTGTGCCATTCATTTCCATGTCATACTACCATATTCTCTAATATAGTCAATCCAAATCCTACTTTGCCTACCCCGTCTTCTTTTTTATATATATAATGATAAATTATCTTGTATCTTGTACCCCCCCCCCCCATGCTCCCTTGAATGGTCCAATCACAATCTCTCCTGACCTGTTTGATGAGTATCTCTGCCTGCTGTGTCCAGGCCTGGCGATAAGTCACAGCACTCAGAGACTTCTGAAAGCCTTTGACCGCTTCAACAATGTCCGTCTGTGGAGAGACCATGGATGGACAGTGCCAAAGATCACACATCAGGCGTGAAAATCAAATCATGAGAGGTAGAAAAGAACATTCACAGTAATGAAATAATAATCTCATCTTCTGTTTCTTAACCTAATCCTATGGTTTCATCAATCAATCTGTTCCTTCATTTTATATGCAATAAGTTTAACAAGGGACAGAATATGTAAAAGGTTGGATGAAGAATCAAGTTCAAACAATCAATTATATGATAGTATTGTAGTGGTCAAGCTTTGGTCACCTTCTGGTCTGGAGGGATGAGTGCCCTGGTCAGCTGAGGCATCGTCTTCTTGTTCTTCCTGTCTGCGGTCATAGCTCTCTTGAGTTCCTCCAGCCGACCAGCCTCTCTCTGGACCTGAGCCTGCTGCTCACGCAGCTTGGAAATCTCATCACGGGATCTAAACAGCACAAGGGGTCACAGGGGTTACATGATAGGCCAAAGTCCAACAGGGCAAAACTAACAGTGTGTCCACACACTAAAAATTAATTGTTACCATTTCAGTATAGCTATACAACGAAACTCTGCGTGTGGACACTGACTGATACGTCGTATAAAGAAACATGGGTCCAGGCATTATTTTGAACTAGAACGGTATAAAGAATTAGAGTTAATCACTGTGCACCATGAGTGCCTGACGTACTCAACTCAATACAATAGCAGTGTCCAAATCAATGCAGAGGTCTATCTGGCATAGCATCAGCTATGGTCTGACATCAAACTTGCCACATTCGGATAAGTAGCTGTAAAACAAAAACTAGAAAATTGTCTTTGAGAAGATATCGTAGCATATATTTTTAGTTTGCTACTGCCCATTGTTATACAGTGTTTCTTTATATGTTTTATTAGTAAGCATCCACACACAACTTTGCATTGTGGAGCTCTACTGTTTTTGCATAGCTATATCATTTTGGGATAGCCATACCCGTATACCGTTTATTTGTGTGTGTGCATGGACAAGGGGTAAGTACAATGTGAGCAGGCTGCATCCAAGTTACAATCGCTGTACATCTTTATGCAACAGGGCCTAGGGGACTTACTTCGCCTGTTCATCTGTACTGAGGCTGGTCGGCATGACCTCTGCCTCGTGGAACTTGGCAGCAGCAGGCAGGTTGAGCTCCCAGCATGCCTCAGCAGCACTGCCAGCAGGAAGAAAGCAAAACAAAGTTGAAGACCACCATGTCTATGGCATGACAGGGTGCGCACAAGAAAAAATTATCTTGCCCATGTTGCATATATGTTCAATTACAGGTAACTACCATGGGAACAGGTGCAATAACGAGAGCTCATTGGCTATTGCCATGGTAGTTTACATTGATGATAAGTTACAATTATTGAAAACCTCTATGCAACATGGCACTGAATCTTATGGATTTATCAAAGTTATAAGGATAATGGATTATAGCGCAGGATCCAGGAGTATACAGTACAAACAAACTATTTTGTGTAGATACTCATTATTATATGTAGGACAAACTACAATGGAGATCTGTTAAAATATGGAGAAGCCCTGATATTTGAAAATTTGGGGAAATTTAAATGCTTACCCGGTATTCAATGGCCAATATGACTGCTGGTGTTTTAATAATGGCAAAAATTCAATAATACCACAAGAATTGATGTGCACAGCTGTTTGAAATGTTTTTACTTATTGTAGACTTTCCCTCAGTGAACAAACTATTATACATCACAAATGTATACATGACTGCTACTTGTAATCAGTTGAAATATATTCCTCAATGCATATTTGTTCATATATATTCAACATATATGTTCATATATATTCAACATATATGTTCATATATATTCAACATATATGTTCATATAAATTCAACATATATACATTCAACAGGGGCTTGCAAACACAGCAGCAAATTTGCCTGTATGAAGAACTCACATGAGGCGGTAGGTCTTTGCACAGGTCTCAGACACTACAATGTCCTTAGCAATGACCTCAGCCATGCTTAGAGCAGGAAAGATCAGGTGCGTGTAGTCTGCTGCCCTCAACTCTCTCACCAACGACTCCAGGTAATACAGGGTTAATGTCTGCAAGAAGAAGAAGAACAAGGAGGCTATTCCGAAAGTGATCTTAAGAATTTTTTTATTGCATCTCAGGGAGTTAGGTAAAATGTTATCTTTTGGTATTCTGAAAAGCCAACTTAGGATAAAAGAGCTAGAGATAAAGATATAATTGTCATATGCATAAGCCTCAGAGATTTTATGCAAATGAGCTAAATCGGTATTCTGAAACGCACATAGGTAAAAAAGTTACGATAAAAGATAAAACTGCTCCCGAGCAATTTTATCTCCGAACGCACGAGCCTAGGCCCTTACGTTTCCATTGCATTATGTGCAAAGATAATTTGCGCATTCAACTTTTGGCATGTAAGCGCACAAAATGTAATTAGGCGCACTGATGGACATTGATGCGCAATATCATTGCTGGTTTCATGACGTCACACCATCAGCTTGATGGCGTCAATGCATCAGTAGGAAATACCAAGTTGTTATGGGAAATGTGACATACAGTGATAGCGATGAGAAGAAATTCTTATGACCCACATGTTACATACCGGCTTGACAATGGACGCCTTGTTGATGCTTTCTCCTGTGGGGTCATGTTTAAAAGCTTCACAGATCTAATGAGAAGGAGAGAGAGATGTAGAGAGAGAGTTGATTGAATTGATGATAAAGGCCAGAAAAACTTTTGTCATGCAAGGTTGTTGAGTGCATTTCAAGAGCTGAACCTTACACATTAAATAGAACAACTATTAAAGATTCATATATCTGCAATAAAATCATTTTTGAACCAAAATAAACTGATCCACCCTCTTTGGTTTCTAACATGAACTCTCCCTGTGCAACTGTTTTGGTCCACATGAGATACATATTGGCAGCAAAATCAGTGCCATTGTATATGCTTTGCCTGACTCCCACTCGTTTCATTCTTGCTATGAAAGAATCGGGAAAGCTCTGCAGCATCGCCTGCTCCATGAATTTCCATTGACTGACTGATTGACTGCACAATTGACATTTGATAGCATAATACTGACAAACATATAAAGGTCATCAAACTTTTCAAAATTTTTTTTGGCAATGATAAATGACTAGATCACAAGGATTGGATTTGTACTAAAAGCGAAAGAAATAGAAAGGCTTCTTTGACCTCTTCTGGCACATCATAGCCAGCCCAGTCCTCGAGGGAGGTAGGGACAGCATCAATAGGCCCCTTCCTCTTGGGTTTCTCCTTGACCGGCTCCTGGTCCTTGCTACCCTTGCCCTTGTCCCCTGCACCCTTGGCCTTGCCCTTTGCTGACCCCTTGGCTGCCGTCTGGTCACTGGCAGCTGCAGCTTTGGCCATCTCTTTGGCCACTTGACCGGCTGATGTGATGGACACCTGTTTAATAGATCAAATCATGCAAATAGTTAAACATATGTTTTCAAGTACATTATTCTTTGACCCTGTTATCTAAGGAGCCTAAAATGCTAAGCACAAGTTGATGGGAAAACCCCAAAACAATATTGATGAGGGTTTGAGTGCATTTGCATCCAAACATTAATAGCTTTCTTCTCATCTGTTAAGCAATTTGCTCCCTAATCTATCTGCTTTAATGAAAATAAATTTGTTGGTGGAGTTTGATTCTCCTTTGAATTTCTCAAGTGCATTTCTTTTGTGCATTTCATTCCAGAGTACACAGAAACAATTAGCAGCCACCTGCACATTAAGATCACCTGCTTTAAAACACCAAAATTGCAGACCCCTAACTTGAGTTTTTGTTATTAATTCAACCTGGACATACTCATAGAGTCAAACTGGTATTTGTGGCAACCAGCATTATGAAAACGACGATGCATACATGTTCTCATTTAGATTTTACCTAAGCATGTAAATCGTATTGTCATGCTGTAAACGGCAAGTACATGTATGCTGAATAGTAATCTCACTTTCAACTAAGATAATAAAAAGGAATAAAAATAGTAAATAAGACGAGTGAACGAAGTATGTTAACCTGCATGAGCCGAGACAGAAAGCCCCATGCCAGGATACAGTAGTTGCTATGGGCGTGGCTGCCCCTCCTGGCAACCACAGCCAGCATGGTGTGGATGCGGACCAGGTATTCCAGGGTCTTAGCGCTAGTGATCTCCTCCACCATCAGGTCCAGGTTGGAGGCGGAGACACCAATGACACAGGCCCTCTGCACTGGGATGTAGTTGGCAGCGTCATTTCGTTCACTCTCTGGATAGGAGAACGAGAGACAGAGAGAAAGAGAGACAGACAAACAGAGAGAGAGAGAGACAGACAGAGAAGGACAGAGAAAGACAGAGGGATAGACAAGAAAGAGAAAGAGAGTAAGAGGGGGGAAGACAGTGACAGAGAAATGAAGAGATAGTGGTAGAGAAAGAAAGATATATAGAGTGAGGGCAAGGAAGAGAAAGAAAAAATACAAAAGTTATTTCTTGAAGGAAGAGAGTTTTGCATAGTGAAGCAGTCTGCAGTGAGATGTCAAGGTGCATTACATACTCTTACTGTAACACTAGTAATTTTCACGCGAGTACAAATTTCTTGGCACAGCACATGTACAACATATTCACGTGATGTTATTTTTGCTCACTCCAAAAACATCTGTACGATGCATTAAAATCATCAACAAAGCCCAAAAAGCATTATCATGAACAATTTAACCCCACAAAAAAGCTGATAGCTGTGCAACGTGTCACAGCATGCAACATGTGCATAATATGAATGCCAGTACTGGTAAATCTGGAATTCCCTACTGATATCTTACGCAGCTAGCCTACTGCTAAAAAAAAGCAGGCTGGTTTTTAATTTGCTGTGATGTTAAATTCACGTTGATGTCAAATATGTACTTGCCCGAAAATTACTGGTTTTACAGTTTAAAAAGGGATGTTGAGCAACTCCTTTCTCATGAAAGGGGTGTACCTAATGGATCACATTATCTAATTATGAACAGGAAATGAAAGAACGGAATAAGCAAGCGAACATTACATAACATTTCACATGACACACAGACACACAGACACAGACACAGACACACACACACACATACACACACACACACACACACACACACACACACACACACACACTCACACTAAATTCTGGGTGTAAGATACTAGTGTACACCCCTTTCTTTGTCAGCTTCAGGTGCCTTAATTAATAGCATGTAGCAGGCATTACCAATTCTGGCTTAATCTCAATCCATGATGATTTAAAATCTTATTACACGTCAAGTGCATGTACGGCTACAATGCTTGAATGTTTTCTCCCATTGCTCTTTACGCCTGTTGGGTATAGGTTTTCAATTATTGTAACTACCATGGCAATAGCCAATGAGCACTCATTATTGCACCTGTTGCCAAGGGAGTTAACTATTGATGTTAAGTTACAATAATTGGAAATCTATATGCAGCATGGCCCTGTTCCTATCATGCATACCACATTTCCCCTAATGACTGCAAGGCCGATCATTCAATTGTCTTACCATAGGTGACAACATGGACCTGTTCCTATCATGCATACCACAGTTACCCTAATGACTGCAAGGCCGATCATTGAATTGTCTTACCATAGGTGTCAACATGGCCCTGGTCCTATCATACATACCACGTTTACCCTAATGACTGCAAGGCCGATCATTGAATTGTCTTACCATAGGTGTCAACATGGACCTGTTCCTATCATGCATACCATATTTCCCATAATGACTGCAAGGCCGATCATTGAATTGTCTTACCATAGGTGTCAACATGGACCTGTTCCTATCATGCATACCATATTTCCCATAATGACTGCAAGGCCGATCATTGAATTGTCTTACCATAGGTGTCAACATGGCCCTGGTCCTATCATGCATACCACGTTTACCCTAATGACTGCAAGGCCGATCATTGAATTGTCTTACCATAGGTGTCAACATGGACCTGTTCCTATCATGCATACCATATTTCCCATAATGACTGCAAGGCCGATCATTGAATTGTCTTACCATAGGTGTCAACATGGCCCTGGTCCTATCATACATACCACATTTACCCTAATGACTGCAAGGCCGATCATTGAATTGTCTTACCATAGGTGTCTGCCGTCTTGTTGTCTGTGAGGGCTGGGGATGGAGGGCTGGGTTGTTGGTGGACCTCTCCTGCTACAGGTGTCCCCACCTTGGAGGATCTTTTGGTCTTCTTCCTACGTCCTTTCTCTGATCCTTGAAATTAATGAGAATTCATTTTTGACAAGATTTTATAAAAGATTAATTTAATAGTTCCTACTCTTCATCCCTTAGCTTCTTCTCCATTCCTTCCTCAGGATCTTCTGGATGATCCAAGTTGTGACTTGAGTCCGTAAGTTACATTCATGACCAATTGACCAATCGATTGGGTGAGTTTGGATTTCCATTCCTTTGCATTTTTCTATATTCCATTCTCTAGGGATACTGCTGCCCTAATCTGACAAAAGGAAGCAACTAACAAAAGAGACTTTTCTTGTAAATGAACAAAATGAGTCTGTCATTTGCATAGGCATCAGTGCAACACCACATCATGTTAGATTAATGATCTCGCAGCAAGATGAATATTTCTTGTCCAGATTTTGCCTGTATGTAGGGTACAATGCTGGGTACAATCTAAGAGTACCAATATCCCAGATTTGAGTCATTTATCACATGCTTCCTTTTGTCAAAGTAGGGCAGACTACTACCGAATGTAGTAGTATTCTGCTATTACCCCACCCCCAGTAATAGGCAGACTCCAAATATCCAGACCTAATTAGGGTTAATTGAATCACTACCTAGAGAAGAAATATCATGGTCATCTCACCTGCGCTCTTCTTGGCACTGCGCGTCCTGACTCTCATATTCAGGAGAATATCAGAGGCCCATTCCAGTTGGTCCATGCAGTCCTGGAGAGGGTACTGGTTGAGGTACAACCACTCCCCAAACTCTATCAGATAGTCTACCTTCTGCCAGTCACTAGATGGGAACTGGAAGGGGTGCAAAGAAGGGGTGTCACTATAGGGACAATGCATTTATGGTTGAGGTACTAGTTGAGGTACAACCACTCTCCAAACTCTATCAGATAATCTACCTTCTGCCAGTCACTGGACGGGAACTGGGAGGGGTGCAAAGAAGATTAACTCTTGCCATTATGGGGTTAAAGGTCAAGGTACTGGTTGAGGTACAACCACTCCCCAAACCCTATCAGATAATCTACCTTCTGCCAGTCATTGGAGGGAAACTGGGAGGGGTTTCAAGGAGATTAACTCTTTTTATTATGGGGTTAATGCATTTATGGTTGAGGTACTGGTTGAGGTACAACCACTCCCCAAACTCTATCAAATAGACTACCTTCTGCCAGTCACTGGATGGGAAATGAGAGGGGTGCAAAGAAGGGGTGTCATTATAGGGCCAATGCATTTATGGTTGAGGTACTAGTTTAGGTACAACCACTCCCAAAACTCTATCAAATAGACTACCTTCTGCCAGTCACTGGACGGGAACTGGGAAGGGTGCAAAGAAGGGGTGTCATTATAGGGCCAATGCATTTATGGTTGAGGTACTAGTTTAGGTACAACCACTCCCAAAACTCTATCAAATAGACTACCTTCTGCCAGTCACTGGACGGGAACTGGGAGGGGTGCAAAGAAGGGGTGTCATTATAGGGCCAATGCATTTATGGTTGAGGTACTAGTTTAGGTACAACCACTCCCAAAACTCTATCAAATAGACTACCTTCTGCCAGTCACTGGACGGGAACTGGGAGGGGTGCAAAGAAGGGGTGTCATTATAGGGCCAATGCATTTATGGTTGAGGTACTAGTTTAGATACAACCACTTCCAAAACTCTATCAGATAGACTACCTTCTGCCAGTCAGGGGAGATAGCAGTGGTGTAGAGAAGATTAATGCTTATCATGATGGGTCCATGTAATCCTATAGCAGTTATATGGTAGGTTCAGGTACAACCACTCCCAAACTCTATCAGATAGTGTATTTCTGTCAGTCATTGGTGGGGATAGGGAAGGGGGGTAAAAATGATTATATCTGGTCTGTATCAAGAGGATTAATCACATCACAATGGGATAAACAATTATTATTGAGGTGTAGTAAAAACCAAAAAAAATAAAGGACTGAACAAACCTTTAAGGCTTCAATGGCGTTTTGATAGGCTGTAAGCTGCTCAAACTGATCCTTGGAACACTTGGCCACCTTGTACCACATGAGGGCGACGTAGTCTTCACTCTCATCCTGGGATGGAATGATAGGAAAGATGGATCAAATGCAACACACCGTGCAGGGACAGGATGCATGTCATGCAAACAATTGTATAGGTTTGATAACCATTACAATGACAGAGCTTTGAGTGGTTGCTTCCATGGTTGCTACGGTTGTTGATTGTTACTTAACCCTTTGTGTGCCGCGTGTGTATTAATTCACTAGTAATACATATTATCTGGCACACAAGGGATTAATACAACAATTTTAGAGTTACACTCTATGTGAAATATGCCCCAGTAGTGAAAATGTACAGAATATATGCAAATCAAATGAAAGTGTGGGTATGGGAAACCATTGAAATAAACAATACATAACAAAACTTTATTACTCCAAGTTTGCATGAAACCCACAAATGTACAGGAACATACATATTAAGAACATCTAGAGGTTTTATGATAAGATAATTAATGAAGAGGGAGAAATAGAGAGAGAGAGAGAGAGAGAGAGAGAGAGAGAGAGAGAGAGAGAGAGAGAAAGAGAGGGAGATGACGGGAGAGAGAGGAAGACAAAAAAACAAAGAGAGAAAGAGAAAGAATGTGAGAGAGAGAGAGAGAGAGGGAGAGAGAGACTGGGAGAGAGACTGGGATAATCCTCACCCTGAATTTGGCAATGTCAACATGGATGTCTCTGCCTAGTTGAGCCTTTACCATCAGACGATGCTTGAAAATCAGCCTGGAGGGAATTCAAGGATGCACAGTTTATTTCTCAAAATGACATCCAGTTACCTAGATCATCTGCAGCGATAGAATGCAACATATCACTAAAAAGTTGGACAATGTGGACAAGTAATATAACAGTTTTGGAGGTTTGATGTTTTGGTAACTCATCACTGATTGAATCAGCAGCACCAAGCGCTGCCATGTGAGCCTGGCGACTTACAGACGGTGTCTGGTACGGGGCATGTCATTCACAGCTTTGTCCATCGCAGCCAGCGCCTCCTCCCAATCTCCCTACAATAGAAAACAGATATCATACAAATTCATTATAAATCTACAGATATCAACCATGATAAATTGCTATTAAAAATGATGATTTTTAAAGGCTAAAGAGCCGTAAACAGCTTCATAGTGCTGAAATTAATGTGTCATGCAAGGATAAACCAATGTTGGCAAGCTTAAGGAACAATTGCTGCTTAAATTATGGTGCTCTTCTAAAAAAAAAAAAAGACTTTCAATACAATCTTAACTTTACCAATGTCCTTCATAAGAAGATGTCCCTACTACTCATTGTTTAAAATAATATTAATTGAAAATCACAAAGGGAAGAAATCAAATTCATCCGACTGACCTGGTCTGCATAAGCCTGGAAGACAACACCATAGATTGCTGCCCTCAATGTCAGGTCGTCATCAGGGTCTGATAGGATGTCTACCACAGGAAGGGGTTGGGTGGTGGTGGCTACGGAGGTCACAGACCGAGCGGTGAGGGCTGCACCCCCTCCCTCACCCTCCTCATCTTCCTCATCGCTCTCTGTCCTCTGTGGGATCACAGATTGATTCCACTTTTAACAAGGAATTTCCTTTCATATCAACAATACACTGTATCATTGAATGGGTGATAAAACATTGTAACTCCATCCACAGCACAAATTACTCCCTTTTTTCAGAGTGCTAAGAGGGCTAAGAACCAATGTGATGTTCGGTGTCGCACATGACATATTTTTCTGCAAAAATATGGCCTCCTCTTCAGAGCTCTATCAAGTTAATTAAATCAAAGGGGATATGGCTTCTCACCAAAGACCGTAGAGCGCAAGACTACTCTCTCATATTTGCAAACAAAAAAGTGTAGTACGCCATGGCTGCATGCACTGCGCGTATCATTTTTTTGAGAAAATAAAAAAAAAACGATGGATGAATCCACAAATATTTCTAATAATATATGCTACTATGTATAAACTGATCCCCCGACCCTACCTCTCATTTTCCCCCCTTTTGCTCTCACACATTCAGGCCTATACTTATTTACACCTGCAATCTCGTAAAAAAACAGACGACGTAGCCATATAATGTCCGCGTTGATATTTGCTTGGGTCCGGGAACTTGCTTCTTAAAATAGCGCCCATGTCCTACTACAGCTTGTTCGGAGAGTAATCCGTCTCACAGCATTCTAAGGTCTTTGCTCCTCACTGATATTTAACACTGAACACTTCCTTCCCTGATCGCTGTGTATTCCAAACATTAAGAATCAAGACTCTGTTGAGTTCAAGTAACTGGGTTAAGCCTTTTTTTTTTAAAGTTTTAAAGTTTTGACACAAATCGCTTAAGATCCATAACTATGATTAGCCTATGGGCGCAGATTTCACAATACCAACTGGCTTAGCAACGAGAGTTTTGGACTGCATGTTTTTTCAGAATACCACTCCTGGGCCCTGTTGCATAAAACTTACCACTGATGGTAACTTTGCTACCAATGGAAACCTTGAATTTGATTGGCTGTTGAGCGATGTTTCTATGGTCATTACCACTGATGGCAGAGTAACTATATAATGGCAAGTTTTATGCAACAGGGCCATGGTTTATGGAAGCCAGCTTACCACTTTGACATCTTTCTTGTAGGTAGCGTTGATGCACTCCAGGATGAGACTCAAAGGCTCTTTTAGCAGCTGCCGTTCCAGGGGCTCTGAGATCAACATCAGGCAAGCATTCCAATAGCGCCGCGCCGCAGTGATCACCAACTCATAGTTGTTGGCCTTACGTCCGTACCTGAGCAGAACAGGCATACAGACTAAATGACCCACTGTACACTAGCCTGGGGGGGGGGGGGGGGGGGGTTCACCAAGATGTGAGTATGTAATCCATGACTTAAAGCACGACTCGTGACCTGTTCTTGGGTGCCAAATCAGATCCTCAATGATTTTGATTCCCATCAGCTAAAGTTAAAGTCTGATCTTAGCATATTAAAATTCTTCTTGTTGACAAGCATCAGAATAAAAAGTGTATAATTTGTCAAATTTGATTAGGATTTTAGGAAATTCACTCCCACTGTAAAGACAGGAACAAATTGGGGTATCAAATGCACAGGTAAAATGATGCATAGCCTTTTGAGAAAAATGGACATTAAAACAAATTTAGTACACAATATGAGAATGCATCTCAAACGTGACATTTTAACAAATCGTAACTTTCTTATCCTTTGACAGATTTTTTATCAAACTTTCACTGACATGTTTCTTCCATGTGTCTCCTTTTATTGAAACCAAAATAATTTTAGGGTGAATTTTCCCTTTAACTTTAAAGGGTGGACTTTCCCTTTAATGTTGTCCCCATCCTCACCTGGCGCTGTACAGGAAAGCTTCCATGGCCGCTCTGCGTACTGCGTTGTTCCCATCCATCACACGGACGTGGCTCTGACCCAGCACACAGCTGGCATAGGACAGCATCTCATACCAGACCATTTGTTTGTGCCTGGATTCAACCATGAGGATGGTACATTATTGAATGTAAGATAAAATTGTGATCAAAATTAACCGACTTGTAACCCTAGCAGAGTCATTGTCCTTTTAATTTTATTTTCATTTTGAGCATTTGTTCCTGTTCAAATTCAAATAAATTACATGATTTCAAGGATTCATATATAATAAAAACACAATGCATCATAACTATTTACATTTACTACATACAAACACAAACAAAACAACAAATGAAACCGAGACTTGCAACTATAGAACCATTCAAGATATTTTTCTTTAAAACAAGATTATCAATTAATAATTTCGGAAAGGGGTGGACAACTAAAAGCCAAGGAGAGGCTTGATAAGTTTTGGGCGTGATAAGTTTTGAACCCTGACCACAGGAAGAAATCGTCACTTAGTGATCAAATCAGTCAAAATCAGACTTGATGACTGCAGGACCTTCGTGCCAGGATTAAGAGTTCCCATAATCCTTGCCACTTCTACATATCCCTTACCTATTAAAATTGTTCAAAGTAGAAATAAATCATTCTTTCCCATTTTCCAAAAATGTTAAGGTTGTGTATCTTAATGATAAACTCATAGTCAATTAGTAGGTATGTGTAATGATGCGCATAATACTCCAAACGAATGATTAATTCTGTGCGAGATGGAATGACCATTTATACAATCTATGTTGCTATACATGCAACAGCGACATGCAAAGTGTTAACCAAAGTGACAATGCATGCATCCCCTTCATTCGCGAAAATATAGGCTTACACAGTGTTCATAACAACCATGGGATTAACATAGCATTTAGTCACCGTTTAACCCTATATCCTGTATCAACAAGTTTATGATAATGAACAGACAAGTGGGATATGATGCTTACTCATCCAGTCTGCGGTTCTTGACGGGAGCCCCGTCAAACGCCATGGCCTTGGCTGCGCAGCGCATGACGAGGGAGTGGTTGCGAGCCTTGTAGGCCAGGTAGGTCAGCCGGCCCCACACCTGCAGCTCAACCGACGCATCAGGCCACTGGCACTGCTCCACCAAGTTGCTCAGCTGTAGGTAGGAACGAGGACGGTTGCCAGTTACATCATCAGACTCAGATTCCATATTTAATATGTCTTCTTAGCAGTTCTAAGCCAATCTCCTTAAGCTCAACTCTTCTATCCATTATTTGACTGTTGATGTGAGTTTCCTATATTGTATATTTCTACTTCAAGTTGCTCAGCTATAAGTAGTTAGGAGCGAGGGTGGTTAACACTTACATTATCAGACTCAGATTCCACATTTAATATGTCTTCTTAGCAGTTCCAAGCCAATCTCCTTAAGCTGACGTCCTCTATCCATTATTTAACTGTTGATGTGTGTTTCCTATAATGTTTTTTCTACTTTAATATAAAATGGTTTGTCTGTATATTTCTACTTAAAGTTGCTCAGCGATAAGTACTTAGGAGTGAGGATGGTTAACATTTACATTATCAGACTCAGATTCCATATTGGTGTCTTCTTACCGGTTATGAGCCAATCTCCTTAAGCTCAACTTCTCTATCCTTTATTTCAATGTTGATGTGAGTTTCCTATAATGTTTTTTTTGCTACTTAAACATAAAATGTTTATGGTTTGTCTATTCAATGTTTGTTGATTGATGTAACCGGGGCCACCAGGTAAACAATGCTACGCTCACTGACGGGGCTATACAATTTTTAAAAAAGTTGCTCAGCGAGGTATGAGGTCTACAGGATTACCATGATCATGCTCAAATCACATTCATCTTCTTACTGTGTCTTCTTACAAGCAGCAAATCAGAGAATTCTTACATCATCAAATATCTCTGACCACTGGCACTAGTGCACCAAGGGGTGTTTCACCAAGACGTGCAAAAGTTACACACAACTATACACGCAACTGGTGACCTTTTCTTGGGTGCCAAATGAATTTCTCAATTATTTTGACTCCTATCAGCTTAAATTGAAATCTAATCTTTGTAGATTAAAATTCTTGTTGTTCATTAGCATCTGAATAAAAAGTTTATAATATGTCAGATTTGATTAGGACTATAGGAAATTCACTCGCACTATGTTAAAACAGGTCTGGATCAAATAGAGATATCTCATTTAGCACAAGAACAGGTCACCAGTCGTGCATTAAATTTAGCGTAATCTACACACATCTTGGTAAAACAGGGCCCAGATTACTCGGGTAGAAAGAAGGTCACAGGGATAACTTACATTGACATCAGATTCCTTTTAGATTATATCGGTCTTTTGATAGGCTATTCAGCCCTGAACGGGATCGCAAGGATGAAATTAGACTTATCAAAATATTTTCACAAGCTCAGTTGAAAAACATTTCAGTATTTAAAACAATACTAAAAGTCACATTATATCTATCAAAGTCTGGAATTATGAACAGCCCATGTAAAACAAAAGTTAATCAGCCAGGAACAATGAAAAAAATGACTGTTTGATGTTACACTTGTACTTAGTTCATTCTTAAAGGAAGAGTGGGTTTAAAAAATACCTAGGTGGTAATAAATACACACTAAATGAAATACATGTATACACAACATAAGACACACACTTCAGAACTCTGTGTGAATATTAGACAGAAAGACTAATGCAGAATATGTTTTATGTGTGGATCATGATGCACATTCATCAATATTTAGAGATTTGAATGAGAACTATCTCAGCTTACATCGTTCAGAGACGGTGCATCCTTGAAGTCATTGATGCCATTCCCATTCAGCGTAAGCATCTCCAGGGCAACCAGGCATCGGGTCAAAGGTCGCTGTCCATCCATGTTGCTCTATTGCATGATGGGACAAAGACGTAAACGTATCTTAGCGATGGGCTTTGTATCTAAAGGAGTAACAAGGCTCCAATCTATACACTATTCGGAAGTTGATAATGATATGTAATCTCCCGATATCAAATTATTGTCACAGACACTACAAACTAGGATATCAATATTCATTGTTTTCCAAGAAAATGAAGTATAATGCAATACCCTCAACTCATCAATATTTCATAGCAAGAATGTATTATGAATTCACTCTTCTTGCAATCAATTTTTCTTCAAAATTCAACAAAGGAAACAATGCTGATAATAACAGGAAGAGCAACCAAAGAAAGAAGATTGAAATACTTTGTAGATAAAGAAGACAGAGAAGGAAGTGGAAGACGAAATGGGGGGGGGGGGGGGGGGGGTGGAGATAACAATAAGGAGCAGGGATTGAAGACAATAGTTTAACCTAAAAAGAGCTAAGAGAGCAAAAAGGAAGACAAGGAACTAGAAGGGGAGAAGTAGCTGGATGAGAAGGGAAGAAATAAGGAACAGGAAGATAAGTAGAGGAAAGAAAAGGAGGATAGGGTTGAAAAAGAAAGAAAGGTTGAGAAGAAAAGACAGATAGGAAAACAAAGAAGATATGAACAACAGAACAAGAGCAATAAAACCTAGAGCAATTCGACTGCCGCGCAGTCGATAAATATGCCTCCGCCTCTTTGCTAGCTCTATTTAGATTTTTTCGTTCATTTACAGGATGGAGCACGCTATCCTTATTACTGGGTGTATGCCTAAAATTTCTTTGTTAACTATTTAGATTTATTCTCAGAAAACCTGTCTGGTGGGCAATGAACCATTTAATTCCTATGTGAAATGAAAATATCATATTCTGTTTTTCCATGTTTGGCCAAGTTAGGCAATGTTCATTGACCTTTGACCTCTGAACTTTCAGGAATTTTATCAAAAACGTCACCAGTCTATTCCCAAGTAGTGATCCATCTTTGTACCACGTTTCATGAGAATTGCATCTTTGGATTTGGATTTATTTTGAAAAATATAAAGCTTGAGGCAGTTTTTGACCTATTTTGGCAAAGTTCATTGACCTTTGACCTCTGAACTTTCAGGAATTTCACAGTCTATTCCCAAGTAGTGATCCATCTTTGAACCATGTTTCATGAGAATTGGATCCTTGGATTTGGCTTCATTGTAAAAAAGGTCAATTTGGGTCAATTTTTCACAAAGTTCATTGACCTCTGACTTTTGACCTCGATCAGAATTGACCCCTAATTTACACACTTCATTGGTTTCATGCAATACACACGTGTACCAAAATTGAAGCAAATCTGGTTAACGTTTCTAAAAATATTGCCTAAATGGATTCGGGACGGACGTACGTACGTACGTACAGACGGACGGACGGACGGACAACCCGAAAACACTTTGTGGCGGAGGCATAAAAATGTGAATGATAAGCAGACATGGAGAAGAGCTCTACCTGGGCCCTGTTGTAGAAAACTTACCATTGATAGTAATTTTGCTATCAATGGCAACTTCTATGGAAACTTTGAATTTGATTGGCTGTTGAGTGGTGTTACCATGGTAGTTACCATTGATGACAGAGTTACCATTAATTTATGCAATTTTATGCAACGGGGCCCTGATGGGGTCAGAGCAGGGAGAAGAGGATAGAGGCAAAGAAAAATATTGTAGAAGTCAAATTCTTGCCTGGTCCTGATTTACTTTGCTCATTTTCCCTACAGAGCACGGTCTTCTAGAGAGTTGTCATTGATCACAACTTGACTTGCAATTTATAAATCAAACGTAATTCTGGATATCAGAGATAGGGGATTTGGATCAATCACAATTCTTTATAAGACAGGGTCCCTATCAATCAGTGATATGGGCCCCGTTGCATAAAACTTACCGTTGATGGTAACTTTGTCATCAATGGTAACTACCATGGTAACATCACTCAACATTCAATCAAATGCAAGGTTTCCATAGAAGTTGTCATTGACAGCAGAGTTACGATTAATGTTAAGTTTTATGCAACAGGGCCATGGAGAGCAACAGTAAAAGCAGGATGAAATGATGATTTCTAGCTAATGATAGGCCACCAAATTTCTTCTAACTAGCAGTTTCCTCTCACCTCGTCCTCAGTGCCCAGACCTTTGTTGATCTGCTGACTGAGTAGCTGCTTGACCCTGGTCCAGGTGATGAGTAAGGGATGTCTGATGGCAATGGGTACCACGTCCAAGGGTCTGGAGCCATTGGTCATATCAATGCCGTACTCGCACACCTTGAGCAGAACGATAAATGAGAAGAATGACTGAGCAACAGTTGTCTGATGGCAATACCTGGAAGGAAAGAAGATGACCAATGGGTACCACGTCCAAGGGTCTGGACCCATTGGTCATATCAATGCCGTACTCGCACACCTTGAGAAGAACGCTAAATGAGAAGAATGACTGAGCAACAGTTGTCTGATGGCAATACCTGGGAGGAAAGAAGATGACCAATGGGTACCACGTCCAAGGGTCTGGACCCATTGGTCATATCAATGCCGTACTCGCACACCTTGAGAAGAACGCTAAATGAGAAGAATGACTGAGCAACAGTTGTCTGATGGCAATACCTGGGAGGAAAGAAGATGACCAATGGGTACCACGTCCAAGGGTCTGGACCCATTGGTCATATCAATGCCGTACTCGCACACCTTGAGAAGAACGCTAAATGAGAAGAATGACTGAGCAACAGTTGTCTGATGGCAATACCTGGGAGGAAAGAAGATGACCAGGGGTACCACGTCCAAGGGTCTGGACCCATTGGTCATATCAATGCCGTACTTGCACACCTTGAGAAGAACGATAAATGAGAAGAATGACTGAGCAACAGTTGTCTGATGGCAATACCTGGGAGGAAAGAAGATGACCAGGGGTACAAAATGCATGGTTGTTGGTCTCGGTGACACAGTTGAGCTGAGGGCCCTAATGTTGGATAGGGATGATTGTTGGGCTGTGATCAGGCCCCAAGTTAGTACAGGCTAACGTGCATTCTCGCATTGCATCGAATAGTTGATACACAAACAAAATAAAAGCTTGGTAATCTGAGAAGCTGACAGGCAAAATGTTGATTATCAGACAAATCATAATGACGTATTTGGAAAAATGCGTAAGAAAGGAAAAGTGTACATAGGATGCAAAATGGTAATTGTTACCTCCAATGCTTGTTTGATGTCATTGCTCCCCTCTGGGTCGACGTTGAGGACCAGCTTGCTCTTAGTGCTCGTGTGACTAGCCACAGACTTGGGCTTCCTTGGGGAGGGGTCAGGATCCTTGGCCCCTTTACCCCCTTTCCCCTGGGGTGGGGCAGGCTGGTCTGGCTCTGGTTCACCCGTGGGGATCCAAGGCAGCATGAGACCAACGGCCAGGGCGTTACACAGATTCACCAGCAGCACTGTCTCACTGCATGTCAAAAGAGAGGGGGAGAATGAGATAGAAATTACCAGCAGTGACTGTTTTTTGTCTCAATATTCTAATAAAATTATCATTATCTGTGAAAATCTTGCATTCATTCATTCATTCATTTATTCATATGATTCTATGTGGACAACTAATTCAACCAGAATCTTTACTCTTATTTTAATCAAGTCTGTGCACGTTTGACTAATGAATGATTGAAACGCAAGGATTCAAATCCTCGCTATTGCTTCACGTACCTGGCATGGCCAACTTGCTTGAGTGCCTGCAGCAGTGCTGTGAAAGGGGCTATCAGCTCCCTGTGCCTGTTCTGTGTCAGGACGTGGTTGGTGTAGTTCCAGAGGTATGAGGCTGCGCTGCATACCACCCAGGACTCTTGCAGAGTCACTCCAAGCTCCGCCGCCCGCAGAAAACCTTTGGTGGCTGAGGCCGTCAAGTCCTGGATGAAATCACTGTAAGGAGAAATAGTGTGTCTGAATTCTTGGAATGCCAATCATCTGTTACCTATTTATGATTGATTGCAGCAGGGCCTCGTTGCATAAAACTTATCATTAATGGTAACTTTGCCGTCAATAATAACTACCATGGTAATATCGCTTGACAGCCGTTGAAATGCAAGGTTTCCATACAAATTGCCATTGCTAATGGTAGCAAAATTACCATCAACAGTAAGTTTTATGAAACAGGTCGCAGGTTGGGCCTTAAATATGCCATTCTGGTGGCTCTGGTGGGTACACAATAATAAGAATAGAGCATATGCAACAAAAACCAGCTCAAATGTTCTTTGAATGTTTCCATGGTGAGAATGTAAATTCTTATTTAGAAAATAGTAACACTGCATCTGTCAAATATCCTGAATATCCTACTGCTTATCAGGCAACAAATTAACCATCAAGCTATTTCTAGTTCATGGATTAAGACACAATCACATGGAAACAAATACTTCAGTAAGTGAGTCAAATATCCTGAAAGAATACAGCCACATGGTGTTATCAAATATCTTACCCTTTTTCTAAATAGTATTATTCAAATCTATTCATAAAAAAATGTCAAAGAATGCAAAAGCACCTTTAAAGGGTTTATTCATTCTTTAATATTTTGCTAACGTTACATAAACTACATTACTAAGAAGTTTAATGCATAAGTCAAGATTCATTACTATAACAATACTTAGTGTTCTTTTGCAAACAGGATGGAAGCAAATTACTAGAGAAATAGATTGGTTACCAATAATCAATCCAGTCGGGGTCTTCCTCTGGTTTCTTGGGGATGTAGCCCTTGGGTTTCTTCCTCTTATCCACTGGTGGGATGGGCTTGTTGTACATCTCTACCCCCTCAGATCTCAGCAAGTGAATCAAAGCCTGTGGCACAAAGTAACGCAAATAAGAGGCAGTCAGACTATGCCAAAATAACCTGAATTTGAAACTTGCAGTTATTCAATGACTCACGATAGGTGATCACTCCATGCATGATGGCACGCACAGCAGCCATTGAACAAGACCATAACACCAGAGCCAAATTAACTCAACTGTGACAGTACAATGCTACAACTTGTGTCTGTGTGAAAATCTCTTCATTCAGTTAGAAAAAGGCTAGCAAGGAAGCAGCTGAAACGTTATACATTGCCTATTGTGAGTCATAAAACAACTTCAAGTTTAAAGGCTTTCATGCGTCGATTCTGTGGAGAGACATCACTATTTAACTGCTACGCTTACTTGCGAACTCAACGCACGTACGCGGCACGCAGCGAAATGGCTAGCCACAATCAGGGCCGAAGGTTAAGCTTCGGTAAGGATCGTGCATTCTAACCAGACGGGTAAATGCGTAAGTGCCCGAGAAACAATACACATAGGTAAGTGTGCGTTTTGCACGGAATGCACGGCGTAAGCAATATGGCAGCGCGCTAGGGAAATATAATGCATACAAGGCATGAAAGCCTTTAACTTTTCATTTATGACGATTGGGTAATGTTTTTCGACATAGTGATCTGAATTTTATTTCCCACTATTTTAAAACCCACAACTCTGTGGTCACATCAGTGTCAATTATTGCACTTGATGAAAATAATGATGATGATAATGATGATGATGATGATAATGATGATGATGATGATGATAATACTGAAGATGACGATGATGATAATAATGATGAAAATGATGATAATGATGATGATAATGATAATGTTGATGATAAAAATGCTGAAGATGATGAGATTCATGAAGATGACCACCAAAACAAAGGATGAAAGTAATGCTGAAAATAATGATAAAGAATGCTGAAAATGAATAATGATGCAATGCACACCTCTGAGTTGAGGAAGTGGACCTCTGCCAGCATGCGAACGAGGTCCTTGTCCGACAGGCCCAGAGACGGCTCGACGATGGGTGCCTGGGTCTTCTTCCGTCCTGTTGGTGTCTCGGCTGACAGCTGGTGGTCACTGGCCTGGCTCGCACTGACAGGGGGAGCACATACAGGACAAACATTGGCTCACCAATCTCCTCATTTACCAATAATGATATGAGTATTTGTGTGCGCTATACACCAGAAGTACCATAGCGCCTACAATCTTCAAATAATACAATACAAATCAATAAGAAATAGAACAAGTTTCCTGATAAAATAGATCTGTTTTGAAGTGTGAAACTTTGTAATGCAGAACACTCTGTTACATTATGTGGGACACTATTCCATGTTTTTGGAGCTGATATACTAAACCTTTTGTCACTAATTGATAGCATGCTTCTCTGAATTTTCAGGAGGCCTTTATCTGCCTTTGAATGAAGTGTTTGTGTAGGTACATATAAGGAAACCATATGATAGGCAGGAGCACAGTGTGAGAGAAATTTATCAATGCACATGCAAAGTTTGAAGCAAATGTGTTTTTGAATGGGAAGCCAATGGAGTTCTCTTAGTGGAGTAGTAAGTATTCCACTACGGACACCAACTATCAGTCTAGCTGCATGGTTTTGAATTGTTTGCAACTTTTTCCTATCACGTACTGATTAAACGGTGAACAGTGAATTACAATAGCCTAATCTGGACATTACCAGGGCTCTACCCACATGATGACAAGTTATATTCTTACTTATACATAGGTATTCCATGTCTGTATGTCTTCACTCAAGTATCATAGATCATTACAAGTTATCTATCCAAAATGAAATATATACATGCATGGTATTTGTAAACCGATATAAGCTCCGGCGGTATAACTTTTCCCCCTGATATCGATATATATATACTTTTTCATACTGTGATATATAGATATATTGGTATGCCGTTGGAGCTTAAAACAATGTACTTGAATAATGATGCATTTGCTCTTGTAAGCATGTACATTCCAGCCTTTGGGCTGCCATACAAGATTTTGTAAAGCAAACAAGCCCATTTATGTTAAGTACATCATCAACATGTACTAACAAATATAGCCAAACAAACCCATTTATGGAAAGTCACACATCTCAAATCAAAAGTAGCCCAAACTGGCTCTCACTTGTCCTGCCTGGTGTCTGGCCTCGAGGGCGACTGTGGCTTGCTCCAGCGATTGTCATCATACAGCAGACAAAAGCGAGCAGCCACGCGACAGATGTCCCAAACCTCCTGCTTCCTAGCCGTCTTAGCCAGGTCTCCCCACAAACGGGCCCTGGGGTGGGGTGGGGTGGGGTGGGGTGGGATGGCAAGAGTTAGTGTTCCAATCATACATGTCACTTCATTAATATCAATCCTCCACATTCATTACCATTGCAATTTGGCAGCAGTGATATATTAATCTGTTAATATTGATTATGATTTGAGCTCACCCACTGGTGAAATTCAGTAATAAGCGCAAGTTCTCTTCTTTTAATCCCATGTGTTGTATTCTTGTGTTTTAAGTTAGCAGAAAGTTTCTTATACAACACAACAATTTTTATTGATTGATTGATCTCCCAAATGAAGGCATGATATTTACTAATAGGAGATTCTCTATCATTGCATATCTTGTGCTTCATGCATTTAGTTTATTTTAACTTATGATTATTTTTTTGGGATACATCTAATATTTGGAAACATCAATGCCTTGATACAATTTAACCTCTGCAAAGTTCTCTTGTTCTAAATTTGATTTGTTTGTCTGACCTTTCCCGCTCGTTCTCGCTGCCGAGCCTCTTGACGTGTCCGCTGGCCTTCTTGGTACCCTTCTTGAAGTTTCTGGCCTTGGAGCCCAGCTGAGCAATGATGGAGTCTGCCCCTCTGCCCCCAGCTGCAGGGACAAACAGGCTCACCCAAGTCAGGTCAAGTCAAGTCAATAGACCATTTTCGTAATGTATGCACAAGACCTTTCATTTTGCACATGGCCGCAACCTCGGACAAACAAAACACTGCCCGTCGTCTGCACCGTACCGTACCGCACGCATACGAAGTACACAATGCGGCGCTAGTTCATAAGTGTATCCATACTTTGGCACTTATTTCATAAATTTGAACCCTAAACATAACCCTGACCCTAACCCTAAACCTAATTCTAAACCTAACTCTGACCCTAACTCTAACCCTAGAAAACTTGTTGCCGTTAAATTCTTCCAAAAAAGTGATTTCTACGTCTCCATTAGCGCCCGTTTCGGCCCTAGCCCCAATACTGCTGCGGCGAGCTATAGCCGTGACTACCCGCGTACGCTGCCGTGACTCATGAACTATCGCCCATAATGCATGGGTCACGGGTACAATCCCGGGAGTACAATATTGCACTCGATTCACTTTTTTCGTTCTAATTAAGACCTCGTTGTGGACAATACATATATCAGATTTACACAGCTGGCAAATAACAATTAGTAAAGTTATTTTTTTAGTTATTTTTAAAATTATTAAAGTTAATTTTTTTAAAGTTATTAAAGTTATTTTTTTAGAAGAAAGTTCGGCAATAATCGGCGATAATCTCGGTGAACCACTGCTGCCACGGGATATATATGCACGGCCGGGCTCTCGGTATTCGCAGCATGGCCTAAAATGCAAGGTGAAGATTTCTTCCATTCCCGAAACAAACTAAAAAAAAACTCGATAAGTGCCATCTCTGAATCAAGGCATGTGGAAGGAAAGACTTGACAACAGACAAAATCAGGAAAGACAGCTACATTTGCTCCAAGTATTTTTTTTTTTACGGGAATAGCCGGCTGCGACAACAGATCACCCAACCCGCCGCACCGCACTCTCTCAGCGCGAAACAAGTAAGACAGCGAAAGCCGTGCGGCCAGCTCCCCGAGAGAGACCTAGTAGCCATCGACCCGCTTCCCAAACGACAGAAAGCTACGGCCGAACAATGTTTCATTTTGATGAACACATACCCATCGTGTAACTGCAACTTCATACAGTATACCTTATTATGAGTGAGCGATGTAAGTTGTATGTAAGTATGTGAAACTATTCCTTCCCATACGTTTCATTCATTTTTTTAGAGGATTTATATTTGCATTTTCACGTAGCGTAAGCTCCACGCTGTGGGACGGGCCGGCGAGGTCCGGGTCTGAGGCAAGTGTGTTCACGCTGCTTTACTGCTTTCGCGAGCTGAAAAAGCCGACACTTCGAATACCCGGTGGTAGAAACAGCCTTATCCTTCAAAAATATCCTGGATCTGCTTGACAGTCATGCCGTCAGGAGTTCCTGTCGATGTCGACGACATCACAGAATTCCCTCTTATAAAAAAACGCTCTTTCAGGTAAAATAAGACGAAAATAAAACGAAAACATCGATCGGGACACCCGCTGGATTCGCACGCAATGATATGCGGACAAGATGCCGAGGATCGCTAAGCTTGACCGAGGTAGCAACAGTAACTATGGATGACGTCATTTTGCATACATTACGAAAACGGTCTATTCTCCTTATCACATATAGCTCTCCAAATCTGAACGTGTGTGGTGCTCTAATTTTTTTACCATTACTTCTTGGGATATGAACTTCTGGTTCACGAACATTCTATAGCTATCGTCTTGCTTTTGTCTTTTCATTCTTTCATTTAGTCCATCCACAATCAATGTTGAGGTAGGAAAAAACATCGCCGTGAGTGATTGGTGGTATTTTTTTAAAGTCCTATGTCCATGTAACAACCCTTCCATTTTAATATTATGAGGTTTACGAGGGTCGAAATTACAGATTTTGTGTGTTACTGCGTGAATTGAATACGGACCAAACTCTTACCGGAAGTATACGTCCCAAGAGCAATCGATCGGATATAGGTATCACAAGGTGATATCGCTTGATATCGGCTATATGCAATAGGGAAAATTCAAGGGCCCTGACCCTTGCTCATTTGTTATTCCTTTCCCAGGGGCCTATCAACCTACAAACAAAGCTAGGGTTGTGTCCTAACCCTAACCCTTGTTAAGAGGCACCTCATCCATATGGTAATCCATTAAAACAAATGGAAATTGTAGATCATTCAGTACTATGTTCATTCATGAGTCCAGGCTCAAGTCTTTAGATATACACCAGCTGGGATAGTGCAGTTGAGTGCATGGACACAACAGCCTCTAATAACAACTATGTCTCATTAAAACAGACTTCGCACTACTCCATAGCCTCTCATGAAGGAGCCAGACCAGAAAGTGGGATTCGGGCGTAGTCTGTTTTACCAGACATAGCCGTTAACAGATTTGGTTGTGTCCATGCACTCCACAGCTAAGGCTAAGATAGTAATCCCACATATTCAAAAGGAATACACACAAATCCCAAAGAGTGCCATTTTGTCTGGTCCACAAACAATTAAAAGCTTGTTCTTGAATATGGGCTTCCACCAAAATGACTAGCACTATTTATCTATCCGTCCCCTCACTCACCCTTTGGCTCCCGCTCACTCTCCAGCACCAGCATGAAGGCATCCGGTGACAGGGCCTGGCCAGCCTTGACCAGGAGTGACCGCTTCATCAGCACAGTGCCAGAGTCAGCACTGGTCCTCGCCTGGGTGTGACAAAGGGTCAAATCAGGGTCAAATCACAAACAACAAACTAAGTTGGAACCAAACAGACACATTTCAGGTGCCCAAGTCAGCATTGGTCAATGTCTTGGAGAACATGGAGTTAGAGGGTCAACACACTATGTTGCAAATTGACACATTTCACAGCATTGGTCCTTGCGACAGGGTATATAGAACATGAGACTTGGGGTCTCATAAAATGTGAAATTTAAGATTATGAGACAGGCTCACATTATGCCAGACAAATTTTCAGAATAACATGATATCTAGTTAGCATTTCTTGAGACAATTTGGAGGCCAAAGTGCTACCCATGACAGGCCTATTGACCAGTTTAAATTTATCATGACTAGGACCTTGAAATCAATTTTTGGATAATTTTTTTCTCTGTGACAGTTTAAGACACAACAAAAGCATTTTAAATTTCCGTTAACAACACTTTAGACTCTTGTTGTGAGAAGGTCTTAATTCTTTTTTCCAATCAGCAACTATTGTCATAGAACCTTTTACAAAATGCATTCAGAAATAAAGGGTAGATAAGCCTTCCAAGAAGGCTTATCGCCCTGGGGTGGTATTCTAAAATTCCTCCAAAGTTTTCTCCAAAGATTTCTCCTCAGTTTTCTCCTGAGATTTCTCTTAAGTTTTCTCCTAAGCTTTCTCCTAGGTCCCCAAGTTAAGAGGTGCCTAAGAGAGCCTGAACTTGGTATTCCAGAATCTCCTACTTGGATGCTCTTAATGGAAATTAGTGGCTCTCCTAAATCCTCTCATAAGCACATTCTGGAATACCAATTCTTGTCACTTTATGATTTGCATGAATTTGCAGAAAGACAGGAGAAATCTTAGGAGAAAACTTAGGAGAGATTTTGGAATACCAATTAGGATTAAACCTAGAGTGAAGATAAGATTTCTCGTAAGTGAGCATTTTGGAATACCACCCCTGGGGGGTGTTTCACCAAGCTGTTTGTAAGCTACAAACGACTTTACGAACGACTGGTGATCCCTTCTTGTGCTAAATGCGATACCACACTTTGTTCCTGTTTTAACATTTTCATTTCCAACAATCCTAAAAAAAAAAAATACAAATCATAAGCTTTGTATTCAGACAAAATTTTATTAACAATAAGAATTTTCATTTATAAACATCAGATTTATCCTTAAGCTGATGGGAATCAAAATCATTGAGAATGTGATTTAGCACAAGAAGAGATCACCAATCGTTTGTAAAGTTGTTCGTAGCTTATGTACCCACTTGCTCTATGATCATGGCAGCCTGGTCCTCCAGCCTCTCTGGGGGCTTGTAGAGTTCTGCTCTCAGCTCCAGGCGATGCAGGGCAGTCTCAAGGCGTTCATGGTACTGCTCCCCGTCATCCAGACTCAGAGCCTGGGTGGGGTACATTGCCATGGCAAAGGGGGTATCAACATTTATTACCATCTCAGAGTGACGCTTGTGAATTTCTGATGCATCAAAATCCATGTAGGCACTGTTTCATATTGTGCACACACTACATCATGCATCTTTCATACTCCATAAGAAAGAGTATTAACAAATTAATTTTGTTATTTGGCTATGTTAGTGTGTTATTTGTTTATAGACTTTCTACCACTTTCGCTGCACTTATTGCACTTGCTGTCAGACAACTCTAGAGCTAATCAATGGGATTTGCATGTCTTAAATTACTTGTGCTGAAAAGGAATCAATTGCATATTATAGTAGGTTACTGGATGTTTCTCTTACAATAGGTCTTGTCACCATAAATATGTGACCCGATGTCAAGATCTGACAGATCAAATTGCTGCTGGATTTCTCACATTGATTTCTCAAAAATTCCCGTCTGAGCTCTTACTGGGCTCCACATAGACTTCACTTGCACTCCTCAAATTATGAAGATTCATGTCTGGTCAATGAATGAAACGGTGTGCACATGATCTGCCCTGCATGACTGGAGACCAGATTGCGCTACCTGACTGAAGAGTTGAAGTTAGGGTAGGCATCATTTAAGAATTCATCCCCTGTTTATAGCTACCACGTTCGTTTCCACATCATACTTGGGCCACATTCATTGAGCTGTCATAGACATATTATTTGGTAAACCTGATGCACATGTTTACATATATGGCCTGAAAAGACTAGACCTATAAGACACTTTGACACTGTGATTTTTTTTTCACACTTTACTGCCCCTCTCAAAGCAGTGAGATACGTGGGTACATAGCATCTTGATCTATGGTAGATAACTTTCTGATTAGGGCAATCTGGCTACAGCCCAGGTATAATCAAGCGATTTCAACAATACTTGTACTGGGAGGCCACTGTATAAAAACAATGAGTAGAGTTGCACCTTCATAAGATGCTGCATGGCAACTTGAATCTGTTCTCGATCTTCTTCACATTTCGCTAGCTCGGTGTGCACCTGGCATCGCAGATGGATCAGCAAACTGTTTATAAAGTAAACAAACAGAGTCACCTCAGCAAAGTCAGCAAAAACTGATTACAAAATACACATACGAAGTCACCTTTCATTATTGCAGAATCAGCAAACTGCTATAATTTGTTTATATATACCTGTCTATATATATATATTCAGGGTTCCGACAGAAATTTGAAAACAGAATTCCATGACTTTTCCCTGACTAAATTGCTGCTTTCCATGACTTCCTTCTGGCATGGTTTCCAAAATCAGACACGTTATGATGGCCTCCACCTCCCCTCACAGCCATCCGTTCCATCCACTATCTTACTCATGACATGTTCATCTATTGTCATTAGTATATGGGCTGTTTCTGGCCAGGTACCATTTTTGTTTCACCAACACCCAAAATTCAAAATAATCTTGAAAACAAACTCATGTAATTTTCTTGACCTGACAGATTTTCCATGACTTTTAATAAATTTCCCAAATTCCCTGACGTTTCCCTGACTTTCCATAACCCCAAAATTTTTCAGGATTTTCCATGACTGTGGGAACCCTGATATTTATAAAATATATGCTTTTTAATGCACATGCTCTATTTCAAACAAAAACTATGAAAATTTGTGCAAAATGCACAAATTGAAATATGTTGGTTGATATATACCTCTGGATGCTCTCGAGGGATTCTGCAACCAGCATTAATGGTCGTCTGACCTGCCCCCTTAGGTTGAGCTGCAGTAGGGGCAGGCACAGGTTCCATAGGGTCACGCACCCTGCCTGGATCACATTGGGGTCCCCATGGCGCACTGCATTCATCACAGCCTCACTCAGACGATCAATGGCATGCAGTCTCATCTGCATAGGATGAGCACAGACAAATGTGTTTTTTTTCAGTTTCAGGTCTTACTGTAAACCTTATGATCATCCTGTAACGGAATAACTAGCAGAGGCTGAGAAAGAAGACCAGCCTGGGGGGTGTTTCACAAAGCTGTTCTTAAGCTACGCATGAATTTATGCATCACTGGTGACCCTATCTTGTGCTAAATGAGACACCCCAATTTGTTTCTGTTGTAACATAGTGAGTTCATTTCCCACAATTCTACGCAAATTTGACAAATCCTAAACTTTTTATTCAGGCACTTGTTAATAACAAGAATTTTAATTTCTAAAGATCAGATTTCGACTTAATCTGATGGGATTCAAAATCATTGAGAATCTGATTTAGCAAAAGAAAGGGTCACCAGTCATGCGTAGAGTTGGTAGCAACCTTCTCATTAGGCTACAGCTTCTGGGTATGTGATGATGCCTTAACATTTCCAATCGTATTCCCTGACTTGTTGATATTCACGAATCTCAAGAAGGATTGGGTGTTTACGCAGTGAAATAAAATATGATATGGAGAGTTCTTTGACATGGCTTGGAAACACTGACACTAACGATGACAGTCTCCATGGTAATTACAATGGCAATGGTGATGATCACACACAATTTTTTTTTTCTCTCTTCCTCCTCTATTGAGGATATATATTTCCAAAAATTGCCACAAACATGACATAAGAAATTAACATATCACATGAATAGAAGTGTTAAAAAAAAATCAAAGAACATGAAGTATTACTTTCACAAAGTCAGGTTTTGGACCTCTTGGAAGGAAGGAGGCAGTGCTAGGCGTTGCCTACTTGGCGTACAGTGTACTGTTACAGTAGTTCAGTGGTTCAAATTACACCAGATATACACTAGAGTACACAAGAAATACAAAATAAAACGTGTTCTCTATTACCGACAGTCGATGATCCATCAGATCTACATGTATCCAATGCAAAATGACATAACAATTTTCACAAATTGCTGAAAAGTTGGTCTTCAGCCAAATTTTGTAGAGAGTTAATTAGCTAGAAGAACGTCTTGATGTAGCAAAAGTAGCCTCTATATCAACGACCAAGATGATCACAGTTAAAACAATGATACTGACAATGAAAAAAAGTTACCTCAACAGCATTCTTGTTGTATGTCTCCTGCTTGTCCAGTAAATTCCTCACTATCAACTCACACTGGAGGAATTCCATCTCAAAGTACGCTCCCTTATCCTGAGCACACAAAAGGCAAAGAAATAACTAGCATACCAATCATTTCATAAAGGTAAATTACACATGTTCATGTATCTCTCTGACGTGTTCATCACATTAATATCTGTTTGACATTAATACTGAAGTCTTCTGATGGAGTACTTAGCAAGTTTATCTTTGTGCAGCTTGTAATCAAAGTGTCCCTGACCTGGTTACGATTTATGTTTAATTGATACATATTGCAACTGTGCTTAAGTTTGAAAAATAGGATAAACACACATTCATCAAATCAGCCAAGCTTTCTAGAGCCTCATGGTTCATCAACTACATGCAATCATTTAATAAACTGGCACACATTTACACACACAAATCATAATGCACTTGTAATCCACATGTAAGATTCTATTTCCAAACATGAACATGTGCCAACAAGACATCAAACTGATCATCTGTACAAGAGAAAAGAGGAATCTATTTTGATATCTATTAGTAGTTAGGAGAGAAAATAAGTTAACTCATCCCTCCAAACTTAGACTGGTCAGCAGATCTGGTTCCCATTGCATAAAACTTACTATCAATTGTATATAACCATGAGAACATCACTCAAGAGCCAATCAAATTCAAGCTTTCCATAGAAGTTGCCACTGGTAGCAAGGTTACCATCAATGGTAAGTTTTATGCAACAGAGCTGACCACGCAGAAGCTCCTACTATGGGCACCAACCCATGGAGCAAGAGGAAGAGGAAGACCATAGACAACATATGTGGACGTACTGAAGACAGACACGGGAGTGACAAGCACCAGCGAGCTGGCGACTTTGATAGGGGACAGGGATGTGTGGAGGACCCATGTGAGATCCCAGCTGAAGGCGCCTTAAGCAAGTAAGCAACATGGTCCTGCAGTACGTACCTTGAGAGGGAAGTTCTTCATGGCATCGATGGTCCTTGCCAGAAGGTCTGGGAGGTTGTACTCAGCACACATGCGGGCTAGGTCCATCAGCAGAGAGGCCCTGATATGGGGTGGGAGAAGGTACAGGTGGTGAAATGGAGTACCGAAGTGTGACATCATTTGAGCATTATTGTCAAGACAACTGGCTCTAAACAATACGGGTAGAGCAAGCAGCGGTGATCATAACAGGGACTGTAATTGGAAATGCCGGACACTAGCCCGATAGACAATATCGGACTCACTGGAGTCAGTTTGTTTATAGCCAATTGTCTTGACAACATGTTCATATGACGACACCACTTCAGTACTCTATATCAACAAATGTACACAATATGTAAGTTGTAGTATCTCCTTACCATACTGCAATATGTTAATTTAATGTGTTAGAGCCTCCCTTTACCATGCTGCAATGTACAGTTGATCATACAAATAAGAGCCTCTCTTGACCACTCAGCTTGAACAGGTTAATGAATGGCTCATTATCATCCTGTAGATTATTTTCCATGTAACCCTCGGCTTTTAAGAACCGAGTGGCCCATGTCTTAAAGGGATAGTTCACCCTCAGGATGAGTTGGTTTCAATAAAAGCAGAAATATGAACTTTAAAAGATCATCACTTTCTTGTAATTTGACAGATTTTCATCAAGCCTTACCTAATATGTTTCTTTCATGTTTCAGCTTTTCTTTAAACCAACTTAATTTCAGGGTGACCTATCCCTTTAAATCTAGAATGAGATTGTAGAAAACTACCGATTTAATAAATCCCATACTCCCTGCTAATGTAATATGTACATGATGGTACGTGTACATACCCATCTGTACATACTCATCTGAAGTATATACAATGTGTTGTGTGAGTGTTAGTACTACTGATATAATCATGTTATTAGAAGAAACAGCCCCAAAGGTTTCCTCCCACTTCCAGACAACAGCTTTTAAACAACAGTTTGTTAGTATGAGGTTAAAGGTCAGGTAAATCTGAAGAAGATCTGGAACAATTATATGGTTTATCTCTGCATCCTACAAAATAACATTTGATGCTGCAAACCAATCGCTCCTTACATTCAAAGTAAAATCTGAGCAAAGCGCAAGCTTTACACATACTTCCACACTAAAATATATCATATTATTCTTATACAACTCAATGTTGCTCAATTTTGGGACCCAAAGTGTGCTTGGCTGAACCTAGAAGTACATTTTGAATAGTCGCCCTCTCTCTGTAAATAGGCCTGGGAGGCGTATTCCGAAAACAATCTGAGGAAAATTTGCATTGTATATCAGGGAGTTATGAACATTTTATCTTTTGGTACTCCAAAAAGCCAACTTAGGATCACATTTTTATTCAAATGAGCGAGAATTACAATTTTTATATTAATGGGCCTCAGAGATAATTTTTTATGTAAATGAGCTAAATCGGTATTCTGAAGTGCACTTAGGAGAAAAATAAGGGAAAAATGTGCCTAGGCTATACCTTTTCATTGTTTTAAGTGCAAAAATAAATTCAACTTTTGGAATATAAGCAAACCAAATGCAATAAGACGCGCTGATGGACATTGATGCTCAATATCATTGCCAGTTTCAGACGTCACACCATCAGCTTGATGGTGTTAATGTATGTAAAAGCCATGAAAGGATGTGAATTACTGGCTGCCTCTGGGATAGGAGCGCAGGTCATGCGCTCATAAATATTGATTAAAATCTTCTTTAGATATTTTTCGGAATACCATAGATAAAATATATTCAAATATTTTAAGGACATTTAATCTAAAGGGAGACAATTTTTTTTTTTTTTTTTTTATCTCTGTGGACTTTCAAAATACTACCCCCGTTTTAAATACTGTTTGGGCTTGGGAATTTGGGACCAATAATAGACTGCTCCTTCCAGCCCCTGCATTCAGCAATTCCTTCATGGTAACCATCGTGTACATGCATGATCAGTAAACCAGGCAGATATCCAGTGAATGTGTGAATGCATTTGTGATGCATTCACACAAACCGCTTTACGCTGGATGATGTTCATATCGACTTCTGATATCTCAATACCAGGCAATAAACTGCCTGGTAAATATCTTTTATTTTGCATGAAACACATTTTTTTTTTCCAAATGATAATTGTTGCTTGGTATTTGGATGGATATTCATGTAGATGTACTGTATAACAAGAGAATTTTATCTCAGAACAATTAAACAAAGAAATGAAAAAAGCAATTTAGGTCTTCTAGTGGTACTCACATAATAACCAAGCAAACAGACGTACAAACAAAATGACAAAGACAAGCATGGAAATACAAATTGATTGAAATCTTCAAATGGTGAAATTTAAACATGACGAACATGATCTTGAGTAAATCCATGATCATGAACATACTGCTTGATATCAAGTTTCAACAGTGTGATGCGGATCTGTGCAATGTGAGAGGATGAGTCTTCATGGTGTGATATGCTCCATTTACGATGGGAAACCAGTCTATGATTGGTTGAACCATACCACATGCCTGGCACTGCTTAATATGTTGTTTAATGGGAGAGACAGTCTGTGATTGGTTGAATTCCAGTCACATGACATTGCTTGATTTGATATACTCCATTAATGTGGGAGATAACGAGTAAAGAACAAAATAAACATCTCATGCTGTAGCTTTTCTTTAAAAAAAAAGCAGCCGATTCCTACAGGGTTCAGCATAAGACATATCGCAGACTATGTGGACACAACAAGACACATGGCAATGGATTCATTGCACTTGATCTGAGAATAATGCTGGATGAATTCACAACAAAATCCCACATTTATAAGAAAACCAAGATTTACCCCAGGCCATTTTAATCAACAGGTAGTTCATACTACTGTCACTGATTATGAAATACATGTGCACCGTAGTCCTAATGATTAGTTCCCAATATCCGCTGTGCATGTTTGGTGGGGTGTTCATTTCAAGTATGCACGATGTATAACAGCTCACATGTGATGAGGGTGTGCTATTACTGTGAGTGAAGTGTGCTTTGTAGCCAGAGCATGACTTACTTCTTCTCTCTACTGACTGGAGCAACAGGAGCAGCTTTCCACTTAGACACCATAGACTTGCTACATGGCAGCATGCACAAATGCCATGATGCAGAACAGAAGGGATACATTAGAACAGAAACAAAAGTGAATCAGGAACAACAAAATGATGCAGGCAAGTACACGTATTAGCGCATGCATTAAGGTATTAATGAACACAAAACAAATCATGTTTGTGTAGAAAATATTCCTCAATTTTGTCCACCAAATCAACAGAAATATGAAATTTGTTGAGTGAAATATATATGAGGGTCCCTAAGCTCCACGCCATGCAGTAATTAAGCAAAGCATTCACAGAGGGTAGATAAAGGAAGCATTTGAACAGCATGCCAGCACATACTTGCTTACTCCAAACATCTATCACTCTATCGCCTTCCACCTGATACAGGCAATATGATTACTAACAGTAGCCTCAGAACATACCACACACATACCAACACATGTCAGTATATGAGCACATTACAATTATTTTCCTTCAAACAATGAATCGTATGAAATAATTTCCAGGCAAATTAGTTTAAGTGCAGTTTACGGAATTGATTTAAAAAATATTTATCAGCATATCGGCACATAACAATTATTTTCCTTCAAACAATGAATCATATGGAACAATTTCCAGGCAAATTAGTATTAGTGCAGTTCATGCAATTGATTTATACAATTGTTTTGGCGTAATGTATGATATCCTTCTAATTCAAACTTGGACTGAAACCCTTTCAGACTACTTGATTATCGCATCACAGACTACCGGGGTAAATAATAAAGGCATAAAAAAATGTATTATACAATCAATATCATTAGCACTGCAAATAATAATGATAATAATAATGTGCTGAGTGGGACCAGGGTCAAGGGGGTGCAATGAGAAAGTCAAGATCAATATCAATAATAATGAATCTTTATCCCATTGGTGATCTTCTCTATTCTCTATCGGTTAAAGGGCATATATACTCTACTGGGAAGACATAAAAAGAGCCTTCAATAGGTGATCGTGAGCAACCTTCTTGCCAATGGTCTTAAATTCACATATTGTCCATTTTAGATCCTTGCTGAAAGTTAGTTGCCCTCAAATGATCCAATTAGTGATTAAATTACAAATCCTCAATTTGTTCGGCTCGTCGAACATTTTGGGGATTTGTGTGATTTAATCACTAATTTCTCCAAATATGGATCATTTGAGGGCAAATAACTTTCAGCAAGGTTCTAAAATGGACAATACATGAATTTAAGTCCATTGGCAAGTTGATTGCTCATCATCACCTTTTGAAGGCGTTTTTGTCTTCCCAGTACAGTAGATTCCCTTTAAGAACAAAAGAGCATCTAATTCTGAAATGCACATTTTTTTTCATGATTCTAATGTATTGCAAATAAAATATTTAAATAGGAACAGATTGTGAATTGTCCATTGTTTTATTCATGGCACTGTTTCACAAAACTTGTTAAGCAAAAAAGATATCGAAATGAAAATCAAAAGCTTCTGAAATCGCTGTTCTTGATAAGATAGATGGTAACAGATTTTTTCAGAAGTATAGGTAATTGCTAATTATTGATGTGCTAAAGTTTCTCTGAAATACGGTCCATGTCAACAGTACCTAGACAATTTAATGTTACATCTATTGTTGCAGAAAACTGGAACGACTCAGAAAATTATTTATTTTATCTAAATACTCAGCATCTACAGAGCCCAGATGAAAAGAATGAAAAACACAGAATAAACAGTTGCTCTCTTCAAAATCATGAGCACATTATACTATTGTTTGAAAGGAAGCATTGTTGCAAATGATACATGTTGTACTTGCTGGATGAGATGTGGGAAAATTAGTTAATGTTTAATATACTGTAAATGATCAGTGATTCTCTACCGTACCTCATTTTCTGTCCTTCTTTCTCTGTCTCTCTGTTCATCCAATCTCTTCTTGTTGCACATTGGAGTGTGTGTGTGTGCGTGCGTGTGTGTGTGTGTGTGTGTGTGTGTATGTATGTGTTGTGTGAGATTTTCTATGTAATCACACACTATAGCCTATACTTAAAATGAAATTAATTTGATTACTATTATTATGTTTATCATGGTCTGTTGTTGTAATGTAAAGGGACCTGTACTCAAGCAGATGTGATCATTAAGGGCTCTTACCACAAATTTTTCTTTGTACATATGATGAATTCAGTGTTTTTTTATGGTCAAGATACAAACTAAAGCAACAAGCTCATGCCATATCAATAGTGCATCAATGTGAATTATCTAAAGAGTTTATCTATTGCCCATATAGCAATCATATCTACATCTACATAAATAACTTGCAAATTGTTCAGCATGCAAGATACATGCTATAGCAACTAGCTCATGCCACGTCAATAGTGCACTGATGTGATCTATCTAAGGAGTATATCTATTGCTCATGCTATGCTATATAGCTATCATATCTATATCTACGGTAATATGATAAGTATGAAAGCAGCGGTTAACTTACACCGGTGGACCTAATCCTGGGCTGCTGGATGAATTGAAATGAGATGAAAGAAATGAGTTCAAGGCCGCAAAGAGACCATGACCAAAGTCAACAATATACCACCTACTCACATAAAATATAATAAGAACACTACGCATTCTTGGAGATGAGGGGGATGGATGCTTTTCTGAAGCAGTGCTGGAGTGGTTTGATCAGAGGTTTGATGATGTGATTTGAATGTGCAGTGTGATGAAACACAATAAAGAGCAAGCAATGGGAAGCAATCAATGGAGAATAATTTCATCGACAGTAATAAAAAGTTATGATTTATTTCTGGTAGCAAGTCATTACCATTCTTCTTATCATCACTCTTATCTTATTTAAAGCAGTCAATTTATAGTTCTATAAGTTGACACTAATATACCAAGACGAACTATGTAAAGTGCTTGCATAAAGTTGTATTACACACCCTAAAAGTGTATTTGGAAAATGTTAACATTCATGTAAAGATCAAGGATGGAGAGGGATATTTCTACTAGAAAGATTACTAGTTGTATTACACACCCTAACAATGTATTTGGAAAATGTTAAAATTCATATAAAGATCAAGGATGGAGAGGGATATTTCTACTAGAAAGATTGAATTCGTTATAGACTATGGTGAAGTGCTAGACTGACGAATCATTTTTTTAAACTTCAAGTAAAGGGACTTAGATTATGCAGAACATCTCCTTCTTCTTCCCCCTTTTCTTCTTCTCCTTCTACTGTTCATATTCCTTCTCCCCTCCCTTCTGCTCATCATCCTCTGTCTTCTTGATCTCGTTCTTGTTGCTATTCTTCTTCTGTCTTCCTCTCGTCCTCCCTCTTTTTTTACTTAAAATCCTTCTTCTGCTCTAACTCCTCCTCTTTATATCGTTTTCCTTTCCTAGTCTTCTCCTTTCTTCCTGCCTCCTCCTTCTTCTTCTTCTTCTTCTTCTTCTTCTTCTTCAGCTTTTCTAATTTGAGACAGTTAGAGTATGGAATAGCTAGCTATACGCAATCTAAGTATCAACGCGCAGTGCTAAAGGATATTGATAAACAAGCACAGAATACACCAAGTACGCTACATGCAATGAAGGGCAGTATGTAATGTGTGACATATTGAAGTAGCAGTGCATTTATTTGACAAAATGTTTTGAAAATGTGTGATATCCGTGTAACCATCTGGGGTTGACGTTTCATGGTAACAAGGGGAAATGTAGAAAAAGTCAACTCATGCAAAAATGTGGCAGGTATTTGCATGATCTGATGTAAAATCTCAAAGATGTCCAAGAACTTTTTGTTTTCAAGAGATAATCGCAAGCCATTACACAATATCCTGCTGAGGATTATATGCCTGCAAATTAGGAAAAAGGGATAAAGTGAGAGGTACACAGAGGAATAGATGGACTAGGGACGGGGGTTGGGTGAACGTGACAAACAATTGCTTTGATTTGAAGGTGAGGAGGTTGGTGTGCGGAAGGGAGATTTTGGGTTGGTTGACTTACACCTCATTAGCAGTAGAGGCTACGCGGATTATAGAAGCGAGAGATGGGGAGCCGGCCCCCTCCTCTCGCCCCCCATCGCTTGAGCCACGGAGAGCAGATGACTTGCTCCTACACACATCATGCAAGGAGGTATGGCATTTCAAAGACAGGGTTTGTAGAAGAAAATAGATATTAGAGCACATATATCATTATATATATATATATATATATATATATATATATATATATATATAGATATATATATATATATATATATATATACATTGTCATACTATACATTTGATTAATGTTTTTTTTTTAAAGGTCAAATACAAAGATTAAAGAAAAAATATATAAAGTGCATGAAAGCATATAAAATATAAGTGCATTAGCGCATGCATATTTCTCTTTAACATTCGTGTTAGCTGCTGCATATACAATTGAAAACAATTGTAAGATATAGTTGGAACAATTAAGCATGCAAAGCTTGATGTTAGGAGCCTTGGTCATAGAAATGAAGAGCTACAGCTTTCCACTCACTTATTATTAGCTATAAACATTGGCAATAACATACACAAACAATATATTATTCAATTTTATGTCAAGTCCTAATTCACACAATCATTCGAGTAAATATATACATCAAAGCTGTTTAACAAAATAAACATCCATCACATACAACAAATATACACATATATATCCATTATATCACTTACAAAAAATACATAAGTACATCTTCAACAGTTTTTGGGGTATCCTAACATTTTTGAAGAATGTTTGTTATTCCTACTGAAAAAGAAATTGATGTAAGACCCTTGCAATAAAATAAATTGAAAGGGCAAAGATGTATGTCCCATACATTCTTCTTCTCTCTCCCATCTCAAGTCTATGTTCTACCCCGCCCTACCTGTTCTCCAGCTGTGTTGGAATACATGTCTTCCAACCAGCAGCAATGTTCATCCCTCCCTACCCCCTCTCCCCCATCTAACTCTCTCATGTTCATCCCTCCCCCCCCCCCCCCCATCTCTCTCTCTCTCTCTCTCGCTCCCATCTCAAGTCTATGTTCTACCCCGCCCTACCTGTTCTCCAGCTGTGTTGGAATACATGTCTTCTACCCAGCAGAAATATTCATCCCTCCCTCCCCCCCCCCCCCATCTCACCCTCTCTCTCTCTCTCTCTCTCTCTCTCCCTCTCTCTCTCTCTCTCTCTCTCCCATCTCAAGTCTATGTTCTGCCCTGCCCTACCTGTCCTCCAGCTGTGTTGGAATATATGTCTTCTACCCAGCAGAAATGTTCATCCCCCCATCTCTCTCTCTCTCTCTCTCTCTCTCTCTCTCTCTCTCTCCCATCTCAAGTCCATGTTCTACCCCACCCTACCTGTCCTCTAGCTGCGTTGGAGTGGCTGTCCTGCGTCCACTCAGGGTGCTCATGGAGCTGGAGGCTCTTGAAAACTCCTCATCGTGAGTGATGTTCCTCAAGATGCGCTCTAGGGCGGCATGGTAGTCCATCACTTCTCCCTGCTCAAAAGCACTGACAAACAATTGGGGAAGAAATAATGATTTCCCCCTTACTTTGCCACATGAAATATTGCTCTATAGAACAAGTGCGCATAATTAGTGCGTCATGTGCTAGCAGCAAATGCAGAATTAAACTGCAGCTTCAATACGGTACAAGTCTAGCAGATATTTTCCCCTTCTCAAAACAGAATATGTGCATTATAATGAACAAAAAGCAGCTATGCAGTACAAATGATGTCAAATAATTGCAAATATATGCGTAAATATCTCATATGTTCTGAAATAAGGCAAAATGAGACCCGCCAGGCCAAAATGAGCGACAGGTCGCGCTTGCTCGAACCGAGAAAATTGACAATTAACTCATCAATCAAAAAAAATCGACTTTTTGTATTTCTATCTTATAACATTCTCCATCGTTTAATCTATCATGTGTCAAAATTTCAGACCAAAATAATAAATCTAAATATGAAATTTCATCGTTTTTCTGAAGTCATGTTTATGCAAGTTTTGTGTTTTGCGTTCGCCTCCCGAGCGAGCGATGCAAAGACCTGCGTGGATAGTGGTCTAAGCTCCGCCCCCTTAGTTACCGCTCGTCGTTCATTGGCTTATTTTTCGCGGCATGTATGAGTGATTTACATGTGTGTGAGGAACCGATTTCTAAAGAGATCGGCGCGGTGGTGCGGTATAGAATGTGCGTTGTATGCGTTGTTTATTGTTTGGGTTGTGGTCGGTTAATCAATGAACGAGTGACCCGGATCCATTTGAAACTGGAGCTCTTTCTACGTACATCAGAGCTCAACAGAGATTTATTTTTCGCTACTTACAGTTAAAAACTTTGGCAGCAAAATATTGCTTATTTGAACACTTAATTGGTTACGTTTAATAACAATCGCGATCATTATTATTGCTATAGGGTGAGGCAAGTGATCAGTACCATGTTAAGCAAATCACCTCCCACGTCTCTCATTGGTTTTCAAATCCGCCCACAATTATATTATTATTATTATTATTATTATTATTATTATTATCATCATCTTCATTATCACCGTGACCATGTTCATGCATAACTATTATAATAATCACCATCACCGTGATCATAATGATCGTAATGATCGATCTTCATGGTCGTAACTATAGTGATGAGCATCATAATCATGATCATGACCATCCGCTGAATGCCGCTGAATACCTGTGTGCAGCGCCCCCGCCCCACATTGCACATCACTCAAGCCGCCTTCAAATCCGCCAACTGTTATTTTTAATTGCCTGCTAATCGACGGTGCGCGATTTAGCGTTCGTTCTTTATTTAACAAATCCACGCCGGAATTGAGATGATCTTGCATCCTGCTCATTTATCAGCTCTTTGAAAAGACTCGTAATTCTCAAAAGTGAGTGCCCCGATGAAAGTTGTTTTTTTTAAAATTCAGATTATGATATTCCAAATAGTCGTTGCATTTTGTCAGTTGGCCGATAGAATAACCTTCAATCACTGATCATCGATCCAAGCCAACGCCGCTCGCGGTGCCTATTATAATTGATGATCATCATCACCGGTGACCATCGTAATGATCGTTATGAACATCACCGTAGTAATCATCTCCGTGACCACCGTAATCATCGATCGTCATGTTGAGAAGCATAATCATCATCCTCATCATATTAAATCATCACCGTGACCAACATAATCATCGCCATGATCATAACTATGATGACAATCATCATCTTGACCATTGTAACAATTAATCGCAATAAACAGAAACCTGGCAACGTGCTAACGTGACGTCATCCTGTGTACAATTCCGGGTTGATATTATCATAACGTCTCGTTCTCTACGATATTCAACTGAAATTGGCGTTCTTCTAAGAAAGATAAACATTAAATTGTAATAAACATCAGACAGAATCTAATTTGACGATATTTCCCGCTCAATGTAACGGTTATACCAACTACAGTATCACATCCATGTTGTGACATTAGTCACAATTAGAAGCAAACGCACATTAATTTAGATATCCCCCATTTGCCTGATTGCAATTGTTTTTCTCTTTGCTTCCTACATTCTATTATGTAAAAAAAAAAAACAGTTTCTTTCACCACACGAAAGTTGTGTATTATCTTACTTTCAGCAACATCGGTTTGAGGTTTCTTAATCATTACAGCGAATGAATATCGATTGATAAGACATAACTTCTATAAGTTGTCAGATATTCGCTGTTAATAGAGTATGCTTGAAAATAAACAAGAACTTTACATTAACATAATGATTTTGGAATGATTCAACACAATGTACTTGATGCTTATATCAATTCTACTGCAAGTAATACACTACGACATAACAACAACATGTCTACTAAAATCAACCCGACTTGTCCATGATGGGCACTTCAATGGAAACGTTCTGAGTATGATAACAAATCATATATAAATTTACAGAGAGAGAGAAAGGTTAAACATTTTCATTAAGTATTTAAAGTGTATGCTTAATTGTCTTTCAAATATTACGTTACTAATGGTTTTTGTTCTGATAAATACACGGCGAAATGGAGATAATCTTGCATCCTGCTCGTTTATCAGCTCAAAAGTGTGTGCCGCGATGTGAAAGCTATTTTTTTTTAAAATTCAGAGTATGTTACTCTGAATAGTTGTCGGATCTTGCCAAATTAGCTATAAAATATCCCTCGAACGGCACTCACTAATCATCGATCCAAGCCAACGTACACCGCTCGAAAAGCCGGGGGTGCCTACTATAATCAGCAGCATCATCATCGTCGCGAAATCATCATCATCATCATCACCATGGTAATCACCACCGCGACCATCCTAATGATCGCTCATCAGCTATGATGAGCATCATAATTCATCCTCCTTGTCATCATAGTAATCATCACCGTGACCGTCGTAATGATCATCATGATCATAACTATTTTAATAATAATCATCATCTTATCCTGAAAACGCGCTAACGTGACGTCATCATGCGTACACTTCCTGGTTATCTTACCAACGCCTCTTTCTCTTTGATATTTGACTGAAATTGGCGTTCACTAACAAAGATAAACATCAAATCGTAATAAACAGCAGACGAAATCTGATTTAATGATACGTTGTATTTTCCGCTCATTGTAATGATTATATTAACTTTAGTTTATGGTGACATCAGTCTCAATAGAAGCACACACACGTCAATTTAGATATCACCCATTTGCCCGTTTTCATTTTTTCCCCTTAGCTTTCTACATCTACGATGTCAAGGAACGATCGTCCCAAAAGGTTTCCTTCACCACACGAAAGTTGTTTAATTGTCTTGCCTGGTTATGATAACAAACTATATATATAAATATGTATATATAGAGAGGGAGAGAGAGAGAGAGAGAGAGAGAGAGGGGGAGAGAGAGGGAGAGAGAGAGGGGGGGGGGAGAGCAGAATTACCATTTTTGTTTTGTATTTCAATTGTATGCATGTCGTTCAACGTTGTATTCATTGGCCCCTTGCATAATTTGCGGTATTTTACTCCCAATTTTGTAATTTATTGTGAGTATAATAGGCAAATCCGGCTAGAAACACTGCGCATCCTTTGGAGATTATCTACAAAGAAATGATTATCGCCTTATTTTCAACATGCACAAAGGAGATTAGGCATACTTCTCGGTTCGACATCGTGGACATTGTCAGTCGGCTGGTTGATCTTTAATAAGGGCAGGCAAATCGTTGAGAGCTAGCTGCCCCTATGATGGCGGTGGCCGACCCGCCCTTAATGCACACTAATCAGAGCATACCATCATTGTCCTGACAACACGTTACTTTAAGGTCCATTCTGAATTATAAAATGTAAGCGTTCAATCTACTTCCGCCATCTTATGTATTTTAAGGCCAAGATGCAGGAAGGCAAGAATGGCTTTGATAGCGATAGCGTTAATGACCACTCTTACATACTGTATAAGCTGTTATTTTCGCGAGGGGTTTATTTTCGCGAATTTCGCGAATGAACGAGCAAACGCGAATTTAACAACGCGCGAAAATATTCTCATATCAACTTGCAACATTACGAGATTATACTAAGTACTAACACGCATGGCGAACAAATGCAGCAGCATACAGCGCATGCCTCACACACATGTACTACTAGTAGTACGTACTGACTACTAAGCATGAGCACGACCCGGCCGCCCAGGCCAGCCAGGCCTTGCTTAGAATTGGCCCCATTCCAATTCCCGCGATGTGTAGATTCCACTTTCAGCTAGGGAAAATTAGTATGTCTAGTCTAGGATACTTCCCCTTCACGCCGTTTACAGTACTCACGCTTTTCCCCAATCCCGTTGCACATGAAAATGATCACCCCTCTCTTTTTATCGAACTGGTCCATATCGAAAGACATACTAGTACTGTAGTACAGTAGGTGTGTGTGTGTGTCAATGACAGCGCGTGTACTACAGTACTAGTAGTACAGTAATCCCTAGCCCTGCTTACATTTTTGTGGTGTGTGTATGTGAGTGGGCTGACTGTACGCGCGAGAGAAAATTGATGACGTACATGTAGATTCATTCATGAAAGTTAATGACTGGATCAGCGTGGCAAATTTATGTGTCGTCATATCAAATTTGCATACTACTACTACTAGTAGTACTGTACTACTCCGTGTTGTTGCGCGTGTACGTGGAGAGACAGAGAGAGAGAAAGAGAGACAGACAGACAGAAGGGGAGAGTGAGTGAGTGTACGTGAATTCTATTGTACTAGTACATGTATATTTTATATTTAAAATTGCATTCATTGAATTTCAAGTGTGACTGTGAACTGTGAATTCTTTTTGGATCTTATTTTGGAAGTAATAAATATGCTTCGCTACTTCAAGCCTATCAACGACCGACCACCGAATCTTCCAAAACCAAATGATGCCTCGCATGGACTCCAGCCAGCAGCTGTTAGATCAGCTAATGAGAAAGTTGAAGAGGTTCTCAACAGTTCAACATCATCATCTACCAATCCAAAGAAAAGACGCGGGCCCTATGGGGTTTACAGTGGTGAGTTACGAGCTAAGATTGGCTTATATGCCGCCGACAATGGTGTTGCAGCTGCGAGGCGTAAGTTTTCGAGAGAGATGGAAAAGCCAATAAATGAAAGTACTGTCCGCGGTATGAAGGATGGTTATCTGAAAATCATCAGGGCTGGTGGTGATCCTAATGCTCTCCCAAAGGGAACGAGAGGACGTCCGCTTCTTCTTGGGGAGGAATGTGACAATAAAGTGAAGAACTTTGTCAAAGCTGTGAGAAGAAGTGGTGGGAGTGTCAGCACGAAATTGGTGTTGGCAGGTGCCTCTGGATTGCTTCAGTCAGCCAAGCCACCCATCCTCGCCGAGCATGGTGGCTCCATCACAATTGATAAGGCATGGGCACGATCTCTTCTTAACAGGATGGGGTATACCAAAAGAAAGGGAACGAAGGGTGTGAAGACGCGACCAGGTGATTACGATGAAATCGCAGGGAGGTTCCACAGACGAATTGGTAGGAGAGTTCGCAAGTTTGACATCCCCGACGATCTTATCATCAACTGGGATCAGACAGGAGTTGATGTGGTCCCTGCAACGAAATGGACTATGCACCCTAAAGGAGAGCGGCAGGTCCCTATCAAGGGCAGTGATGATAAGAGGCAGTTCACATCACTACTGGCTTGCACTGTGAGCGGAGAGTTCCTGCCACCCCAGGTGCTATACCAGGGAAAGACTGAAAAATGTCATCCCCAAGTTGAATTCCCACCTGAATGGGATGTGTGGCATAGTGAAAGCCATTGGAGCAACAGCAACACCATGATGCGCTACCTGGACAAAGTGATCGTCCCTTATGTCCAACAGGTCAGGGAGAAGCTGGGCCGTCCCGATATGAGGCCATTGTTGATCTTCGATGTCTTCAGGGCACACCGCACACTGGAATTTCTGGCGAAGCTCAAAGATCTCAATTTCCTCTATGTCTTCGTGCCAGCTGCCTGTACCGACACATTGCAACCTCTGGATGCCACTGTAAACAATGTTTACAAGAAGGAGCTACAATCCCAGTTCTCCAACTGGTATGCAAAGATGGTTGCTGACGGGATCGAAAGAGGGGAGAGCGTGAACGACATCGTCCAGGCGATCGACCTCAGGACATCCGTCATCAAGCCTGTCCATGCCCGATGGATGATACGCGTCCACGACAATGTGCGACTGGATCGAAATCTCATCGTTAAGGGATTTCAAGAAACTGGAATCTTGAAAGCAGTCGCCGATGCTCGCCGAGAACCAGTAGCCAGCTATGACGACAGCGACGCCGAGGATGGAGATTGGGAAGAATGATTTCCATTGAACTGCCTCTACTAATTTGCATTTCATATTTCATTTCATGTACTAGTATTCTTTTACAGTTTTTAATGCCGATCAGGCTCCTCTTCATGAAGAAATAAATAGATACTTAGTAAACAAATGAATGAATAAATAAATAGATAAAGGTCTTTTAGTAAATGAATGAATAAAACAATATTTTTTTTTGGACGATAAAACATTAATACTAACAATGACATCATGATACTGTGTATGCAAATGTTTATCTCAATTCAGGCTACATAGATTGATGAATATTTTTACCGCTGACACGCACCAATAACAACAAAGGGTTCACTAGCTTTTTGATATTTTCATAGCATTTTACAATTCTATATTTGTTGTGATTATGTTTTTTATTAGCTTCACTGAGCAGCTTGTTTTCTTTTTCCTTAAGCCAAAACAAACATTAAAACATTGCATGGATGCTTATCTCCTTAATTGTAATAGCAATTAATTGCACCGTAGGGCCTACTTGTAAAATAATTGTACTAATACTAGTAATAGAAGCTAGAAAAATGATCTGAGTTTCACAGGATATTGTTGAAAACCATGCCAAAATATGTGTGTTAGTATACCGTAACATGTTTGGAAGTTGCACGAATTTCAAAGTGCCTCTATTGTATTAATGAGAAGCATGAGAAGAGAGAGGGAAACTTTAATACAGCTCAAGAAAAAAAAAGTTTTTCCACATCAATCGTTTCCCCCTCCCTTTCTCTCTATTGTTTTGCAAATATTTCTTATTCAGAGCATTTGTTGAAAAGATGTGTTTTCTCAGAAGGCTGAGTAGTAAAGTTTAGCAGTAAACGCACTGCTACATGTTAAATGAACTTAAACACGATAGCATTGTCTTTACTATTTTAACAGTGTTTTCTCCCTTTAGTTTCTCTTGTACAAATATGCGCAGCCGGCCTCGCAAGCTCCAACGAATCAATCGACACAACGTACAACCCTTCCTCCAATCAAATTACTTAAATTCCTCCCCACCCCCTCCACGCCTTTGTACGCTGTTCATGAAGGGTAACGAGACCATGCGGTCACAAATACGTATGTTCAAAACCGGGCAGGTCAGGGATTTCACCATCGGGGTTTCCTTTTTCGGTATCCAGGGACAACAACAACGAAGCATGGATAGGGCTTGCAAAGGCTGCGCTGCGCGTATGAGTACTAGTACTGTGTACTGTGTGTTTAATACGAGCTCGAGCTAGCGAAATCCAGGGGCGTGATTGTGTGTCCAGCTGGGTTAAGGTTGGGCCTGGGGCGTGCATGCAGTTTGGAGTTGTGTGCACATGTATGTTATAGATTGGGGCTCGGTGCATGTGATTGTGTGTCCAGCTGGGTTGGGCCTGGGGCGTGCATGCAGTTTGGAGTTGTGTGCACATAGATTGGGGCTCGGTGCATGTGAAAGAAATACTATACACGGCGAAAATAAGTGAGTAATGGATTTGTTACTGTGAATGGAGCTGTATGTACAAACATCACGAGAACAAGTGAGCTGAGACTGAGTGTTTACAAACAGCATGGTCGTATGATGTCAGGGAATTTCCCTGGATGAGTGTACGTGAACGCGAATTTAACAACATGCGAATATGTGGCAGAAAATATATGTACGCGAAAATGACAGCTTATACAGTACAAAAGAATCCCCTTTCTATTGAACAGCACGCGCATTGTAGAGCCCCGAAGGTGACGTCACGGACATTGTTCAATAGCTTTCTTTTTCTGTCATATTCCAGGCACGTACGTGTAATAAGGCAACTCCAAGCAGTTAACTCAACTCAATAGGTTTTCATCTTTTCTGTTAATTTTAAGTGGGGAGGGAAAATAGATGGTATAATTTGCTACTCGCTACAATGCAATGTGTGTAGGACGTGTGCATAACATGTACTACATGCTACTTTTTTTAATTTTTGTTTTATAGGGCGGAGATACAATGAATCGGCTTTGCCAATAGTGACGATATACCGGTAGTTGGTTTCAAGGGAGGGTCTGTAATCTAGTTGTAATACATGGGCAGTTTATTAAATATAAGGCGGGATTCGTTAATAATTACGATAAACCGATAATTTATTTAAAGGACGGGCCTGGCTTTATAAGCGATGATTGGTTATCGGTTTCAAAAGACGAACATGCATGGCTTTATAGTTATATAAACTGGTTGTTTAATTCACGGACGGGTCAGGAATTATCAGCTAGCTAGTTACGATAAAACAACAGTTTGTTTAACCCCGTCAGTTCCAAGCACCGATAATTACATGTCAATTACAACACAGTTCATCGCCTATGGACAGGTCGGGCCTTATTACAATGATTATGATAAATCCATATTTTCTAAAAAGGAAAAAAAAAAAAAAAAAAAAAAAGAGGAGCTGATGCAGGTTTTGCCAATACAATAGTTACGATGAATCTAGTGCTTAAATGTCGGGCCTTGTTTTTTCATGAAGCTATACGATTGATTGCTAGTTTCAAAAGATGGGCCTGGCTTTATCGATAATTCCGATAGACTGGTGGTTTATTTCAAGGCCGATCGTGAATAAGTAAAGGTTACGAAAAACCGGTAGGTTATTCAAAGGGTGGCTGCGCCTTTTATGAATAGGTCCGATTGATTGCCGGTTTCGGAAGTCGAGCCCGGCATTATCAATAATTACTGATTTTTAATTTTTGTTTTATAGGGCGGAGATGCGATGAATCGGCTTTGCCAATAGTGACGATATACCGGTAGTTGGTTTCAAGGGAGGGTCTGTGATCTAGTTGTAATACATCGGCAGTTTATTAAATATAAGGCGGGATTCGTTAATAATTACGATAAATCGATAGTTTATTTAAAGGACGGGCCTGGCTTTATAAGCGATGATTGGTTATCGGTTTCAAAAGATGAACATGCATGGCTTTATAGTTAGATAAACTGGTTGTTTAATTCACGGACGGGTCAAGAATTGTCAGCTAGCTAGTTACGATAAAACGACAGTTTGTTTAACCCCGTCAGTACCAAGCACTGATAATCCCATGCCAATTACAACACAGTTCATCGCCTATGGGCGGGTCGGGCCTTATTATAATGATTATGATAAATCCATATTTTCTAAAAAAAAATAAAAAATAAAAAAAGGAGCTTATGCAGGTTTTGCTAATACAATAGCTACGATAAATCTAGTGCTTAAATGCCGGGCCTTGTTTTATTATGAAGCTATACGATCGGATTGCCAGTTCCAAAAGAAGGGCCTGGCTTTATCGATAATTCCGATAGACTGGTAGTTTATTTCAAGGCCGATCGCGAATAAGTAAAAGGTACGAAAAAATGGTAGGTTATTCAAAGGGTGGGTGTGCCTTTTATAAATAGGGCCGATTGATTGCCGGTTTCGAAAGACGAGACCGGCATTATCAATAATTATGATAGACGTGTAGTTCCCGCGTGAAGAGTGTGTCGGTGCTTATTAATAGTTATGGCAGTTTCTCAATCAAAATGACGGGTATCTCCGATGACGATAAACCGGTAGTCCTGTCAAGGGAGGGTCGGACATTATATTCATGAAAATCGGCAAATTATTAAAGATATAGCGGGCTTAGCTAATTACGGTAAACTGAATGTTTCTTTACATGAAGTTACGACCGTGAGTTCATAGTTTCTTAAAATGATATGAGGCGGGTTCTATCAATAATTATGATTAACTGGGAGTTCCTGTCAAGGCCGGGCAGGTCGGAAATTATTCATAGTCATGATAAATCAAACATGATAAATCGCGACTTGTCACTCATTTTGGCCTGCTGGGTCACAAATATAATATCCAGCACTTAGACATTTTTGTTTATCATACTGCTATTTGTATTACAGTTTCACTTCAACTTACTTTTAGCAATAAATCAATGTGTTGATATATTCCAATGCTTATACTGCATGACAACATATTCCTATTCATAGACAGCACAAGAAACAGAAAAAGTACAATGGAACACATATTACACAGAAGAAAAACAAATTAAGCCTCACACTCTGAGTCTGATAAGCTTGAAATACACAGTCAGTTCACCGCTGGGCTTTAGGTCCTTTTGCAGCTTGTTCATATCCACCAGCTGGTGACGAACCTAGGAAAAGCAAAAATGGAATAATTGATAACTAGTACCAATAACAATGTATCCTGGGCAAGCTGGTCGAGATGTAGCTAGATGTAATAGTAATTATAATTTTCAAACACAAATATTTTCCATAAAATATGTCTGATATTTCTTCTTCTTTTGCTAATTTCATGGTTTTCTTTCTTTTCCTGAATTTAACGTATCATCAAGGTCGCGGTGGCCTTTAAACAATTGGTTTCTTAAAAAGAGCTTTGCTATATCAACAGCATACCTGAAGTGCAATGACCTCCTTATATAGCAGTGGCACATGAGTCTTAGTAAACTCGGCTGTTGCCTTGCTGACCTCCGCAGCTTCCTTTGTCCGTCCAGCATCGACGTGGCACTCAATCAGGGCAATCATGAGCTGGGCTCGCCACCCATAGTCGCGGTCGTCGATGTCGTCCATGGCCTTGACCACATGGTGGAGACTGACCGACAGGTGTTGGCGGTAGCGAGGCTTCAGAAATGGCCGGCAGAATTGCCAGTACAACACAGAGGCATTGTAGACGAGAAAGTGATACCTGCACATGATAGCAACAGCAATAAGTAAACATGAATAAAGATAAACTTTACTGAAAAATGCTAGAATCTCAACCTTCCTATCATTGTCATCACCATCTTCATCTTTGTTGATTTAATGATATAATTGCTATTAGTAATCACATTGATGAATACCGCACTCTTTTGTATACTTATTACCGGTATTATGATAATGTTGTCCTCCTTCTGTAATTTTACTAATTCCATATCCTATGAGGGTTTCACTAAACTGAATTGAACTGTCTTTTGAAAGCATATCATGGCTTAATCTTCTCGCTTAAAGTCCAATATTTGTGGTAAGATCAGCCAATTGGATTGGTTGTCACAAACTTTAGTCTCAAAATACTGAATCATTTTAATCAGTTTCAAAAATATGTTATTCATCAAACAAGAACAAATCCATAATTTATAATACGTGTCCGCCACAGCAACATTACTTGATCTCTGGAATGTGCAGTTGAAACAAAAAACAACAACATGTATCAGCAATACCTTGGATTCTCCTTTGCAAAGTTGATGGCCTTCTGGATGTATACTACAGCTTTCTCCAACTGGTTCTAATAAAGAAGTGAAAGACAAAAAATGGCATGGAAGTATAAGTTCTCTTTTGATGTATTTTTACAGTACTTCTTTCGATGTAATTTGTGTATATATTGGTTCTTCTTCCTGCCATTTGTATCATAGACTATATATTTAATGTGTATTGAACCATATGTTAAAAGATCACACCTTACAAGACACCGGCTTTCTGGTGATACCTTGAATTCATCGTTTATGAAAATGTGTTTATTTCATTTGTTAAGTGAATAATGAATTTAAATTGAAAGTGAAATTAAGTATTGCACACCTAAAGAAGAAAAATATGGTTTAATATCTTACACTGTATTGTCAAGACTTCGTCATTAAATTTGTGTTTATTTCTCATTTCTAAAGCGCTGGAAAGATCATATATATCACAGAACAACAGAAATGAGTGTACAAACAGATTGTCTTATTTACTGTTGCTCTACGTTTAATAATTGTTGAGACCTGGCCCCCGTATCACAAAGAGTCGGCTGCTATCTATGGCAACTTGGCGATTTATTGCAAAGTTGCTATCTATTGCAGATCACTGTATTATAAACCATCACTGCTGTCTATTGCAAGTCCAAGCCTATGCATGATTTTCCAATCGATCATATAGTTACGACAGATCCACACAAGCTATGAGTTACGATCGATATCAAGCATAAATTGTATGTGATACATATTTACGATTAATATGGATCGTACGATTGATAGATCGGTCGTATGATTGATCTATCGATCGTCCGATCAATTGTAGCTCTTTGTGATTCAGGCCCTGGGAGTCCAAATGTATTGCCCCTTACCACTGGCCATGAGTGACCACCGGTCTGTCACACTCACCGAGTCATTGGCCGTAGAAGGTGCCAAAAGCTGCGCCTGACAGAGGTAGGCCCGGCATAGAAACTGGTTGGAAGGTGGAGTCTTCATGAAGTACATCTTGAGGCACTCCTTCGTAATGTGTGGAAGCTCATTCTAAAGGCACAAATCAAAACAATATTCATTGGGCAAGGCACCTTGTTTCTTAAGTGGTATTCCCACCCAGGGCAGAATATATCATGCTAGTGCTCCTTGGCAAATATCAAACCGCTTGCTAGATTTTAATCTAACGTTATGGACTGCTTCCAAAAGAAAAAGGCATTTCACCTCAAATCCTCCTACCACATGTCTAATACTACTTACAACTTTTTCATGCACCAATCCTTAACACAGTAAAAAAAATCTACAAGTACCATGGTAAATTAATATTGATTATAAAATTTTCATTTTCCAATTCAGGGGCATACTGCATCTGGAATTGCAATCCCTTTGCCTTACAACAACAGTAACTTCCATGACAACAACTACAGTATTGAGCTCTAATAATTGTAGCTTTTACTGTGGTCGATAGTAAGATCCAAAAATTGGAAATATACACTACAGCTCAAAGGAATTGGCAACGGGTAAAGGGAAAGGGAAGAAAGGGAAGGAGCCGCAGTTTTGAACCGCGGTATATTTTGTCTGCTTCAGCATGAAACATGATGCTTTAGCTTAAAAAGCGTCGTGTTTCATGCTGAACTGAACAAAATATACCGCGGTTTAAAACTGCGGCTCCTTCCCTTTCCCTTTCCCTATGCCAATTCCTTTGAGCTATAGTGTAGATGCAACATGGCTCAAGACAACGTATATGGTCCCACCTTGAGAGCAAGTTCTGCACACAGTACATAGAGGTCTTGATTGAATGGTAGAGGGCCATCTGGGTTAGGCTTAGACTCAGCAGCACTCTTCAGAAGATCAAATGCCTGGTGCAAGAAGGAGCCTTTACCTTGGACTGTTGAAAAGTTACCAGCATATAATGTTACACAAGTATTATTGATATTAACACAAATAATGCAGTCATTAAATAAAATATATAATGCTCCACTCATTTACATACTGGCTGTGGTATGTCGGGAGGGGCCATATTCAAGCAGACTCTAGTGGTATATTTCAATGGCCTTTAGCTCAATACCAAAAACAAAATCAAATTTCAGAGACCTTTATCAAGACCACTTTTGCAGATGCAAAAGAACACAGTTGTTCATTGCCAGGATTTAGGGGTTACAAAATGATCAGATTTTGACCAAAACAGTTATTATGGCGGGGGGGGGGGGGGGGGGGGCATTCTTGCCACACTTACAATTTGAGACGAGAACAAAAAACAAATATGCATTTCAATATACTCTTACACAAAATCACACTCACTTTGATGCTTTATATTTTCAAAATCAGATTACTGAGACATTTTGAGTAAACGCTTACAAATAATTGTATATTCAGCACAAAACTGTTAGCCTGTCAATATTTTTAAAAGACGGTAATTTGATGAAACTTGTGTTTTTTTACTCGCAATTGCGTAGCTTGACCGAAACTGTTGTGCTGACGGTGATTCTGTAGTCTCACGGTTGATACGCTTATCGTTGCATTTTAATACGCATTTTTGCTAGTGCGCACGTAGATTAAGGAGACCGCGGTGAGAATGGGCCACTAGCTATACATTTATAGCTAAATTCTATATGGAAGAAATGGAGGACTAAAGCAAAAAAATCATGAAGATGTCACGAGAAAACTTGTGCGGCATGACCAAAAAGTGGGACGACTCATAAAAATGCAACAGGATCACCTTGAACATGGGAACTATATCTGATCAGAGTTTGACCTGTTTTTGTTAATTTTCTCATTTATTAGAATTTTACCTAAATTATTTTGTATCTAATATGATGCGGGTGCCTCAAACCGGCCCCCTTGTTTTCTTTTGAATATTTTCATGCCAAGATAACCAAATAAAATTCTAAAATTTCACACACAAATCAACAAAATAATGCTCTTTAAAAAAAAAATCATTTTGGAAAGAAGATTAACGATAAACTTTCGGAAATTGCATTCAGAATATTGCTTGATAAATCGTCGCACATTCACATCAATGAACCTTGAAACCGGTCCCTACCGATATCTCCGTCAATCCGACGAGTACAGTGCCGATATTTCACCAGTATTGCGTCTCGATCATGCTCGTTCCATCTCAGTGAAAAATTGACGGGAAAGTTTCGGCGATCGACAAGAAAATCACGGAAGTACGAACGCAAGTTGGAAAACAGAGATGTTTCGAATGAAAATGTGCAATTGTCAAATATGTGCACATTTTGTCTAATTTTGCTTCCGAAAGTTCTGCATTTTGTTTACTAATGCGTAAATACGCAATAAATCGCGCATCCAACCTTCGATAACGCGCACTGAGCAGAAATACGCGGGGGCCGGTTTCAAGGGTAGGGGCCGGTTTGTGGACCACTCACTATCTATACTAGCATGACTAGTCTGACAAATATTTTCAAACCTTGACGTCCTTGTTTAATATGAAAAGAAATCAGGTATTACTATTACGGGGAACAATTATGAAAATTCATGTGAAGGAGAAGTGCATGGGGCAACTCAACCAAAAAGTAACTTGGCCAAAATGTGGGCGAGTTGACCAAAAAGTCGGGGGACTAAGTTTAGTTTTACCAAATAATTCTGACTACCGTCCACAATTCCCTTTTCCCCTCTACATTTTCTATTGACTATAATTAATTTGTGACTATGCTATGACTACAAAAGGTATAGACCTCTAATCATTAAAACCAATCAATTAACCAGTAACGTAACTAAGCCGACTAAGGGCTTATTTCAGTCCCATACGCTTGAATTTATGTCTCCACACAATTTTTCACAGAACTCGGTAACATTTTCACTTTTGGAGTTTTAGGGATTCAAAGAGAGGCCATTTACTTACCTCCGTATTGCTGAGAAGCTGCTAAAAGCTGTCTTATATTGCTATCCATTTCAATGAGTTTTTAAGCTCCGAGAGGCTTGTATAATTTTTGACATCTCATAAATTCATCCCTAGCAACTGAACTGTTTACAATCGATCCCCTTGATTTCTCACGATTGCAAATTTGTACCGATTATGTACTATCGATAATGATATCGTTTGTAAACAAATCGCGAAATTCTTTTTGAGCTTTCGTAGCGAAGTCTGAAAAACGATAGAAAGGAACGCTTTTCTTGCAAGAAATCTGTATTGATGTCAGTTTTCTGTTCTTTTCCTATTTTATTGGGTCTGTCGAAACAAGATGTCAACATTTGGTCCTCCTCGTGGTGTGACATCAAGCAAGAAATCAACCACTCCGCAGGCACAGGCGCAGAGAAGCAAGAAACCCGGCTCTGGGGATGGGAAGCGGGCTGGATCCGGGAGCAGCGGGGCAACCTCGGCGGCAAGAGGTGCCAGACCTTCCGATAGGTTGAATCCAAGAACGGTTGACCCAGTGCGTGCAAGTTAAATGTTTGTTACCCTTTCTTTGTCATGTGATTAATGCTTTGAAAGTTTGAGATGAAGGACTGCAAATCAGTGAAGTCTAGCCCTCCATCCTTTGCCCTTTTTACAACATTATGTCAAAATATCACGTATTTAGATCCGGACCGAGAGGGGATTTATTTTCAATCATGATGATGATGTCCATCGAGCTCAGTCATGTTTTGTTCATTCACCCTGAATGAAATGGGTTGTCTACAGTAGAGGGATAGTTTTTGGCACAACTAAATGATTTGAAATTATGACCACCTTGCACCACCAAAATATGACAGAGTGTTGAATTCATTTCCTCCAAAATAACTTAGCTAAAATCCTGCTCTGAATGTTCATATTTCTAAACTAAGCCTGTACATATTTGCCATATCACAGTGGTAACGGGACAGACAAGTGTGTTTCAAACTTATTCCTGTTACAAAATGTCCCGTTACCAGCATGCGCGCTGTGGCAAATTTGTACAGAGCAAATTTTCTGAAGCATACAAAAACTTGTAAAGTGCAAATCAATACATTTCTTTGACATTTTATTATTTTTGACTGGTTTACATATGTAAGAGACACACAAAAATAATTGGAATCTAAGAGAATTATGCAAATGTTACAGTAAATATACCAGAAATGTACACTCCAGCACAAAGGAATTGGCATAGGGAAAAGGAAGGAACCGCAGTTTTAATCTGAGCTATATTTTGTCCAGTTCAGCATGAAACATGATGCTTTTTAGGCTAAAGCATTGTGTTTCATGCTGAACTGGACAAAATATACCGCGGTTTAAAACTGCGGCTCCTTCCCTTTCTTCCCTTTCCCTTTACCCGTGCCAATTCCTTTGCGCTGGAATGTATGTCCACAAGTATGTCTCTTATACAGTATTTTAACTTTTAATGTCGGAGAAGATGAGTGAAAGGAGCAGAGTGAAAGAGGACCTGTATTCACACTTTCTGTCTGCTGTCCTTTATCATGTCATGTCTCCAATCTCCTTGCAATGCAATATGTTTCATTTGTTACCTTTTTTTATTTGGCAATAGAAAACACAACTTTATTTTTTCTTCTCCTTTGACAGTGAGACAGTTATTATATCAAATTGGTCTCCTGTATATACTCAGCATTATTTCCGGAGGATTTTCACATATTATATGTTTTCAATAATTTTCCCTTGTGTAAAAGGATTTCCAATGTACACAAATGATTAAAAGCTGAAAGAAGTTTCACCTGCCAGTGACTTTGTGACTTTATGCATTTGGCATCAACCTTTTCCAAGCTCTCTCCCGGTCAATTGTTTGTGACTTATTATTGCATTGATACAAAGTACTAACTTTTTTTAGGCTCATATTATAACAAACTGCATTAGTTGATTTGATAAACCATACATAGCTAGTTATATATTTTTAATGACAGGTAGATGGAAACATGATTTGCATTGTCAGACATTAATTGTCTCGTTCACGCTTGTTTGACCCTGACATGATGGTTTACAGCACATGATCTTTATTGAACTGTTTTTTCTGGTAGTATGGCTTTATCATAACAGCGTAGGTATTTTGTTTGTATTCATGATGTTCAGGATACTGTTTGTACAACAGGCCCCATGGGGAAAAAAAGTGCATGCACAAGTACAAGGATACTGAATTAGTAAATAAATAAGACAACTTTACTTTACTTTTTATCAGTTCACAGAACAGAAGAAGGCCAAATCTGCATTTGAAACCGTATACATCAGTGGTGGTGTCCCATGCAGGTATGAAGACAAGATTGATGGACCAGAGTCTTAAACATTCATGTCCTGTGAGGGAATCTGTTTTTCATAATTGTAAATGCTTATATACTGCTATATGTTTTCTTTATGATAGATAGATATAGATAGATAGATATAGCAATTTATTGTCCAATTGGAAATTCCATTTTCACTGGTTTACATTGATACAAACAAAGAGTGTGACATCACACAAGGTACATATAAACAGAAAGACATATACAATTATACAAATTCTAAAGGATGCATGATGTTTATATTAGCTTTACAATTACTGAAACTGTGCAAAACAAGGCTTCTATTGGGTTGTACGAAATATACACTTATTACACCAATACTAGAAAACCTGCATTGGTTACCAATGCGGCAGAGAATAGCATTCCATACTAATTACATACAAAACACACTCTTGGTCAAGCTCCTGGCTACATTACAGAATTATGGAGGTATAAAACCAGTAATAATGGTCACAGTTTGGGCAGTTCGACGGATCCTCTGCTTTTACGGATTCCATCCTTCAGAACGAAAGTAACGCTGAGTGATCAAGCAATTGCTTGTGTAGCCCCCAAGCTCTGGGACATATACCCTTTGAAAGTTAGGAAAACACCGTCCGTGAAACAACTTTAAATCAAAGCTGTATTTGATTAAAATATGTATTTAATTAATAGCATGTATTTAGGAGTCCTATAAAGCGCAGTAGAATAAACTTGATAGAATAGTTTCTGCGTTCTATAAATTCATATGTTATTATCATCAGTATTATTACATTTCGGAGACTGGTCTTCGCGCCTGGGCGTTAAAAAGGTGAATCGAGTTGGGGACGAAAGATTGCCTAAAGCGGGTGGTCCTAGTACGGGGGACACATAAACGTATTCCTGATCTGTTGAACTTGAAATTGTCGTTGAGTGGGTGGGTGGGGTCAGACATAATGAGTTTTATTTTGCTAGCGACTTTTTCTTGATAGATAATCTCAAGTGAGGGCAAGTCTGCCCCTATTATCCGTTGGGCAACCTTTCTTGCTTGTTCGAGCCTCCTTAGATCATCATTTGTAGCATTTGCCAAGTAACACACTAAGTTGTAAGATATAACACTTTGAATGATTGACTTGTAGAACATTACGATAAGCGTGTTAGCTACTCTCAATTTCTTCATTATTCTGACAAAGTACAGCCTCTTGTTTACTTTCTTTTGATTTTGTTCCACGTTCCTTGACCATTTCAGTGAATTACTTATAGACGTTCCCAGGTATTTGTATTCCTTCACTTGTTCTACATCTTCTCCATGAACAGATACTGCCCTATGTTCGGTGATATTACGGCGGAAATCTATTATCAACTCTTTTGTTTTGGTTACATTTAATACCAGAAAGTGGTCATCGCACCACTGCACAAAATTTGCTATCGTCGTGACATATGAATCAACACTGTCGGAACTGTCGGAAATGTACCCGGTAATTACGGTATCGTCAGCATATTTAATGATGCTACACTCACTGCTAGTACATCGACAGTCACTAGTATACAAGGAGAAAAGTACCGGGCTCAAAACACAACCTTGCGGTGCCCCTGTACGAACTATTCTCTCAGTGGACTGAACATCTCCCATAACTACTTTTTGTGGTCTGTCGCTGAGGAAATTTTGAATCCATAGAATTATCTTGGGAGGAACCTGAAAAGCTATCAGTTTCTTCACAAGTAGGTGTGGGACAATAGTATTGAAGGCACTAGAAAAATCTACAAAAGTAGATCTTACATATGACTTTCCTTTGTCTAAGTGAGAGTGTACCTTGTGCAGGTATGTCAGTACCGCATCATCGACACCTCTTTTACACCTGTACGCGAACTGCATTGGATCAGCGAATGATGAAGTGTATTTGATGAGGCGTTTTAACATAACCTTTTCAAAGCACTTCATTACACCGCTGGTAAGTGAGATAGGTCGAAAGTCATTTAAGTCGTTTGCTTTCCTTTTCTTTGGGATGGGCTTTATCAAAGACATCTTCCAAAGGCGCGGTATTATTCCCTGATCCAATGAGTAATTGAACAGTTTGGTGAACACACCTGATAACTGATTCTTACACAGTCTAAGGGTCCTATTACAGACTTGGTCAGGCCCTGGGGCCTTGTTGATGTGCGCCGAACCAAACACTACCCTAACTTCGTGTTCTGTAATGCCATCTGCATTTTCTGGCCCTGTTACAACCAATGCTTCCCTTAAACCGCGAACAATCGCGACACTCTCAGCCGTAAAGTCCTTGTCAAACCTACAATAAAATTCATTCAGTTCCTCTACAAAAGTTTGAGTAACCTCAAAACCTAAGGTCGCAGGCTTCTGTTTATACCCCGTAATAATGTTCATTGTCTTCCATGCTCTCGAAGGGTCATTTTCACGAAAGTTTCTTTCAAGTTTCTCTTTGTGTGACTGTTTACATACGCTAACCTGTCGTTTAATTTTCTTCTGGGCCTCTTTCACCCGCAGTCTGTTACCTTCCATCAGGGCGGAATTCTTTTCACTCAATAAGTCCCTAAGTTCCTTTGTCACCCAAGGTTTATTATTGGGATAAACTTTAAACGTTTTACAAGGTATAATAGTGTCGACACAAAACCTGACATAGCTCGTAATAGTGACTGTAGCATCGTCAAGTGATCCAGCAGAGTGAAACAATAGATCCCAATCGGTGCAGTCAAGTGCGGCTCGCAGTGTCTCAGTTGCCGTCTCCGTCCAGGCGTACTGTTGCTTAGTAACAGGGCGGCTTCTTTTTAGTTTCTGCCTATAGGATGGTAAAAGATGCACGTTTCGATGGTCAGATTTCCCAAGTTGATGACACGCCTTCGCTACGTAAGCTTTAGGAGTATTGCCATAGCAAAGGTCAAGAATGGTGTCGTTCCTGGTTGGAATGTCAACATATTGCTCGTAGTTTGGGAGCACATTGTTTAGGCGGCACTGATTGAAGTCGCCCATGACGAAGATGGGGGCATCAGGGGACGAGGCTGCAAGTTGGTGCATTTTCATCGCGATGCATTCACTCGCAGTAGTTATGTCTGCTCGTGGATGAATGTAGACCACTGTGACAAAAATCTGGGGGAATTCACGGGGAAGGTAGAAAGGTCGAAGTCCCACTGTAAGCAGTTCTATATCAAGGGTACACAGTATATCTTTTACAGTCCAGTTTCGGCACCATTTCTGATTGATGTATAAACATACCCCTCCTCCCCTTGTTTTTCCGGACTCCTCTGTTCTGTCTCCTCTAACCAGATCAAAGAGAGGGATTTCAACAGCACTATCAGGGATACTTTCAGTCAACCATGTTTCTGTAAAGGCCATAAGACAAGAATCCCGATATTCATTCATGTATCTGGTCAAAGTTTCAAGTTCCTCTATCTTGTTAGGTAGCGAACGTACATTCCCCAGTATTATCGTTGGGAGCGGTGGCTTTGTTCCCCTCCTTTTTGTCCGTGTCCTGATCCCACCCCTCTTACCTCGCTTGCGTGGTTTGATTTCTCGCGGGAAATCCTCATACCCAACCGGTACTGTTCCCGCTGTGGCATCCCGTAGGTTCCAAAGCTCTGTCCGTGTGTATACCAAGCTATCTGGGTATGACTCAATGTCCAAAGTGAAAGTCGTCAAAAACACTGATGCCAGAACCAGAAACGTCAGAAAAGTGGCCATAACTGTGCTTGACGGTATCGACAGCATAGTGGTAATGACAATAACACATAGTCCACAAAACAATTCACAAAAAACAGGTAGAAATAGGAGGGGAAAAACCAGCGATGGTCGCCACAGTGCGGCGCCCTCAAAGTATTTCTGTATATCGTCATCTTCTTTTCTCAGATGTATTAAATCAATTGGTTTGTTGAGAAAAAAAAATATGCAAAATCAAACTAACCATTTGGTGTTTAGAGGACTTGTGTACTCGAAGTGTATTGAAGGTTGCTGCACACTTCATTTGTTCCTCAGCTCTTTCTGAAGTATATCTCTATCACTGATAAATCTATGATCTCAAATAACTGAAGAATAACTGATCAATACATGTAACTGTGATACCTCTGAATATGTACTGGTTCTCTCATAAAATCATAGGAAACAATTATGATGAAACTCCTTGAGAGGGTCAGTTCTTGGATGTTTAATGACTCAAAAGTATTCCACTGAAAGTGGATCTTAACTAAATCACAGTTCCTGAATAACAGTAAATGTAATTTAGGGGCTAGTCACTAGGGTCAGCCATAACCTTCAGAATGATTGGGCTTCTGGAAAGTGGTCAAAAACATGGTAAACATGATTTGAGGAATGGAACTGGCAAATGGACCTACTGTATATCACATAACAATACAGATTTTTTAAAAGAAATTTTAGGCAAACACCCAGTAGACTACAGTAGCAAGGATAGCCTCCTCCAGCCTGTCAATGAATGAAAAACGAGTTGGACTAAAAGTCTTGTAACCATAAGGATTTGAACTTGCAATCTACTGCTTACCGGGCAGTGACGTATCCGTGCAAGCTATTTCTAGTTCATGGATCAAGACACAATAACATGGAAACAAATGATCTAAGAGTCACTTTCAATCTTCCTCATTAATATTCATGAGTAGTCTGCCGTAAGGGCCATTTGGCTAGACCATTTGGCTTGCCGAATGGGCCGTATGGCAGAAATTACCCCAGAAAGCCCTTTCACTTAAATCTAATAGAGATTTTGTTTGATTTGTGAAGATTGCTGCATGGATCAGTTAAGCACAGGCTGCAGTGGGAGGGTAATCCAGAGGACATTGCCTACGACCCTGTACTTCTAACTCTTGCAGAGGTGAGTGTTCACATAATCTACAACCGTCCATGTAACCTATAGCTAACAAATATGAACAATTTTCTGACCACAGTCATGTGTCCATGTATTTAAATACATGATTGTATGTAATTAAATATCAGAATAGAAATAAGAGAAAATTGTCATGACACTCCTAAGAAATATAGAATGTATAGTTTTGGGAGACATTTAAAACAACTTTGGATGAATCAGTCTCACGCTGAATGCGTGAGAATTGGCAACCATGGTTTTAAAATTGATTGAATACATGTTAAAACTCGCACAAGAAATGCCAAAGTGTACTGTTAAAACGGCATAAACAATTACCCTTGTGACTTTTGAAAAGTGACAATTCTGCCATTAAAATTTGAACACTCACGCATTACTAATTGGACTACCAGTAATGTGATTTTGACACATAAGTTATTCAATAAGTTAAGGAACAATCCTAAATTATTTTGCCCAAAACCTCTCTGATAAAAAGTTATGCTATTTTGCTTAAGGGGGGGGGGGCACTTACATTTTTGTTGTGTTTAGTTTTCCACATTGAGATAATGTGGGGACAGAATTGAATATTATAAATGCATCAAAAACCATACACCACCTTCAATATTGGATCACCACTTGATATAGCCTCACGAATGGCTGTTTTCTCCATCTTCTGGGCTCCGTTTGTATTTTTTTTAGTACTTGATGTACAGTTAGTTTTAAAATATCTTTCAACTGGAATTCAAAATTGCAATTGTGAAACTATGTGTAATGCGTGATGATGTTTCACTAACTCAAGGTGTGTATGGTACTGTATGTGTATGATTTGTGCAGGGTTTGCGCGAGTTCAAGCATCCATACCAGTTTGTGGCTCAACAAGGCTTCAAGGAGCTCCTGCAAGTCAGTGATGCAGACATTAAGGCGGTCCCTCTCATCTCGAGGCTCATCCCTCCCCTGCGAGCAGCATTGGTGAGTCTTAGAATTACAGGAATCTAGTGTATGTATGATAGTCACAAAGGAGCAATTTGCTGTTGGCGCTTCTTGCCAGCAGTTTGAAACAAGCATTTTCACATCGTAGCAATGAAATGACATCACCGCCTCTAGTAGTTTGTGAATGCTAAGGTGCTTACCTGCGCACCATTTCTCTGGGGGGATATTTACAATGAACATTTCAAATGGAGTACCTTGTAGCAAATGACAGCAGCAAACTACTTTTTACTGTAATATGAACATTTGCTCAGGAAAGAACATTTGAACCTTTCAACAGAATTTAATCAAACTTAAACCTGAGAATCTCAATAGAGAGGGAAAAGGAAATGTCAAACACAAAGATGTAGTCACTCATTTTGACATGGAAATAAATCCGAATTTTGAAGGACTTGACTGTAGACAAGTAGGGGCTGGTTTACTCAACAAATTGTTTATAAATTGTAATGTTAGACCTATTTTTTTATAAAACATGTAAAGCACACGTTTTAAGTTTGTGACCTTAGTGGCGATGCTTCACCTTAACTAATATGTTTCTTTCATGTGTCTGCTTTGATCGAAACCAACTTAATTTTAGGATGAATTATCCCTTCAAATTGTGGATGTTGGGGGTTTATTGCATGTTATATTTATGTAGTGTATGCACTACAGCTCAAAGGAATTGGCACGGGTAAAGGAAACAGAAGAAATGGAAGGCACTGCTGTTCAAAACTGCAGTATATTTTGTCCAGTTTAGCATGAAACACGATGCTTTTTAGGGTAAGCATTGTGTTTCATGCTGAATTGGACGAAAAATACTGCAGTTTAAAAATGCGGCTCCTTCCCCTTCCCTTTCCCGATGCCAATTCCTTTGAGCTGTAGTGCACATGTTTTCTTACTTTGCCTGCTCATGTTGTCATCTATAGGGCTCCAGCAATGAATCAGTGTACCTGGGAGCAGTCAATGCCATTGTTGACCTCAGTGTGGCAGTTGGCCATCATCTCAACCCACATCTCAAGTCGCTCTTAGCTTATGTAAGTCTGCTCATTGAGCTTCACAAGTACAGTCAAACCTATCTAAACACAACAAAAAAATAAGTCCCACTTTTCCATTAACCAGGAGGTAATGGACATATAATAGGTAATGTTACATCTTTATCAATACATCCAGAGTTTTTATTTTTTTCACATAAATAAAGGGTTATTAAAAGTTTCAAACTCAAGAGGGATGAGTAATTTTGAAATGGTACTCACTCAACCAGAATAATGGGTTAAGTGTCGGGATAGGTGTTAGGGTGTTGAGAGCTGGGTGATAAACAATGAAAGGACATAAATTATACACCAGAAATGGAACTCATTAAAATTTATATGACAGAATAAAAAAATTACCCGTGTGACTTTTCAAAAGTGACAATTTTTCCTTTATTGTGTGCTCACTCATGCATGACTGAGTGGATTAATGTGATTTTCACAGGGAAGTTAGTCAATAGGTTAAGAAACAATCCTGCCAAGTTATGTTGCTCAAAACCTCCTCAAGAAAAAGTTATTTTTATTTTGCTTGCGGGGGGGGGGGGGGGGGGGGGACTTACTTTTTTGTTGTGTTTACATGCAAAGACCGCTGTCTATAAAATTACCTGTCCATGAAGACCTTCTTTTTTGTGCAAGGGGAGGTTATTGAAGATAGGTCTGACTGTGCTGAAGTTGTAGTTGTTGATAACAATGAATGATGCCACAAGGCTGTGTGCCAACTGGGTTTCATCTGGTCTCCATCGAATATGTATTTGACCTTAATTATGAATTTGATGGAAAGGCTCTGAATAATGTAACAAAGCCTCTATCTGCATTGAAGCCAACATCTCAAATCACTCTTATCTTACAATACGAGTGGGAAACTGAACAACTCCACCTTGAATTCCTTACTGCGAGCAAACTACAAATTGTATTATGGTATTATTAACCCACTTCTCAAATCACTTGTGTGCTATTGAAAGTTTAATGCATCAGTCAGGCATGTAGAAATTAATGTACACTACAGCTCAAAGGAATTGGCAGAGGGAAAGGGAAAGGGAAGAAAGGGAAGGAGCCGTAGTTTTAAACCACTGTATATTTTGTCCAGGTTGAACACGGTTGATAAGGTCTCCATAATGATTTGGCGTCCTATTTCAAAGTAAATTTCGATTTGTATGTATTGTGTGTCATATTTCATTGATTCCAGTGTGGTTTTGACAGTATTGCATGGCTGAAACATTGTGACAAAAGTGATTTTGATGAAATTCATGTTGACACGAAAGAGAGTGTGTTCATCATTAATTGTGCTTCATTTCAATGTGTTTCCTTCGAATATTAGCTGTCAAAGCGACAGAACGACAAGAAGTACAGGGATAAAATTTTCACTGCATTGAGGGACATTGAGCAAGCATGCGGAAGAGTAAGTTTGAATTGATCATTTTGATGTGAAAACTTTCTGACCTACACTACAGCTCAAAGGAATTGGCATAGGGAAAGGGAAGGACCCACATTTTTAAACTGCGGTTTAAAACTGCGGGTCCTTCCCTTTCTTCCCTTTCCCTTTCCCTATGCCAATTTCTTTGAGCTATTGTGGATGAAGGGATTTGAAGGTCATGTCATAAAAAAGAGATTATAGATTGTGTTGTCCAATATACCACAGGAGGTCATTGGGAAATTGATTTTTCTGTAAAACCATAAAACTCTAGATATCTCAGAATTGACCCCCAGTATAAATTGATCATTTTGGTGTGAAAATTTTCTGAAATATAAAGGTCATATCATGATCAAGAGATTATAGATTGTGTTGTCCAATATACCACAGAGGGGCATTGGGAAATTTATTTTCTTTAAAACCATAAAACTCGAGCTATCTCAGAATTGACGAGAAAAAAAAAAAATCACAAGTACACATAGCTGGGGTGTGTGTGTTTGGTGGGGGGGGGGGGGGAGTTTTTTCATGATTTCTATCAATTCTTGATGACCTTCAGTACAAATGTTTGATGTTGACATTTATTTGTGAACTTCTTTCTTCTCTTTTTATAGGAAAGCGTCCCTATCATCAAGTCGAAGATCCCCACGTATACATCAATCACCTGATCTGTGACGCGAACTTGTCTCCATTGATAAAAATATAGTTATTCCGTCCATGCACTTATACAGATTCATGCAATATGTAGGAATTGTGTTTTCTGTCTGATAATTAATGAATTTCAATACGGTAGATAAGAAGTCATTGCCTACTATAGAAAATAAATGTACAGTCATGAAAAAGAACAAAGATATCAATGTTTGGCAGCTGATAATAGATTACAGCACCAAGTGTAAGCACAATAATCTAAGTCAGTGAAATATAAAAAGTGATAATCTGTAATTACAGAGGTCCGATACTGTAAATTACCACCACTTCATATCTCCTGAGCTTTTTACCTAGGCCATCACTTTATTAAGGAATTTGGCAAAAATTTGTCCACTGTTCTATGAAACAGATGATGCACCTGCCTTTTCTTGTGTTGGTAGGAGTAATGTGCATGTAGTATTGGTAACTATGGAAACAATTCCAGAGTTACCTTGCTGATAATTATGCAAATTCATAGCAAGTACAATTTGGTATAAGTACAACAAACCAAGCACTGAATAATCCAAAACGATGTAAGAAGCTTAAAGGGAATATATTGTACTGGGAAGACAAAAAAGCCTTAAAAAGGTGATTGTGAGCAATCTTCTTGCCAATGGTCTTAAATTCATGTATTGCCCATTTTAGAAACTTGCTGAAAGTTATTTGCCCTCAAATGATCCACATTTGTAGTTATTAGTCATTAAATCACAAATCCCCCAAATGTTCGGGCCGAACATTTGGAGGATTTTACTGATAATCATTAATTATTCCAGATGTGGATCATCTGAGGGCAAATAACTTTCAGCAAGTTTCTAAAATGGGGAATACATGAATTTAAGACCATTGGCAAGAAGATTACCCACGATCATGTTTTGAAGACTTTTTTTGCCTTCCCAGTGCAGTATACTACCTTTAAAGAATGGGTAGCCAATTGGAATAAGTCACGAAGCTCAGCAGGAATCAGCATATGCCCTAACTATAATGGGTAAGAAATTTCACAGTAATAGCTTCATGAATCTTTTCAGGAAAAGTGAAAAAACTATCCTCGTTTACGTTTGAAAGGTAGCAACCCTAGTCTAAATTCATATACCATATTTCAATGTTCGTTCAGCTGTGCATTGCTTGCCTCGATGCATGAACTTACGATGCGATAAGCTGTGATGTGCGCTTTAGCATATTGTGGTCTCTGTCTCTAGACGATAGGTTTTGGATGACCCATCCAAAAGCTACTTGAAATCTAGCCATCAATATGATTTTGCTCAAAGTCAGTGTCCAGTTCTATAATTAGCAGGGGAGTTCTTACACATTATTTTCTTTCATTTTCTGCGTTTTTTTGCCTGCAAAAGGGCTACCCTGTCTTTAGAATCAGCAATTACTTAGAAATTGTGTTTGTCACCTATTTCAATATTGCTTGATTTCTTGTTGTTGAATAGCATTTGAAACGATAACATTTGTGTGTTGTATACTATGTTCCCACTTCTAATGGATTTCAAGTATGGGAGGGAATAAATGCTTTTAAGTGAAGTTTATACTCTTATGATACATCAAATATTTAAGGTAGTCATACCTTTTCTAGACAAAAGCAAACTCTTTAAAATACAAATGTATAGCATGAGCCACAGACGAAGCATGTGAAATATGAAACTTGACATTGAAATATACTTCTTTATAGTTTGCCTCTCTGGCTCCGATGTTCTTTTTCATTTGAATATTTTTGCTGTTGACAGTGTTTCACTATGAACATGGTCTTTTGTTATGCAGACAAAATGTTGAAGGGTCCCTTTTTAATTTTGTCCCAGTAACAAACAACCAAGCTGATAGTGTTTGTTTTGTTCTATCGCAGAACTATGAGCGGTTGGTTGAAGACACTCAAAACAAAAGTTAAGTTTAATACACTTCTGTATGTACATATCTCATCTAGCCTTGTGTATGTGCTCACACACTCGCTTGCCAAGGATGTTTTGCAAAATATTTGTAATGTTTTGTAAATTCTGAATAAAGGAACATTTGTCAACTCCAAATCATAGTTTTCATCTTTGATTCTTATATATGTAGTAAGGTTATACCTGTCTTGTTCACTGTCACACAACGTGTGAACCAACATAAATCATAATCACATACACATTTTGTAGATTTGTTTCATTTTATTTTTACATGAATAAATCATACACACTGTATAAGAAATATTTCTTCTGAGTTTCTTCTTTGTCTTTAATGATTTAAGATGAGGCTAAATTTGTAGCTGAACACATACTTGAATTACCAAAACGATGACGTACAATCATGAGCAAAGCAATCTTGATTACAGGGCATTTGATTGTCTCCATGTAAAAAGGGGTAGTTTACCAGACACATGTAAAAATCATATAAGTGAAGGTTTTTTGAAAATCCATCAAAAGGTCAGTTATGATTTTTGAAAGTTTTGATTTTGTGACATTACATGCAGGGTGCTCTCCCATATGTTGTGTACAATTTCTTTTGAAAAAATCATTTTTCAAATTTTTTTTTTTAAATATTTGCAACTTTTTACCTGTGCACTTGATACAGAAGCACATTTTTACACACATACTTCTATGAACAAAAAAAAAAGCAATTTATGGAATCATACAGCACACAACATATGGGAGAGCACCTTGCACATGACATCACAAAATTGAAATTTCAAAAGATAATAACTTTCTTAGATTTTGACAGATTTTCATCAAATCTTCACAAATATGTCTTGTGTTTCTACTGTTTTCAAACCAACTTAATTTCACAGTGGACTATCCCTTTCAAGATAGTAAAACAACGCTATTTGCAGGGACTACTATACCAGTATTCAGAGAGTGGGCCACACCAGTCGACAAGCTGTCTAAAATCAGTATTTCCCCATTAGGTCTAGTCAAACTTCACATACAGGTGGTTGTGATTAAAATCAGCATTTTCACTGAAACCTTCATAATAAAGATCAAAACTATACTCCTTTAGTTGGCAGTCTTGTTTTATCATTAGTAAGCATCAGGTTGAAAATATTTTTAAACCAGTTTTTTTGATAATTTTTTAAGGGCATCACCACCAAATATTGTCTTTGATCACCTGATGTGTACCCGGGATAAGTCTGAGGGGGTGAAAGGGTGGTTGCACATGTTACACATACTCCCCCTCAAGCTGGAGAAGGGGGAGGGGGTGCACGCCCGACAGATGAGATGCTGGCATGGCAACCGGTAAAAGATCCTTCCAGAGGCTTCTGATGCCGCCTTGCAGTTCACACAGACGCTGGGTGGAGATTCACAGAGTCTGTCTGCAGGGGGTAAAGAAAACATGTCTTTGACATTAAAAGATTTACAGGGACATATATGTAAATCAACTTTTTCAGTCACATGGGCACATTCAATACATGTGAAACCCACCAATGGAGTTTTTGCAACCAAAGGTATATATTAAAGGTTTTAGTGGTAATGGTAATGACAACGCAGCGTAATAATTTTCATTTCCATTTAATTCCATCATTAGATGATTCCTTCCCGGTATCCTGAAATCAAACACGAATAGGACCCAGGCCATGTTTATGGCAAAAACGGGGCTCAATTGATTATGGTCACATTTTCTCTACCATTACTACCCTTAAATATCAAAGGGATGTGATTACAATATAATGGCCTTTCCACACACACTTAAAAAAGGATTACAGTATTCAACGCCCCTAAAATTCCCCAATGAACCCATTTTTTAAAATTTAGATCCAGAGGGAGGTGGGTTTAACCCCCTCCCCCTTCCCCTCTCCCACACTTCCCTCCCCCCCCCCCCCCCCTCTACCCACCCACCCTCTAGATCTACCATTGTTCAAATGGCTTCTCCACTACAATGGACAGTGACATAAACAATGTCACTTTGCTTGTGGTATAACTGGAGAATACTAGCTACACGTACACATGCACTGGCAAACTGCTTCCATTTGCACATACACTCCAGCTTAAAGGAATTGGCACAGGGAAAGAGAAAGGAAAGGAGCCTCAGTTTTAAACCGTGGTATATTTTGCCCAGTTCAGCATGAAACATGATGCTTTCGCCAAAGACACATCATGTTTCATGCTGAACTGGACAAAGTTTACCGCAGTTTAAAACGGCGGGTCCTTCAATTTCTTCCCTTTCCCTTTACCCGATGCCAATGCCTTTGAGCTGTAGTGTACATGTACACATGCACTGGCAAACTGCTTCCAACTTGCACATACCTCTGCTCTCATTGACGACTTTAGGTCTTGTGAATGAGGGCAGAGAGGCCAGGGTAGAGGCCAAGGCATCATCCAGACTGGTAGACACTGTCTTCTCGTGGCTTACTGGATCTGCACGTACACGTAACATAAGGAAGTGGAAATGTAAACAAAACACTAATAGCAAACTCTCTTTATAAACAAGAAAAACTTCCATTTTCCTTAATTTTCTATACTGTATTTTTTCTTCATTTTTGCAGCCTAGATAAAGTGAGTTATCTTCTCAAAGGACTTTTTATAATGACAGTTACACATCCTAATTATTGTTATTTATACATGTACAATTAAGAAAAATGAAAAGGATGAGAAAGTACGATATGGCAGACAAAAACAAAAGTTGATTCAGTTGTCTAAGACTAATGATTTTGACTAATTTTGACTAATAATCTAATTGACTAATGATTTTGTTTTAACTGTTTCCTTAAAAAGCATTTTTGTCCATTTAGGCATATTTCTCTATCTTAATTTTAACTGTAAGCATCAACCACAACTCTGGTGGATATAAAATGTGTGAAGACTTACACTACAGCTCAAATGAATTGGCATAGGGAAAGGGAAATGGAAGAAAGGGAAGGAGCCACAGGTTTAAACCATGGTATATTTTGTCCAGTTCAGCATGAAACTCAATGCTTTAGTCTAAAAAGCTGAATTAAAAATTGACTTTTATGCAAGGTAGCCCAGAGCTTATAGTAATATAGAAACGTTATGGAGGTATGTCTTTTGCTACAAACTTTGATCATGCATCTATCAATCTTACTTGAGTGGAAAATAATATGGGATATCACTTCATACCTTCTTTAGTTGTCTTTTGCAAGTTTCCGGTATTGCACATGGACATGGTCCTCATGGACACACGTACCCCATATACTCTTGATTTCTTGGGTAGTGGTTCATCGGTCTGCTTGTCAGAGCCAGATGGTGAAGTCATTTGAAGAGTCCTCTTTTCTGGTCGTTTCTGAGGTGAAGCAGCATCTGCAAACTTTCCTCTTTCTTTCTCGACTAACTCTGGCACACGCTGACAGGTGCTCAATATTTCTGCAGGCTTATTATGGTCTCCATCACCATTTTGGGATCGCACTAAAACAGAAGTCTTGGCACTCAGAGCTGACACGATCTCCTTGGCATCCCCAGCAGTTCTTGGAACATTTTTAAAAGCACTTCCACCCATCAAGAGAAATCTATCAAGCCTAGCCTTAAGCTTCACATTGGTGATGGGTTTACTGCTGGCTGAAAATGGAATTCCAGTGAAAGGGTCATTTGGGGGACGCCCCCATGTCGCTTCAATCTTGCCATGCTTTTCTAGAGTTTGCTGGTCGATAGTGTGGCCTGACGGGAGTAGGATTGGCATGGCCATCACGTGGCAGGTGATTGGATCAAGAAATTCCTCCGGACATGTCTCCTCTTCATTATCTACATGCACGTCTTTACTATCAGCACGAGAGTCCAGTGTTCTCTCAGTCACTTTCCGCTTCGAGGTGCCTGCCCCCTTTTCGATACCCACCATGCTTGAGGTTGATGGGTGTTCTCGATTTGATATAATATCCTGCAGGCATTTTGTTGTCTCCAAGATCTTCTGGATTGTTGATTTATCGCAGGATGATGAAGGCTGTCCCCATATCTCCACCTTCTTCAATGCAGGCACTGATCCACCCTGTGACCTTGTGATCCGCACCATCACCTGATTAACATCTCTCAGCATTGCAGGACTTGAACAGCGAAGGTCGCGTGTGAGCACATCAATCGCTTCCTCTGGATATGAAGCAGGAGCTGTCCAATCTCTGAAACGCGACCTGTATCTCCTGTTTACAAACTGTATTACTCTTGGTGACACATTGTTGCAATAACCTTTCCCAATATTTGTAGCAACAACATCCTTAAATTGCTTTTGTTTAGATGTCTCTGATGCTCCCACGGCACTTTTAGAGGGGTAATTCTCCCATGGTAGACTGGCAGAGAAGATTTCAAGGCCACTTGATCTATGCGAGCCAACACTGGGATCAAGAATGATGCTACAGATGTCAACCTTGAAAGGGAAAGTGAAAGTGATGTTGAGTGGGGGCTTGATGAAATGCTCCGCAAGGAAACCTACCCACTGACCAAATCGCCCCGGCTTTAGGAGATTCTCTGGCTCGTAGCCATCTGCACTCACTGATGAACATGTAACGGTGGTGCCATACGCCAAACTGCACAAGTTCACAGCCATATCACACAGGTGTAGGATGAGGACTGAGTTTCAGGACATTGCCAGACCTGAAACGAGAAGACACAGCAGTGACAACACATGTAACACAAACACAGCCAAAAATCATCACTAGAGCTTTAATGAATTGACACGATCGATAATGCAGAAACTTCTTACAGCCAAACATTTAAGCATCCTCCTCCGTCATACAAGTACACTGTATGTCAAGTAAGAATGTTTATTGTCATCCCAAATGAATGTTGACTAGAGGCTGGAGCAGTCAGGATTGTAAAACAAGAATACTTCTGCCCTTAAGTGCAACATTACTATTATAGTCAACCAGAATAACAGAGAAGCAGGGCGTCCAATATAATATTTTACACAACTACAGTCTACAGTATACATGCTAGTATTGTTGAGTGTGATCAACTTCTGTTGCATAAATTTGTCAAACTTAGCCAATCATTAAATCAGCTGTGTTGGAGTTATGGGGTATGGGTTTGCATGCTCAAATGAAATTCATGACAAAGCTATTAAAACAAATATTTAATAATATTATCATTCGAGCATTCCGTGGATCAAAAAGATCTAAGTATGCCAACATTTTCAGGCTTTTTTATGTTCAAAACTCTCTAGTGTTTGCTTATTTCTTTTAAGATTATCAACTGTACATTTGATTGAAATGTTTTATCTGCTGTGACATGCAATACATGCATTTATGAACAACTTTTTACAATATTTAGACATTAATTGTATGGCATGTTTGCCTAGACAAGCATTAAAATGGTATCTTTCAACATGAATATGATCAAAATGGAAAGCATGTTAGAAAAAATGATTAATTAAACACAAGAAAATGTGTGGTACAAACAATTTGTTATGCATCAAGCCATAAATAAGCATAGAATAATCAACATTTTAAACAATATACTTCTATCACCACATTTAACTTGTTTATCTATATTTTCCAAAATGCAATTTCGATTAAAGAATGCCCCAAACAAATGAGACGGTTATTCCTGTCTAATAAAATGTCAGGAAGTCCAGATCCGTATCGATACAGCTGAGATGTCACTGATATCTGACTTAGCATTCTCTTTGAGAAACGGTTTAACATCATAGTCAAGCATGAGTTCTAACTGGCATTCTAATGCAGAAACAGGGCCAAAATAGTAAGACAGAAGCCAGCCGGCAATCAGCGGGCCGGGCCGGGCCAGTCGCCAACCAGTGAACCCGAGACTAGACCATTTATTTACGAGTCAGTGGCAGTGCCAGTGGCAGGCCTGGGCCCTGGCGCTACAGTAGCCCCGGGACTGCTCCCGCTGCGTGAGCGGGCTGGTCGCACTCGCAGTATCACTATCAGTAAGCATGGTAAGCGTAACGCGTAGGATGTAAACACGATTCACCATCATAAATGTAAGGTCTACTGGTACTATTAGCACCGATGTAGTAAGTTACAAACTCACCAGCTTCCCAATCAGTTCCAGCAACGATTCCAAATGGCAAAAGGTATTGTAGTCCCGGATTGTAGTTCACTCACCGCGCGCTTGGGACCGACCTTTTCGTGTTCACACGTAAATGGTCGCGATGTTTAGGTCATGTGACTTTGCTCAGAAGACTGGCAAGATGATCAGGTGACATAGAGGTTTTTGTTGTTGTTATTTCGTATTCTGACCAGCCATATACATATATATTTGTAAAAAAAAAAAAAATGCGAACATCTTTATCTCTTTTTGACAAGACATATATGGAATCCTTATTAGGTCGTTTTACTTAAAGGGCTAGTTCACCCTGAAATTAAGATTTGTTTCGATAAAAGCAGAAACATTGGAAAGAGACATATAGTGAAGGTAAGATTAGAATCCGTCAAAGAATAATACAAAATCATAATATTTTAAAGTGTTGATTTTATTTTGTGTTTAATTTTGTTCTCAAACGGATATGCATTATTTTACTTGTACATTTCATACATCATTAGAAACACGTCTTTATGTCTTACCTCCATGAAGAAAAATAACATTCCTTTATCGATCAAAAAAAAAATAAATCAAGGAATATCATACGGGAGAGCATATGGGAGAGCACCTCGCACGTGACGTCAAAAAATGGAAATTTCAAAAGAGCATAACTCTCTATCCCGTAAATTAAGAGTTAACCTCGATCAAACCTTCACTAAAAAGCTTAATTGAAACCACATCTTCAGGGTTAACTATCCTTTAAGGAAGCTTTAAGATGCAAACAAGAAAGGTCCAGTCTGTGAAATATGAAGCAGTGACCTGAAGATAGGCCTTCGATCCATTGCATCCATTATCTTCCTCTTTACATCCTCATTAGTGCAACATTGGTTTGCACATACTATGACCTAATACATTACATTTTAGACGACTCGACATTAAAATCCATTTGAAATAAAATGGACAATATAATTGCACTAATTAGGTCTAAAGTCCGTTTTCAGTTCCTTATCTATAGTGTGAACTTACGTTCATTTCTTCGATACCGTGATACTGTTTATAGGCAAACAAAATTGAAATCAAATCGTATGAACTCTGATCGCTCATCTTCCATATAGGAAATAAGCTTTGAGATTTATTATTTTGCCAAATCTGGTTAATTTGTTGAGTTTTTTTTTTTTTACGAGGGGTCGGGTCCACCGGTTGTGAGACGATGGGCCAAGAACAACAACAAAAAAAAAAAAAATCAGGACGAGAAACACAACGTGTTATACAGCTCTATGACCTGTGACATGCAGCTAGGCTAGCTGGTCGATGAACAGTGGGGAAATCAATATAGATTACGGAGATGGTAATTAAGAGGAAAATAAACCTGAGATACCATTAATTCAGCTCATATAAGAAATGTCGAATTGAATTGAACTGAATTTAATTCATTGACACTCTAGAAAACAGCCAAACAAGCAGAGCAAAGTACAAGTCCAAGCAACCGGTAACCTGTCACCTGATCAAAGTCACGTGATCCGTACAACTTGTTCATGTGTATACTGGCGCGGCGCTGCTACTCAGCTCGCCACTGAACGACCGCCCCTAGCTGGCCTGGATCGGTATAAACTTTGTTTTGTGTGGCTTACAACACAACAATGATGGCTCAATATTGTGCATTGTTTAGTGCATTACTACAATGTACTTTAATTGCATTTTCTGTAGCAAGTTATAGCATTGATGACACCAGAGGCCTTGGACGGCAGTTTGATGGAATTGGCGGATTGAGCGGTGGAGGGGTAAGTTCATAGTCATACAGCTATATCGGGGAGCCGCCCCGCCGGCGTACGCCTGCCCTTGCTGCAAGCCGCGAACGGCTGAATGCATCGCCAATAACGGGATGTTCTCTGAATCTGAATTGTTGAGTCAGCAAAATGTCCGTAGATGCACATCCACGCTAACTTTCTCTGCCTCTACTAAGTACTATCTAGCATGACGAGACTAAGGTTTGCCTAGCCTGGAAAGCTGATTGAAATATTCTAAGCCTATTGGCTAGACTATAGTCGGCATGCCCTATACTAGTCTTAATATGTTCAAATGTGCTGGGCCAATAATAATAATATAATAATATAACAGTTCTTGTATAGCGCATTACACCTTTGAAAAAGGTCTCAACGCGCTTAAAAGGAAAAAGAAAATTAAGAAGAAGAAGAGAGGGAAAGTTGCTGCGAGGTGAATGTCTTGTACTAAGTAAAATGTAGCTTAATTAAATAAGTATGTTTTCAGAGCAGTTTTAAATTGCTCAACTGTGTTAGCTTGCCTCACACTGCATGGGATACTATTCCACAGTTCTGGCGCAGCATGCGCAAAGCCCCTTTTACCATACCACTTTGTTCTGACTACAGGTACATTGTAAAGGTCTTTCTGAATTGACCTTAAATTCCGTACAGGTTCGTACTTTACAACTAACTCTGATAGATAAGAAGGAGCTATGTCATGAAAACAGTGGAAAGCAAGTAGCAAGATCTTAAACTTAACACGTGATTTGATGGGTAACCAGTGGAGGGCTCTTAGTACAGATGATATAGATTCACGTTTGTTTGTTCTTGTCACAAGCCTTGCAGCCGAGTTTTGAATGACCTGCAGTTTCTGAAATTGAATATCCGGTACTCCATACAACAGGCTATTGCAATAGTCTAGGTGACACATGACAAAAGCATGTACTAATTTTTCAGTGGTACCTTTGTCAATAAAAGGCCGAATTTTGCTAATTTTTTGCAACGCAAATGATGCAGAACGACATTTAGAACTAACATAGCTGTGCATTGTAAATTGATCATCAAACAAAACACCAAGATTTCTCACTTTCTTGACAGGGACAACCTCTACACCATCAATTTGAAAAGGTGGCAAAGGAATATGAGACCGAAATCTTGATTTGATATGCAGAACTTCCGTCTTTGAACTATTCAGCTTAAGGCCATTCAACCTCGACCACTCTTTAATTTCCTTGATACAACTCAACACTCTAGGAATTGAATCTCCGATGTCTGATGATTTACATGATACATAAATTTGAGTATCATCTGCATACAACATTTTAGAAAATCCATAGGAATCAATAATATTTTCTAGAGGTGATGTATACATAGTAAATACTAAGGGTCCAATAACGGACCCTTGCGGCACGCCTTGTGTTGGCATATGAACCGATGACTGCACACCATTGATCAAGACAGTTTGAGTACGAGATGTAAGATAGGTACGAAACCAGTCCAGCACCCGATCTTGAATCCCAAACCAATCTGACATCCGTTGCAAGATTGTGTCATGGCTTATCGTGTCAAATGCGGACGAATAGTCAAGAAGGACTAAAATCACCTCATGGCCTTTGTCCAAGGACATCAAAATATCATTAGACACACGCAAGAGTGCCGTCTCGCAGCTATGGAAAAGTCTATACGCTGACTGAGTTTTCGCAAGCAGTTGGTTTTTAGCCAGGTAACTCCGCAGTTGCTGAGCAGCTGCTCTTTCTACAGTCTTTGCCAAAAACTTCAAATTGGCGATTGGGCGATAGTTCTTTAACTCCTCACTATCCAACTTTCGATCTTTGATGAGAGGACAGATGTTACACTGTTTCAGAGCCTCAGGGAAGCAGCCTGCGTGAAAAGATTTGTTGATGATGGAAGTTATAACAGGAACAAGATCATCACAACATTTCTTCAATAAACAAGTTGGAATAGCATCAAGGTTGCATGTTGTCGTCGAAGAATTCTTTATTATCTGTGCAACTTGTTTTTCGGAGACAGCTTCAAAGCTACGTAGTGAAGTCCCAAGCTGTCTTTGGCATGGAAACTCAAATGTTGTAGCATCAGCAGGACCTAAGCTGAGAGATTCTGAAATCTTCTCAAGTTTATTTACAAAAAACTGCTGGAACCGCTCAGGAAGAGAAATCTCTGAGCCATCATTGTCTGGCAAGGACCTTGAAGAATTTGGACGAGAGAGTTTATCAATTTTCTGGAACAACTCACGAGCACTGCAATCGGCCAGCTGGTCACGATGGTACATTGTCTTAGCAGTTTCTAGTGCCTTCTTATACTCAGTGCATTTAGCCTTGAAAATCTGCCGATGAATCTCTTGGCCAGAATTGGATGGGGATGATGCAATCCGTTCCAACCTGCGGAGTTCTCGTTTCACTACCCGAAGTCCATCATTATACCACGGCGAGTTTGGCCGACACCTTACTGTGCGAGACAACAGAGGAGCATGTTTGTCCAAAAGGTTATGAAGAACCGATTCATACTGAAGTACTAGATTGTCCTCATTATCTGAAGGATTAAGATACAGTTCAGACTGCCGGATATCCTCCACAAAAGATTCAATCTCGATTTCACGCAATTTCCGCATCTTAACTTCCATCTTTACCGGTTCTGGTCGACCAATCTTCAAAGCACATTTCACTGCAGCATGGTCTGAAGGAAGATAAGCAGTTGTACCGATGAAATCTACAACATCATCAGTGTCACGCGATAGAATCAGATCAAGTGTATGTCCACCATGGTGAGTGGGTAAGTTCACATGCTGCTTCAGATTCAGAGAGTTAACAAGGTCAGTAAATCTTGCAGCTACTGTGTCTGTCTCATCGTCAACATGATAGTTGAAGTCACCCACGATTAAAACACGATGTCGGACTGAGGCTATCATTTCCAGAAAGGAAGCGAATTCAGTCAAGAAAGTATAATGCGTCAGGTCCCCTGTATGAGTACGCTGAGGGCGATAGATGACTACCAATCTTAGTGGCACATGATTACTAGAAGAAAGCAACAAATCAATATGTTCAAAAGAAGAAAATGGATCAATGGGGTACTCATGCACTCTGAAACCTTTCCTGATGCACACACCTACTCCACCACCATGCCGATCCTTACGAGGGATGTGAAACCACCTGTAGTTTGGAAGAGTGGAGGACATGTCAGCAAGAGAGAAATCATCCCGGTGGTCCCCTGACAGCCAGGTCTCTGTCACTGCTAATATATCGATATGATCATGAATAACAAAGTCACACAGCATAGCAACTTTTGGCTTGATGGACCTTGCATTCCACAATGCAAACATAGTTTGTTGGGAAGCATCTTGAGGATGAGACTTGCGCTGTCGACGCTTTCCTCCTTTGGACCCCCTTTTCGTGCGAGGTTTCGTACAGAGACCAAGTTCATTAAGCGTTTTCCAAGTATGGGGCTCTACTTTATAATGAAGGCTGTGCATGTCGAGAAGTGTTTTCCTGTCATACTTAATTCTATTCCCCAAATGACCAATGTTGTTCTGTTGTACAGTAATTTGCTGACGAACAGTGGACAATTGGCTGGCATTAACTGGTCCTGGATTAGGTTGTATGTCACCACACAGCAGAAGTTCTACTTGAAACGTACAGTCGGCATTCCTGTAGTATGGAATACGTCGACCAATGTATCCAACCCTTGTAGAGTGTTGAAAGCATGTTCCACCAAATCTGTTCACAAGGCCACTATTATGCCCAGTCCCAGTAACCAAAAGACAGGCAAGGATTATCAAGACAGGAACGTGAATGAACATCATTGTCCTTTTGTTGATCACTTCCATTGTCAAGACAGATGACCAATAGCTCACTATGATACAGTCCACTGAGCAGGGCTTGCATGTATAAGAAATGGCCACCAACTTGCACTCCAGATATGAACAAACTCAAAAACGTTATATCGATAAGTGTGAGAAGATCCATTCACAAATCAAGCTGAAATTTGTCTAGTAGGATCAGTGCACTTTAATACAACCACTGACATTAAAATCAACACAAGACGTCAACGAAAAGTAGCTTAGACAGCAAAAGTTGCAAGAGAGGTATCAAGCAGCTTGTTAGGCGCTTGAATAGCAACATTAAGCCTATTAAAAGGCTTGTCTCGCAGGAAGCAAGATTCTCCAATGATTGGATTAGGCCAATCTCCTAAATAAACAAAAAGCTTTCATCTAAATTCTGTAAAGCTACTAAGTTAGTCATATCAAAGGTGTACATAATAATAGTAGTGGGTCGGTCAGACTGAGAGATTTTGTTTTTGTATTATTGTGAATGTTGCATCAATGCTTGCTGTTGCCAATATGGCAGAATACCTGGATGCAGGCTTCACGAGATGATCACAATGCATGATGAGATAGCCTTTGACTTTAGGGTTAAGGCACTTCAAGAAAATTGATGCATGCACAAGAAATGTGTGTTAGGGTATTATGATCATGATACAGAAAGAAGCTCCGTTTAAGCAAAAATGTTTTTGTTAGCCCGTTCACCAAACATTCCATTTCTAACAATTAATTTGTGAAAACATGACAAGTCTTGTCCATGCCTCTCAAATTTGCTACGCTATATTGATTGATTTACCCAAAGTCTATCATTTGATCAGTAAAATGCTTATTCTGTTATTTTTTGCCTGAATGATGTTCACAATGATTCCCGAGACATGAAATAGAAGGAAATGAAACATGGTCTGTAACATGTTACGGAATCAGGTTTGACACATGAGATTCCATCACTTGATGCAATTTCAAATACAATGCATTTTAATATGATGTTGCACATTTGTCATTTATGTGTTTATGTTTTCAGACAAAATTTCATATTATGATGGTTTAATTAATAAAAAGCTATATAATTTGTGTCATATTTCAGGCAACCTCTAGACTTCTTGTGAGTTACCCAGCCCCATACAGAAGCCAGATTTTGGATTATCTATTCACAGTAAGTTTCTTTTCTTCTTTAAGCATACATATATGCAAATAAACTGTGTAAGCATTTTGTTGAAGATTTGTGGTTAGACGCACACACTGTAGGCCGGCACCATGGGTATTAAAGCTCCATGGCATCTATCTTTTTTTGTGCCAGATGATAGCGGCAATGAGGACTTATTTGAGTAGTATAATGCTGAAAGGTGTTACTTTTTAATTATTTTTTTTATGAGATTATTTCCAATTCATTAAAAAGAAATGATATGAAGTACATTTTAAAATGATAATAGTCATAATGTATGGAATAGGTGAAGCTCTTGAAAAGGTTTTTGAGTTTTCTATTGCCATTCAAAAGTGTTCAATCACTAACTGAATGACATGTCTCTGATTGATGACAATACTGCCCTTCAATGACTCAAGCTTTAGCTGTAGCCTCTGCATATAAAGTCTGCAATGTACACAAACTGCGGTATATTTTGTCCAGTTCAGCATGAAACATGATGCTTTTTAGGCTAAAGCATCATGTTTCATGCTGAACTGGACAAAATATACCGCGGTTCAAAACTGAGGCTCCTTCCCTTTCTTCCCTTTCCCTTTCTCTATGCCAATTCCTTTGAGCTGTAGTGTATGCGCTGTGTTTGAGTATGATATTTCGTCTCTCCACCTTCTCTTTTGTCGACCCCTTCTTCGCTTGCCTGTTCTTGGTTGCCATTCTGTGAGTTTCTTGGTCCATCTGTTGTCTTGTGTTCTATATAAGTGTCCAGCCCATCTCAATTTCACCTCTTTAATTTTTACTATCTTTGACCTATGTTTTCTCCCATACTTTACTTTAGCCCAACTTTGGTGCCTCGCTCCATATCCTGAAGGTGGAGATTGGAGGGGATGCACAGAGCACAGATGGCACCGAGCCCTCTCACATGCACTCCCCTGACGACGAGAACTACCAGAGAGGCTATGAGTGGTGGCTGATGAAGGAGGCCAAGAAGGTAGGAGAGGGCACCAGGGGTGCAGAGTTACACCCATGTTGAAGTTGAGTTGAAAATAATTGCTTTATGATGTCAACAAGCAGAAACCAAGACAGACTCTTGTATACGTACATATCCATACAAGTTTGTTTGAGCAAGAAAGAGCATACAAATTGGAATTTGACTTGACATATACCGGTAGACTGCTCTTTCTCACACTCAATATTGGCATTTTTCAGTACATGCTGTTTACAAATACACAAAGAGATAAAGTCAACATACGTATCCCTGCAAGTGTGGGAAGGTATTATGCATGAAAGGGCATAAACCAGTTTCTAAAAAGACAGCTATTGCTGATTTTATGTATGGTAGAAGTTTAAATGCCCATAATCAATCAAATGTTTGTTCAGGTACAATGGTTTAAGAAATGTACAATTCTACGATGTAGTTTGATTTTTTTTTGTTTTACATACAACTCTCTTTCCATCTGCTTCTTTTTCTTTCCTTCCCCCAATCACCCTGTCTCTAACTCAACCTATATATGTCTTGCTCTCACTCCTTCTGCCCCTCTTTTTATGTGTCTCTGTGTTTGTCTATCTCTGCCTGCCTGTCTGTCTGTCTGTCTGTCTGTCTGTCTGCCTGCCTGTCTGTCTGTCTGGTTCTGTCTCTCCCTCTCTCTCTTTGTCTTGCACACAGCGCAACCCTGACATCAAGCTGTATGGCCTGCCATGGGGCTGGCCTGGCTGGGTAGGCAACTACACATCCAGTCCCTACACAGACATCCAGAAGGCTGTTGGCTATGTCATCAAGTGGCTACAGGGGGCCAAGCAGGTGCATGGCCTCACCATTGACTATGTAGGGGTGAGTTCGCCTGCTAACCCAGTCAAACCTCTACACGTAGACAGGTCTCTATTAACAGCTGGTCTTTATATACAGGTTACATTAATACAGGTTTCATTGAGAAACATTGTTCAAGAGAAACAGCAAATGCAGTCTTTATAAACAGGTGGTCTTTACGTATAGATAGTCGCTAGAATAGATTACATGATACACTCCTTGTCAACTCACCATCAACTATGTAGAGATGAGTTCACAAAGGCTGCCTTATTTGATTCATTTCATTTGCATGTCCAAACAAACAGAGTCGTCTTAGTCAGAGGTACACTGTATTAGGCCTACTGCAAGGCTGCCAGCCATAACAATGTTCTTTTGATTTGTTGATTTATTGTAAGATCTACAAGTGTACATTATATATTACTTTACAATTTCCACAAGCTAAATAATGATATTTTTTAACTCGGCATTGATGTAGTATTTTGAAAGATTTGATCGTATAATACAATTGTGTACTCTTTTGAAATAGATTTTTACTAGGATGGCAAAGATACATGTAGTATCTCTGCTACTTGACCTGGCAGTACTATCCATACATTTTTATACAGGTTTGTATCCAAACTACTGCTGTTGCTTTCATTTACAAATCAGCTCATCTCCCAATGTATATGTGATTTATCATTTAACATGTAACTGCCTTTTCTCTGTAGATCTTTCATAGAAATTATACTTTTCGATCCTGCCAGTGATGTCCTATTACATGTATGTAGATTAGTTCTGGTAGAGGCACTGGTACAAGTTGAGCTTTGTGAAATCTGCATTGGATTCATACTTAGAAAATTACATCACATCATACCCAAGGTATTTCAATATTCCATTTCACTAAATAAGAAATCATGCAGTTTGAAAACAAAATTGTGTTGTGCTTCTGGTCAGGTATTTAAATGCATATCTGTCATGTTGTTCATGAGCAAAGTAGAATCCTTAGCGAACTATAAAGGAGATGGTGCACATCTTATGCTTATCTTCTCGCAGCATGTGATGTGGTCATTGTGACAGTATGAAATCTCCCTGGCATTCAGTTGCGACTGGTCAAGATCATCAACGCTTTGCATGATTTTGTGACGATGTGTGCAGATTTGGAATGAGAAGGGGTACACCAAAGATTATATCAAGCTCCTGCGGAAGACACTGGACTCCAGCGGCTTCCAGAACGTGGCTGTGGTGGCGGCAGACGGAAAGTTTGAGATCAGTTACGACGTTCTGAAGGATGCAGAATTAGCCTCGGCTATATCCACTCTTGGGTAACTTGATATTTGTGGTTTATTCTGCCACTCCCTCTTTGCTTCTGTTAGCTGCATATGGGGAAAAACCAGACTATTGCTAACCAGATCGTCTCTGCACCTTTAACTTGAAAAACTTTTGACACATTTCATTTTTCATAGCCTCTCTCTCCGTCTGGATCTATTTACCTGACCAACTTTCATTCTCTCATGTGCATGTTTTAAGTACTTTGAGTACCTATCTCACAAATTTGTCTTCCTCTATGTTGTATGTACATCAACCCGTAACGGACTAACCTTAGTGTCATCTCTCTCATTTACATTTTAGAGCAAGGAATCCAATCCCCGCATGTGTATTGTTATAACATCACTATTGCTCTCTTCTCTAGCATGTGGACTTCAAACCAGGCTAATCCAATTTGTTTCTCTTCTTTGCATGTTTTAGATGCTAACGATCAAAGAAATCACATCATGTACACTCCAGCTCAAAGGAATTGGCATAGGGAAAGGGAAGAAAGGGAAGGAGCTGCAATTTTGAACCGTGGTATATTTTGTCCTGTTCAGCATGAAACATGATGCTTTAGCCTAAAACACATCATATTTAATGCTGAACTTGACAAAATATTCCACGGTTTAAAACTGGGGGTCCTTCCCTTTCTTCGCTTTCCCTTTCCAGATGCCAATTATTTTTAGCTGTAGTGTAGATGCTAACGATCAAAGAAATCACATCATGCATGTCTCTTTGCATTACTTGTATAGTACACTTAAATTCCTTCATTTTTCTCACCTTTATATTGGTTTTGATGCTATCATTTTATCATGGAGTTGTTTGTTGTCCTCACTTCAGTATGGTTGATAACCCATCATTACTTCCCCTATCATATATCATTTTCTTTCTTCCACTTACACACATCTTACAACAACGATGTAACATCGATGTATAATTCAACAAAGTTGCATAAATCTGGTCCAGGACTTCAATCCAAACAAATCATGATTGCTCATACAATCAGACTTTGATTTGGATGAAAAGGACCGGACATCATCACTAAACTTCACACATCGTTAACATCACTAACACTGATTCCTTAGGTTTGGAATGAGAGGGCATACAACAAAAGTTACATAGAGCTCCTGCGTCACACCTTAGACCTTAACGGGATGGGTGCCACGCAGATAGTGGCTGCGGATGGGGGAAGCGCAATCAGCAAAGACATCTTGACTGATAAAGATCTGGCCAGAGATGTCAATATTCTGGGGTAAATGTCTATATTCTTCAACATTTTCAACATACAAAACAAATTGGAATCTGTCAGGAACAGAAAAGAGAGGGCTGCAGGGGTGGGAATTAAACAATGATGATCAGGTTTAAATACCAAAAGTTTTACTATTTTCTAAATATGATACAAGTAGAGACTACTCTGAGGAACATAGTTACAATTATTGGCATGAAGTGATCTCAAAACAATACTATTCTCAGAAGGCCGCAGGCAGAGGGAAAATAATATTGCAATATTCAATGTGGCTTGGTGTGCATACATACAATGTATGTATAGTTGCAGAGTGTAGATCTGTAGATCCATGTCAATGTATAACCTTCTTTAGTCCTGTATTCACTGTTTATACCTCTCTTAATGCACTCTAACCCTTATCTGTGAAAAAGGCATTTGCTTACCAGGTCCTTCCTCCATAACAATTGGCTTATGTGGATTGTCCATAACAGTGTGTATATGGAATAAATGTCAATATTGACATTTGTCATTTGTTTCCTAGGTATTAACTGCTTGTCCTTCATCTCTTCTTTTATAGTTTTCTTCTTATCCTCATCATTTTCCTCCTCTCTTTCCTCCCTATGTTCAACATCCTTCCTTTTCTCCCTGTCATTATTCTCAACCTTCTCTTCTTTCACCTTTACCCCCATCTCATTTTATTTCATCCTATTGCCCACCCTTCCTCTCTTCCTCCTCCATCTCTTCTCTCTCTCTCCATCTTCCTCTCCTCCTTGTTCTTCTCATCTCTTTTGTCCCCATCCCCTCCCCATTTCCTCTCTTCTTACACTCTCTCCCCCCAGCCCTATTCCAATTTACCTTGTTGTAGAAGCAGGAAATACATTAAACAATAATTGTTTCCTCCTACTCTTTCTCTTAACTTGTTGCATCTTTTCTACCCTCCCCCCTCCTGCTTTCAGTATCACTTCCTCTCTTATTCCTTTTCTGAATAAAATCAAAAGTCAAATCCAAATCAAATTTGAATGCTAATTACTCCCAGGTTCCACTACCCAGGGACGTATGTGACTAACTACACTCTGCAGACAGGCAAGCCTCTGTGGTCCAGTGAGGATTTCAGCACTTTCAATGATGAAGTAGGAACGGGCTGCTGGGCAAGGGTAGGTCCAACTCAGGAGATGGCAAGACTCTGTCATTATTCTATTCAAGTCCTATATTATTTGCTTCATAAGTGTCACTCATAAAAACCCTAAGATTTACATGACAAATTTTGACATGACATGGCAAAGTCAGCACATTCAAAACTGATGTGTTATTTTCACTTATACGTCCACTTTTTGGTGTATATGTCTTTTGTCAATGTGAAGTTTGGCAAGTAATTTTCCCCTCTCCACCTATTTCACTATTATCTCTCTCTCTCTCTCTCTCTCTCTCTCTCTCTCTCTCTCTCTCACACACACACACACACAAACACACACACTCTCTCTCTCTCACTTTCTCTCATTCTCTCTCTCCCCCCCCTCTCTCTCTCTCTCTCTCTTTTCCTCTCTCTTTCACTCTCTCTCTCACTCTCTCTCTCTCTCTCTCTCTCTCTCTCTGTCTCTTCTATTTCTCTCTCTCTCTCTCTCCTATTTGCTTGGCTACCAAAACAATCTTTCGGTTTACCGTGTACACAAAGCATTGATGATTGATATTATACAAAGCTTATAAGGAGAGCTTCTTCTTCTTCTTCTTCTACAGTATCAGTGGGATTATAACTATTTTGTTGTTATTTTTGTTCTTATGTTAAGTGTTATCATTATGATTGTTATTGTTTTTATTCTTCCTCTTCTTCTTCCTCTTCTTGTCATTTTGTTTTCATCATTATTGTCCTTACATGACAGATTTTGAATCAGAATTATGTGAATGGGAACATGACAAGCACCATCTCTTGGAATCTGATCGCCAGCTACTACCAGAACCTGCCCTTCTATCGAGACGGGCTGATGACCGCTGTCCAGCCCTGGTCTGGCAACTACGTGGTAGAAGGACCCATCTGGATTTCAGGTAATTTATGATTCAAAATAACAGATTTACAATTGATATTGTATAAATTACTATTTACGATTTGCAATTTTTGATTTACCATGTACAATTAAGAATGTATCATTTACAGTTGATGATTTATTTGTAATTCATAATTGATGATTTTTAGTTGTACTTATTTGGTCCTTTTGTTCAATTCAAGACATTTCTCATTTCATGATATAATACACTTCAATCTTTCCCTACCAAGATAATTATTTGCTATTAAGCATTATTGTATGTTTTTTTCTTTGCTGCTTGCATGTCTTCAGCCCACACTACTCAGTTCACTCTGCCCGGATGGAGGTATTACAAGCATGGGTCAGGAGCCGGTCATCTTGACCATGGAGGGAGCTACGTCAGCTTGACCGACGGCAAACACATCACCATCGTCATAGAAACCATGGTAAGTGCGCTTAGCAAGGATACTGAGATGAGATCTGACAGGAAGAGAGAAACCAAGATGAAGGGCCCTTCTCGTCATTCCTACTTGCCATTACTGGACCCAAAACATTTTGAGCATTTGTGATTTAATCACTAATTACCAGTAAATAAAAATGTGTATCATTTGAGGGCAAATAACTTTCAGCAACTTTCTGAAATGGACAATACATGAGTTTAAAACCATTGGCAAAAAGATTACTCACGATCACCTTTTTGAAGGCTGTATATCTTCCAAGTACAGTATATTCCCTGTAAGCACGAGAACTACTGTAAACGTGGTATATTTCACAATATTTTGATTTCCACAAAATTTCGCGAATGAAATGCAGACCACAAAATGAACATCACTTGAGCATTTTAATGGTTGTTGATTGCTGTATCTTGTGCGCATATGCTCCAGCACTGTTAGCTAAAAGTTTGTTAGTTACAAATCACTCTACAATAGTTTACTATACCGTGTGCTTTGATTTTAACCCCATGCTCATGATGGTTAGTGTGATAGGTGCAGTGCGCCTTGTCAGTGTACTAGTATGATGCATTGTGATTTTTCTGACATGATGTGTATCATTTTGAATGCCCGTGTGTTTGGTCCCAGGATATGGGTTCGCAAAATTAAGTGCTCACCAAATGGCATCGCAAATCACGATAATTTCTTTATGTGAAATGTTCCAAGTTTTCTTGTTATGGATATATTCTACTGTGCTGCAAGAGCTCATATATGTTGTGGTTGCTCATACTACATGAACAAGTGAGTTGTCAGTCTTGATTTCAAATGTTCTAGGGATGGGGCTTTCATTACTTCTAGTGGTAATTCATGATATCATCTAGGCGCTTCACAAAGAAATGACCGGTCTCCAAGTGTTACTTTGGTTTCATATGGGGGTATTTGCAACATAGATGTGTCTTGTATCTTCATAGGTTATGAACGTGCGTCTGATGCTTACAGTAAACGATTCAGTAATATAACTAGGATTTTCACCATATCTTCATAGACGTTGAATGCTATACTACTCAACCATTTAACGGAAGTTGAACATGTAGCCTGGGGAGCATGTCAGAATGTTCAGATTATTTTTACTATAAGGAATTCCTGATTTAAGTTGAACGTTTTCTTTCCCAAAATGTGACTGCATTTTAAACCTTGAAAAAACAGACATAGAGAGTGAAGCCAACTTATACTATCTGGCACTTATGATAATCAGTTGTGTCCTTATGTACTGTAATCATGTATAAGTCCTTTATATTTGTTATCATGATGTCATTGTTACACAGTCACACGACCACTCAAAATGCATCCGACCTCCTCTACCACCATACAACGTTGAAACACAAACTGTTAACTTCACCCTGAAAGGCACACTTGTAAGTACATAAAAGTGAGATGTATAAAGCAAGTTTTCTTGTATCATTCTTTGAGACAGACAGATTTCACACGCAGAAACATTCATGTTTGTGGTATTTCTTTGCTTGTCTGTTTTTTAGTAAGAAAAGTTCCAAATCATAGTGCAAATACATGTACTTGTTTTGTTTTTCTATTCACATGGCCTAATTCTTTGTTTTCATTGAACCTCCCCTTTCTAAATCTGTAGAGCATGTTTTTTTTTATATAAGAATATTGTGCTTATTGTAATATACCGATATAGACTCTGGAAATTATGTTTCTTTTGGAGCAAGAAGTTATTTTGCTGCTATTTAGAGGCAAGTTATACAGGTATTCAATATTCTAGAAGAACAAGAAGAGGAGCTGATATGCCACAATATAGGACTTAAACATTCAAACCTGTCTATAAAGACCACTGTCTATACTGCCCTACTCTGACAAAAGGAAGCAAGTGACAAATCACTCCAATCTGGGTTATTGTTATTCTTAGATTGGACCCAGCATTCCCTACATACGGCCAAATCTGGACAAGAAATAATCATCTTGCTGTGAGATATTCAATCTCATATCATGTGGATTTGCACTGATGCCAATGCAAGTGAAAGACACGTTTTGCTCATTTACAAGAAAAGTCTCTTTTGTGAGGTGCTTCCTTTTGTCAGAATAGGGCAGCATAAAGACCACGAGTGTGTAAAGACCATGCAACTTGTTTGCTTCCCTCAGGGTTATCTTTATAGATATTTAAAAAACACTTTTGATTATGTTTCACCCCAGGCCTAGGGTTTACCTTTATTTTTCTGAGCTGTTAAAGGGGTTCCCTGTCTTTTAGTGTATTTCAAAGATCAAAGGCACTTTTGGATAATTGGTATGATTCTATGCTTCCTCCTCCAGGCTTCTATTGAGTCCCTGAATGTGTTCTACTCCAAGCCAGGCTTTGGAGGCAATGCATCTGTCTACTTTATCAAGAAGAGCCCTATTCAGGTAAGATGGGTGTGGGAGGAGAATGTAAGAGCTCATTGAAGGGTGTCCTGATTAGTTTTACAAAGGAGGAAATCCTGAGAATAAGTTGAGTTGAGCTTGTCTACTTTATCAAGGAGAGCTCCGTTCAGGTGAAATGGGTATGAGAGGAGACCATAATATCTTCTTGAAATGTGTACTGATTTGTTTTGACAATGGAAGGAAATCTTGAGAATAATTCTGCTGTAATCAAGGTAGAAACTAAGAGAAAGATGAAACGTCATGATGAAGATCCATAACATGAACTGATAATGGTGTACAGTGTTGGAAGGAATCTGCAAAAGTCATGAAACTCAGCAGGAGTCAGCAGTATACCCCCACGATAACTTGTATGAAATTTCCCACTCATAGCTTCACAAACGTTTTCAGGAAAAGTTCAAACCTATCTTTGTTTGTATTTGAAATGCACCAACCATAGTCTTCATTTATAATTGTATTGTCCCTGTCAGTGCGTGATGCGGGTAATGCTCCCATTGAATGCATGCAATATGGAGCGGACTGGTGTGGACCATATGGACACCCTGGGCCCGTTGCATATAACTTTTGCCGGAGTTTTTTACGGCAAAAAATCATGAAACTATGGCAAAAAAAAAATTGCCGGAGTTTTCCATTGCATAAAACTTTGCCAGAGTTTTTTACGGCAAAACTTACAAAAAACTCCGGCAAATCAAGTGGGTTTTTGCCGGAGCTCCTGTACCAAGGGCAAATTCCTAAAAACTCCGGCGAAACAGTAATCACTACCAATCAATTAATCATTTGCGTTAGCAGATCAGCGGCAATACATGTAACAATGGCAGCCATCCTGTTACTAAGTGTTAGCACTGCGCCGGAGGAGAGAAAGGGAAGTCAATCAACAGAGGCCAAGAATTTTCAGAGATAGAACAAGACCTCTTGATGCCTTCACCGATGAGGAGTTGTTTCGGAAGTGTAGATTTACTAGGGATGGCTGCATGCAGCTCATTGACAGGACATCTCCCTTCTTGAATCATGCCATGCACACACCGGAATCGAGCACTGTCCTTCAACTCTTCATCATGTTCATCGCATTGAAATTTTGAATGCGACAGGGGTAGTGCTCGATTCCACATCAACCATACATGGGATTACTAGATCCACCGCGTCCTGTGTAATTCAGAGAGTTACACAGATCCTTGTCAATCAACGGAATGAGGTAAGATTAAGACTCATTAGTTGCTAACTTGAACTGGAATTGAACCAATTTGACTAGTCATGAGCACAGTACCAGTATAATAGCACTCATTCCACAGCTACCATGTACTACTGCCTGTCAAAGCTACATCACGTTAATTTTGACATTTATTCGGACTGAAATGTACTTCAAAATCCATCAAATTTATTAACACACACTTTGTAAACTGTTTGAAATGGCACGAGTTAAGGCCGATGGCGATGTGTTGCATCTAGGAATATCGAATACGCAGTACTGTACAGCGGCCACCAGATAGCCGCGCCGCCAGGCCCCCAGTACTGCACTGTCATCAACAGCCTACTTCTACTAGTCTACAGCAAGCTATTTCATTGTATGCAAAGACGTGCTGGGGTTTTGCGTTTGATTTGACAGATCATTTGACAGAATTTGGTGACTGTACTTATCTAATCAAAATTCAGTTTTATAATGTTTCCACTTATCAATATATAAACTCACGAACAATCGGTGCTGTCTCCTTGGCGCTTTGGCCCGAGTTGGTTTTAGTTTAGTTTTCGTGATTTTGATTGTTTACAAACATGGTCTAAAGTTAGATGAATACACCAAATGCAGTATGGTGTCCTGAATAATTTATGGAGGCAAAGAAAAAGTAAAGTCTGGCAGAAGAAAACAATTATATTTGAGGCTAGAAAGCGCCCCCCCCCCCCCCTAAATACTCGGGGTGGAGGGAGCGGTTGGGATAGTGCCAAAAATTGAAAATGCAGCTCATACACCCACCCCACCCCCACCCACCCACACACACAAACACACGTTATATTGTGAATGGTGATTAAACATTCTCAGTGTTAATGTGAATAGATTGTTTTCATTGTAAGCTTTTAAAGGGGATTTCAGATTTAAAAAAAAAAGATTGGAGGAATGCTCAAACATTGTGAATGCATCAGTTAAAAGGCAATGAATAAAAAAAAAAATTAACAAACCACTAAAACTTTCTCATATGTATTATTTTTTTCTGAAAGTGCACATTTTGAATCATTCTATTAAAGCCACTTTTCTAATTAGAGGGATCTTTCTCTTTTTAATAACTCATGTCCAACATTCTCTCTTAATGCTGTGACCCATCACTTTTTTTTCTTCTTCTTAATCAAATGCATACACTGCACACATCTCACATTCACTTCACATTAACAGCTCAACCCCCCAACCCCACCCCCTCCCCAAGAACACATCCTCACATGCGCAATTGTGTCATCACAGTTCCTTGAAGCGTGGGATGTACATGTATTGGGCAATGATATACACAGTAAACTATTCAATAAAAATGTACAAATCTTTAACATTTATTTGATAATGCAAACAATACATTGAATAAATATATATACATTTTCATAAATTAAATACACTCATATTATGAGTTATTTCAAAAAGCATTTAGAACCTTGTTGATAGATCACTGACTCCACAATGTATGCATTGGTTGTCCTTTTTCTCCTTATAGTTCCCCTCCTTCCTACCTCTGGTGCCCCCCCCCCCCCCCACTATTTTCGGCAGGATAAAAAAAATATGGAAAAAAACACGCCCCCAAAAATGTCACCCCCGCCCCCACTGAGAGCACTTTCAGAGACTGGGCAGGATAAAAGAATTATGGAAAAAAACACCCCCAAAAAACCATCACTGCCCCCCTGCTCAGCTACATCTTGAGGAAAAACATGCCCCCTCCACCTTCAGGGAGCGATTTCCCCCCTTGCAATAGCCTATGACAAGGCTAATAGTTTGAAAACATTGTACATCTTCTTAAATATAGGTTATTCTTTATCGATGAAACAACGTCATTTAAGAACTTGTTGTAGTACTTGCACTGTATATTCAGCATCACTTGATAACCTATACCAAGGGAAATAATTGGAGAAAATTGTACATTTTTTTACAACAGAATCTTGCATTGAAAGACTGGCTTGGATATGTCAGATTAATGACTAAGTTCTATAAAAAAAAAAAAATCTGTCGACTGACAGTTAATGCTTTTTCTTTTACCATTTTCTCTCTTCACGGCGCATATGCATCTACAAGGGTCATCATCGAGCAAGTGAATGGACAATTAAAACACAAGTTTAGGTGTCTTGCAGGGAATGCAGTTGAGACCAGAGAGGGCCTGTAAGATCATTACAGCTTGTGCAGTGCTCCACAACTTGAGTAAACACTACAGGCAGCCCGAGGTTGAGATTGTTAGCCAGAGCCAGTTCAACAGCCTGATCCACCCGTGGCCCACAATGCCTACTTCCACTAGCTTCAGTATACATTCATTATTAGTAAAATAATGATTGCATGGACATGAAACCAGGGAAATATATTTCTGGGTAATTCCATAATTAGTTACATTACACTTTATGGTACCTTTTCCAACACATTTGGGTGCTGTAGGAAGAAAAATTGATATTATTGTTTCATTCCCATCATTGTGGATCAAACCTACATTGCAATATCAAAATAAAGTCACAACTCAACATCTTGACCTATTGGTTATATCACACAAAAAGGACACGGACAAGCCTCAGTCTTTGCCCCTGCAGTGTCTTCAGGTGCGTCTGAAACATAGTTTGTCATTTATAGCATTGCTGGTGTCATGACAATTCATATAACATACATTTTTCAAAAAAGAAAAATATGTTTGGTTTCCACTGCAAAAACCCAAACACTGCATGTTTATACATGTATTAGAGTTTGTCTCACAAATAGAAGAGATTTGAAGGCTAACAGAAGGTGTAAATAGACATATGAACTCTCTGTAGCCCAGCATATGAATTTGACATTCTGAATGTGTTCAAAAATAAATGGCATTGCCCTCCCCTAAAATGTTAAATGAAACATGGAATTTCCTTGATCTGATATCAATGTGCATACTGTATGCATGGTGCAGAATATAGGGTTCCCACAAACAGCCATATTGGAGGACAAACAATTGCAACCTGTGCATCAGACCATGAAAAGTTATTGTTTTCATGGTCTAATGCACAAGTTTTTATTATTTTGTTCTCCAATATGGCTGCTTGTGGGAACCCTCCATATGAGAAATGCTGAACAACATGTCAAGGAGAAGAAACTGGAAATTTACAAATAACTTAAAATAGACAATCATTGACTTTGTCATTTGGTTAAATTGGGTTTTTGTAGAAAACTCATTTGCAGCACACATTTATTTTGATTTCAGTGTCAAAAAACAATGAAGAAAAAAGAAAAAATTTAAATAGTACAAGACACTCATCTTGTGAAAGATGATTGGTAATTTTTCAATGAGAGGACTGAACATAATCGGAGATCAATTTGTCACTTCGAAGCAATGCCTCGAGCTTCATTTTTTTACGATTTGTAGTTTCTTCTCCTCAATTGTGAGGCGGCGATCCTCGTATTCTGCACCATGCACTACTATGGTAGGCTGCATTGGCCTGGGTCTGGCGACCCCTGCCCTACCACTTCATACACCTCTGCCTCTGGCTCCTTTTGCTGCCCCAGCGGCTCCTCCCCCTGCCCCATTTGCATGAGCAGCTCACAGACCTTGGATAGAAGCAAAACAAAGAATTATATTCATTATAAATTATCTTTGCAAAGAAAGTTAATTTCTTCAAGATCTGATGAAAAATTTCTTCTTGTCATGTCTAATAAATCTCAGACAGAATTTAGGTAAATAATCAAAATAATCTTCGTTCTCATAAGTCAGTGACACCTCTCCTAGCGTCTCTTCAAATTATTCTGGATCTGAAATCAGACTTTATTTGCAGTATGAAAAATGCAAACTCTGGCCAATAAATCATTTATTAAAGATAAAAGCAGAAATATCATGACATATTCTATGTCTTAAGATATTCTCTTCCACCAAAATCACATTAGTGTTAGAATGTCTACAAAGTATGCACTAATATATATTTTCTTCTGCTTTTCTTCTGCTTCTCTTCTAATGGATTAATAATACTAAGTGTATTAGAAGTAGAGTTCTAGTAAAACAAAGATTGTATCAATATAGTCTTTTTTCCTGTAGAGAAATGACAAAGGCAGATTTTGCTGTATAAATAAACACCCTAATTGAAAAGTTGACATCCCTTTTCATCATCTATTGGTACCTATTTTTGAACTATACCTGTGAACTAGTGGGGAGGCGAGCTTCCTCCTCCATCCCAGTGATGCCCTCTAGGGCCTCTTTGCTGAGGGCCCCCAGCACTGCCTCCAACTTCTCGTTTGGTTGTGGAAGAGGTCCATCGCCTATCATATTGATGGAGAAACAGGAAATATATTGCACAATGTACATTACACAGTGTTCTTGTATACATGTGTTTTATACAAAGTGAAGGAAAAACATTGAAGGCATTGATTTTGGCCTTATCAAACTGATGGAGTAGAGGCATTAGATTTATACACACTAACTTTGATTATGATGTACGTACTTCAAGATTATTGATTTGAACTTGTATGAGATTATTGTAGTACAGATTATTTCCTTGTACTTTATTCAGTTTTCTGTATTTATGAATGATTCAGTACTCAAAAAAATCATTAAATTGTACTCTTATCTACTCATCTCTACTACATATAAGTACTTTGAAGACATCTTACCTTAATTTTGTTCAGTTGCATTATTAATTTAGTTTATTTAGGTTTATCAGTTGTTAGTTTGATAAACTGTAAATAATGTACATTATATTATTTACTGCTTCTTCCAAATTAAATAAATGTAAACAAGGATAACTTTTCACTTCTCCTGAAGAGGTTTGTGAAGCTTAAATATTGAGATGTCAAAGTTGTATTCTACAATCACATTTCACCTGTTTTCGTCTTAGCATCTCTGTATTTCCTGGCCTTCTCGTTCCACGTGAGATGCAAATCTTTAATGCTTCTGCCTGGCGGCGCCCCTGCTGCTTCCAGCGATTGCAGGCACAAGGCCCATGCCGCCTCCTTCCTCTCCTTGATCTGTACACAAAATAATTAATCACATATGTATGTCATTGTTGTTAATGTCTTAAATACTGTGGAAATCATTTTAAACGTATGGCTCACATGAACAAGTTTTACTTGTGTAGGTAGAGTAATCTTTCAAAAGAAGCAAATTTCTTTTTATGATTGGAGCGGAAATTCATGCATTGGCAAATGAACGAATTTAATCATTTTATAAAGAAATAATGCTTTATATGAATTATGTCTACCCACATACATGTGTGCATCTAATGACAGATGCTGATCTGAAGCACCATTTTCTTTCATAATTGAATATTAAAAGGTGCATTTCATAACAAATTATTGAAATTATTGTCTTACGTCAGGCCCATTATTTGTCTTCATCAATCTGAATAAATGTTGAATGGTGGTATAAGCGTGGCTGATTCGAATTGAGTTAAAACAATTTGTTGCACATCTTCATCAGAATTTGGTTAATAGCAATCAAGTAAGTCATACAAAATATGCAAAATGGAAATGAAAGAGGAAGAGTACAGAGAGAAGTGATGTAATAGCAGGTCAGACTTACCTTCTTTGAGCAATTCCCTGCCTTCCCAAACAGGACAGCTTTGTGGGGTTTTTTTTAACAAACCCATCTGGTTACGTGGTCAAGTTTGGGCATCTTTTGGTCATCATGAAACTCTAAAGATAGAAAACGAATCATTGAAAATGTTTATTTTCTTGCTATAAATTTAATACACATGTACTGTGATTTCCTACAAAACCAACCATTCTGTGAGCACTTAATTTTCTGGCCCAACCTATACCAGACCCACAGGCCTCCAAAATGATACAACACAAATGAAAAGATCACAATGCAACAGCCACACTGCCTCAGTGGTAAATTACAGCACATAATAGGCCGCCCATTCCAGCGTGTTGTTCCCGACAAATTGTACGCAAACTATGTATGCAACGCAGGAAAACAATTCAGCAAAAGGTCTACAGGTTTAGAGAGTGGTACTGATCTAGCCAGTCTTGATTGACCTGTGTGCTGTATGCCGTAACTTAACGTCACTTAACAAGTTAACATGCTGGATAGACAGATCTGGAGGTGCTACTGTGTTCATGGAACCTGAGATGGCATAGGCTGAAGCCTATGCATGCCCTCGAATTAGTAGTAATAGTAGTAGTAGTAGTAGTAGTAGTAGTAGTAACTTAATTAGATTTCTAACATGACAGACATAAAATTTGTCAGGAACAAAATCACATACAAATACAATGTACAGACATGCCCAAGTTTCTCACGCAAAGTCCTACGCGAAGATTGTGCAAGTAGCCAATAATAAAACCAGCTTAATCTTAACGTTAGTACATGTTTGCTCTTTGTCAGAAAGTCTAACAAACTGACAAAGGGATGTAAAATAAAAGAGACTACGATGTATTCCATGATTTAAATAGAACATCGGCCAGCATCCAGTGTGCAGTGAGCAGTCATGGCAGTACGCTTCTGTACACCAGTGAGCTAGCTACCCGTACAAAAAGTTCGAGAAAGGTTACAGAAAACGGTCTATGTTTTTAACTTTAAAGAACACACCTACTATAGTACTAGATTTCAAAAATTCTACTCTAGTCTACGTTTGCCTGATTCCATTTTAACATGGAAACTTTGTTTAAACAACCTGAAACTTTAATGTTCTGATACTAATCATAATGTAGAATATGTGATCATAGCATGAGAAATACAATAATTCGATAAATTAACTTTCCAAAAGTGTCGATGCAAAAGTTTTATGCAACAACTAACAAGCCCCAGCTGGTGCTGGTTGCGTAGCAGGTTCGAGCAGCGCGGTCACATCACCATGCCGAAGCTCCGGCGGCAATAGACGTGGCCGAGACGCTAACCACCGCAGGCGCTTGGTCGTGCTCGCGACACAAAATCAAACGTTTAAAAAAAAAGTTAATCTCACTTTCACGGTGCGAGGACTGATTCAAAACAAAACATAGTTATTTTGGCACACAATGTATCAACTTGGAATGGTCAAAATGACAAATATCAAAACATATCACGAAAACAAGTATCATACTTACACTGTATGGAGTCTCCATCTTTTCTTCAGCAGACGGCGATACCGATCGCGATAGCAGCCGATATCGGCGCGCATCCTCGTCCAAGGTTATACAAAATTAAAAACTCTGGCAACTATTTAAAAAAATTGCCAGAGTTTTTTTGCCATGAATTTTGGACTGATTTTGAAACTCTGGCAAAAAAGTATGGCTTTCGCCATAGTATTTCTATGGCAAAAATAAGTCTGGCAAAAGTTATATGCAATGGGCCCCCTGTCTTTAAAGGGAATATACTGTAATGGGAAGACAAAAAGGCTTTCAAAAAGTTATTCTGAGCATTCTTCTTGCCAATGGTTTTAAGTTCATGTATAGTCCATTTTCGAAACTTGCTGAAAGTGATTTTCCCTCATATGATCCACATTTGGAGTATTGAAGTGATTAAATCACAAATACTCGAAATGTTTGGCCCGAACAAATTGAGCATTTGTGATTTAATCACTAATTACTCCAAATGTGGATTATTTTAGGGAATATAGCTTCCAGCGAGTTTCGAAAATGGACAATACATGAATTTAAGACGATTGGCAAGAAGATTGCTCATGATCAACTTTTGAAGGCCTTTTTGTCTTCCCAGTACATTATACTCTCTTTAAATTAGTGGTGACGGTGTCTGCAATATACTGTGTATAATATTCCTTAGATAGAGCCTTGTTTGTCTCCCCCTTCGTCTCTGTCGACTTTTCCTATTCAACCAGGCCCCCTTCATTCTAGTGAGCCGCCTCCCTCTATAATAGTCCAATCATTCCTTCTCGATTTCTCAGCAGGGAAAACAAAACAAATTGTGGGGGATGTTTTTTAAAGCCGATGTTGTAAAATGTGCTCCATGAACTGCATTTTACATTAGACCATACAAGCAAAAGTGATTTTTACATGGGCTCTTGTGTCATTTGAAGGAGGATAATTTATTGCATTTAGGGAGATGAAATGTCTGTGAACCCTTCTCATGTTATTGTTTCATTGCTCCTAAGGGTATCGTCTCTCTTCTCTTGCAGTTCATCTTTCTTCATTCATCTGTCTATCTGTGAATCTGTCCATCTTTTGTCATCTGTCCATCTGTCAGTCCATCCATCTTCCCCACTTTTTTTTTTCCATTTGCCTGTCTGTTTATCAATCCTTTCCTTTCTTGTTCCCTCTTTTCATATCATTGCATGTTCGATTCACCTCAATCTTGCTTCTCTCACGTTTGATACATGGGCCCAGTCTAGACTCAAAATGTTCGTATGTATCGTCCATTCATCTTCACGAGAGTTCAGATTAAGTGAAACCAGGATCCATGACATCACAATGTTATATGAATACCTTTTTCTCCTTCCAGGTTGTGAATGGTCAGTTTAGTTTGACCATCAACCCAGATGAGGTGTATACACTGACCACGCAGACTGGGGGGATGAAGGGAAAATATCCTGACCCTCCCCAGCCCAAACCCTTCCCAGTTCCATACAATGACAACTTTGATGGTAAGATGTTCAACTTACATCTGATTCTGGTAGCCCTAGTCTGTGTGTGTACGTGCGTGTAATCCCTCTCTCTCTTTCTCTCTCCTCTCTCTTTATTTTTATTGCATTGTCTCTCTCTCTTTCTTACTCTTCTTACTTTATTTGGCCTCCTTGTCCTCTATTTCTCTGTTTGTTTCTCCCCCGCCCATATCTTTCTGTGTAAGGGAAATAATCACAAAAGATGCTATGATAACAGCTGACTTTTGTTTCAGCAGGACATTGATCATGTCAAGGATGATATACATGAAGTACCTCCCTGAACACTTTCACACAAATTGTAAAAATATATTTTCCCAGCTGCAGTTGTGGTGATCAAAATGAATTAATTTTAATGTTTCATCTTATTTTCTTCCACCACAGTGTACAGGCAAACTTCATGTAGATATGGTATGATCATACCATCCAGATATTTTTTTTTTTTTTGGGGGGGGGGGGGGTTCTAGGTTATCTAGGGATCTATTCCTCATCAATTTCACCCAATTGCATGTCACATTTCTGTCCCTCCACTCTAGTGTACCCTGTGTACAGCGAAGCAAGCTACTTTGCGGACCAGGCAGGCTGCTTTGAGATCCGAGCCTCGGGTGACCCCACCCATGGCCAGGTCATGGAGCAGGTGGCAACCTCCTACCCAGTCAACTGGTGTGATGACCTGCACTACCCAATCACTCTCATCGGCAATGCTTCCTGGTGAGTAGGTTGTGGATCAACTCTGTCATTGTGTGGCGATGCCTTGAAATCAAACAAGAATAGGACACATGATCACGGTTCTGCAGAAAATGATGGAGAATATATGACACAAATCAAACTTGTGATATGTATGTATGATATTTCTATTCAATTATTATTATTTTATTCAATCCTGGTGAACACTTTTTGCCATGATAATGGGTCCCATTGTCTTTCTGCTTTTTGTCTCGCCTGAACAAATCTCGGCAGAGACCTAGTAATCACTTTTCCTGTTAGTCTGTTGGTCTGTTACAAAAATGTTAAAGTTTTTGTTTAACTTGCTCTCATTTCTTTATTTCTGCATCAATTGTGATCAAACTTGGTACAAATGATCCGTGGGTAATATCACGTGTGTTGATGAGGATGATGAGGTCAAAGATCACCATTTTAAATATTTAAAAAAAAAACTTAGCACTGTTTATCGATTACAAAATCAGGCGAGATTCGTGGTTCGCGAACCACCTTGTTACACATCCTCGTTGTTATGTTGTAGAAAACTAAGCAGACATGTAATTTTGAGACAATTTCTTGAAATCAAACACGTACCTATGATCACAGCAGAGGCTCTGCAGAAAATATTGGAGAAAACACAATACTTTTTGTGATATAAATGGCTGAAATTCTTCAAATATTTGCCAATGTAGTTCTTTGATTATTCCATTCGTATCCAACAATGCTGAACACTTCTGCCATGACAATTGATCAAATCATTTTTACAAATATATTTCCTTTGAAATCTTGGAGAAAAAGTAGCATGTTTCTTTATGGTATGTGTGATGCTTCTCAAAAGTTTGCTAATCCATTTCCCTGACTTATTTATGGACACTTCAATTATCAGAGTTTCATTTCCATTTGACAAGGAAAGACAACTTAATCTACCTCATTCTCCTTTTATTTTATCTTTCTTATACTCGGGACAAAATACAACACAAAGATACATATCATAAGGATATATTTTTAACAAAGGAAAGTAATTAAGGCTCACGCTCCTTTGGCCCTTCTCTTTTTAACTTCCAGAGGACCAAGGTGCATGACGAAGTCAGTATTGATCTGTGTGTCATGCCTTGAAGATATTGTAAGGGTATTTATAAACCCAAAGAAATCTTATGATCTTGTTTGTCTTTTATTTTCCCACGACAAATGCCAACTTCAGCATTGCTGTGTGTCATGCCTTAAACAGATAGTAAGCTTCTGATTCTGTTTTGTCTTTTATATCTTGCTTCCCATGACTAATGCCAACTGCAGTACTGATGTGCGTGTGATGCCTTGAAGATTTATTCATTTATTTATTTATTCAAGTCTTCTTTAAAAATACAGGGTAGGCAACCTCAGTTAAAAAACTGCTTTACAGGTGCGCCCTGTATATACATACAAAACATTTACAAGTGGTGTAATAAAAAAACTGCGTAATTAGACAAACTTAATCAACGTATATATCAACAAAATAAAATACACCTTTACAATATTAACAAAAAGGAACAACAACAAAAGTACTTTACTTTACACGATTAAACAGTGTCTTTAAAAAGGGAAAGAAAAGGGAGAAGAATAAGAGGAGAGAAAGATTACATGACTACGAAGTGAGAGGCTATTTAAATGATGCAATTTCTGAACTAAAAGAAAGTTTATGATCCTTCTCATCTTGCTTTCCAGGACAAACGCCAACTTCAGCATTGATGTGCGTGTGACGCCTTCCTCTGGGGTGGTGCTCGGTCTCCGAGTGGGGGAAGGAGGATGCAAGATGGCGGGGGCAGAGGGAGTCTTCTTCTGGCTGCATACCAACGGAACCCACGGAGGGACGTACAAGGTCTCCACAGATACTGGTAAGGTCCCCTGGATAGTTTGTAGGTGAAGTCTTCTTTCAAGAACTATTGAAGGATCATTTGTGGCAATTGAGTTAGTTCAAGCCATAATTCACATTTTTGCATTTTTTAAATTTTGTCTCTAGGTGGCAGCAATGTAGTAAAGAGTGGAACTTCTCCTCTTGTTGCCAACACATGGTCTACAGTGACACTAACTGCCTATGTGAGTATGTTCAAGTTACCTGCCCATATGGGCCAAATCCTTAAAATTTAATGTAACTTTGCATTGAATATGTATTTCATTGGACATAGAGTTGCATTTAACTCTCATACTCCCGGGGTATTTCAAAGCTTCTTATTACCGGGGTCTGGGGGCTGAGATCTCGGCCAGGGTTTGCCCGATTGCCTAAAATTTTTGCATGAAAATCCTTTAATTTTGTTTTCATTAATTAATTTATGTTAAATTATGCTAATTTATGCTTATTTATGTGAGCAATCATAGATTTTGGTATTTCTCACTAAATAAAGCCTCAGGAATAGCAATTTTTGGTACAAATGTCTTTCATAATTGCTAATCAATTCCTGAAAGAAAAACATAGGTTAAGGTAATTATTTCTTATATATTTTACTGTTTTTCGATTTTCTTTATGTACTTCTTTGTTTGTCGTCAAAGTCAAGCGTGTTTTGCTATTTGGGTGTGGGGATGTGTGTGTGTGTGTGAGTGGTAATTATTTACACTATGTGAAACAATGATACTTACTACAAAAGTAAACCTAAAATGGAAAAGATCCTGATTTTGTCCATAGGGTTGTACACAGTCATATAGAGAAATAGTAAAATTTCAGTGACATGTGTTCGGTAAACGTAATCTGACACCATCATGGTAGGTCCAATCGCCATAAATTTGGTATCAAAATGTGCGGGAAGGATCAGAGAAAAAAGTCATAGCATTTCATTTTGAAAATATTGTGGCGTTAGGAAGTATCAACAAGAAATCAATGTTCACAATTAACCGCAACCCCTGTGGATTAAATGTATCTTTTCAAATTGTATATGATCTAATGAAACTTGCATAACTCTCTTTGTGCTCTGCGACAATTTGCTAGTAAGCATGAGGGTTAGCGCATGATCCTGCGGGTCAATCAAAGTTGTTCTTTTCATAATTAGCTCTTCATTGTATGAGCCTACAATGACTTTGTTGTACCAAGAACAATTTTTTTTTTTTAAATACCTTCCCACCTCTTTCCCCTTGTTCCACCCAAATATCTATTTTACAATATACATATTATTGTTTTGTTTGATTTTCCTATTCTCTCTTTGCACTTTCCATCTTTCTTGTTCATCTATTGGTGTCCTTTTCCATTTCCCTTATACTTCCATGTATGTGTATTTCCATAATTTTCCTGTTCTTTCTTTTTTCTATGCACTGTTTTGTGTTCCTCCTTTCATCATTCCTTCCATCCTTATTTCTCTCCTACTTAACTCCTTCTTTCTCCTCCATTCTTCCTCTCCTTTCTCTCCTTCTTTCTCTCATATGTCTCCTTCTTTCCTCCTCCTTTCTCTCCCATTCTTCCTCTCCTTTCTCTCCTTCTTTCTCTCCTTCTTTCCTCCTCTCTCTCCTTCTTTCCTTTCTTCCTATACATCATCTCATCTTCACCATCTCCTCTCACACAGGGAGGTAAAGCCACTGGTTCAGTGGATGGCAAGCAGGTCTTTGAGTGGGACAGCATCCCTGGTGTCCTCCCAAAATCTGGCTTCATCGTCATAGGAACAACTGACTACACCCCCACACAGCTAGACAACTTCCACATCCATTCCGCCTCATAAAACCAACTCAGGCTGTGGATTTTCACCTTGGATGTGAAGGGACAATGCAGACTTCATGATTACGTTGATTGAATGAAAGTCAGAAAATAAGAAAAAGCCTATCAAGACATTTTTGAGAGAAATCGGGGGGGGGGGGGGGGGGTGTTTCACCGAGCTGCTCGTAAGCTACAAACGACTTTATGCATGACTGGTGACCTGTTCTTGTGCTAAATCAGATTCTTAATGATTTTGATTCTCATCAGCTGAAAGTGAAATCTGATCTTTGTAAATCAATATTCTTGTTGTTAACAACTTGTTAAAAATTCTTGTAACAAATACAAAGTTTATGATTTGTCAAATTTGATTAGAATTGTTGGAAGTTAACGCCCACTTTGTTAAATTAGAACAAGTTGGGGTATCTCATTTAGCGCAAGAACAGGTTACCAGTTGTGCCTTAAGTTGTGTGTAGCTTATGAACAGCTTAGTGAAACACCCCCAAGCCTAGTATAGTCAAGTAATCATTTTGGAAATCATTAACAACATGTCAAACATCATATCCCTTTGACTGTACACAAACACTTTGTTAATCAACGCGCTCAACCAACCGGTGCTTGCAAATCAGATCTGACTGCAAGTAGACCTGTCGATACCAAATGTGACTCAGCCATTGGGCAGCATTTACTCGCTAACCCATTGTGTGCACAAAGCTATTCAGACGACAAAGTTCTCCATTGTTAGTAGGGCCCGAAGTACGCCTCATCTCAAATACTTAGAAGCAGCGTTTATAAAGTCCAGAGACCCCCTTTTGTGCAGACAAAAGGAATTTGTCCTGGCATTGCGCCTGTTCTAACAATAAAGGTCAATCTTAGCTTTCAGTATAAATAGTTGGTTCTTCTTGTAATTTGTTCATATCTATGTGATAACCTGATGAGCAGCAAATCGAAAAGCTTCGTTATCTAACATGCTACTTTTTAAAGGGTTACTAAATTAGAAAAATAAGTTCCCACTAATCTATGTAAAATTATCCACTGAAAACGAATTTCACATTTGTTTGCCGCAATAAAGTCTCATTTGACGAAAATTTGAAAAAAATGCATGCCTCCAGTGATGTATGAGAAATCAAAATTCCATAGATTGTACGGAAGTCAACAATAGACCATTTTCGTAATGTACTCACAACTTTCCCCCTAACTGCATAGTAACGCGTTATTGCATTCACCTGTATCTTGTCATTCAGATTCGATGGATGGAATGCACTTTGAATCTATTAGTTGTTGCTACTCAGAGAAACCTCGGACAAGCTTTGGGGTTCCCATTGGTAACGTATTGTTTGAATGGCGTGAATAAAACATTTTATTTACGCTGTTGGCATTTATGGCATTTTGACTTCTCCTACGTCACTGGAGGCGTGTGTTTTTTCAAATTCCCGTCAAAATGAGACCTTATTGTGGCAAACGAATGTGAAATTCGTTTTTAGTGGATAATTTTACATAGATTAATGGGAACTTATTTTTCTAATTTAGTAACCCTTTAAAGCAATTTGGAGAAATCGTTAACCTTTTAAGTGCTACACAAACCATGTGTAGTGATTTATTATTGGCACACACACAGTGAATTACTGGGGTGGTCATCTTTCGCTGTGACTTCAAAGAAGACAAGTGATGATCTGAGTATTTCCTACACCACAGCTCAAAGGAATTGGCATAGGGAAAGGGAATGGGAAGAAAGAGAAGGAGCCGCAGTTTTAAACCTTGGTATATTTTGTCCAGGAAAGCATGAAACATGATGCTTTTTGGGCTAAAGCATCGTGTTCCATGCTGAACTGGACAAAATATGCCGCGGTTTATAACTGCGGCTCCTTCCCTTTCTTCCCTTTCCCTTTCCCTATGCCAATTCCTTTGAGCTGTAGTGTATGTGTACATGGCACACAAGAACAATGACCAGTCCATACAGTGTGTCATTGCAGACCACTGGAGTTGCCCACAAAGGTTGTTAATCATGATTCAGTGCTAGTAAGTACGATTTGGAAAACTCATGCCTTTCCTATGATATAATGTAACTAATTTTTCTCAGAACTATCTCAGTGAAAGGGCTCTCTGGGGTAATTTCAATTTTGAAAAGAAATTGTAGGCATACACCCAAAAGAAGTGAGGATAAATGAATGAAAAATGTGTCATTTACAGGATGAAACACGCTATCCTTACCGCGCCTGTTGTATGGCTAAAATTTCTTTTAAAGATATTACAACTCTGTTTCTCATCTTTTAATACCTCCGTTCAATTAAATGTTAGTTTTTCACGTTTGCATTTCCCTTTAACAAGAATGAAATATTAGTGTAATACATGTGCACTGTAATCACAAGAGTTGCTTCTCAAAAGCTATCCCCAGCTTGCAGGTATTTGTGTATGCTTTCTTTAAAATATTAGAGTTGACCGTTGGATACTTGGTGGAGTAAGTGTCTGAGGAAATATGAAATTATAGGCTTAAAATGAATTACAGTATGCACAAGTCATATTTGTTTCATCTCATTATACTACATGTATATCTGTATATGAAGTAACAATTGTTATTGGTTGACTAAGTGTAGCAAGTACTCTTAGAGTGAATTTATATATGTAATGTCTATTGAGTATATATTTGATGCAATATCATGTACAGGATGTGTAATACATCTGTGTCTTGAAGCAATCAAGTAATGCCATTAGTTGTAAGAGTATTTTTCTAAATGTGGATATATATTCAAATATGTATTTGAAACTGTTACAAACTTATTTTTTGTACATTCATGTTGCCAGCAGGTTGTTGAAAGTAGAAGCATCAGAGAAAGATATTGGTAACATTTTTTTGTTGGAAAATCAAAATTTAACATATTATAAAATGTGATTTGATTGATCAGTAGAGTGCTTTTCCATGTCAAAACGAATAGGTACCATTTATGCCAAGCTGCCAAATCTTTCAAGATAAATAAAATGTGCTGTTAATGGTAATAATAATGTTTATTTTTTATCCATCTTATCTTTTAAACATGAAACTCCTGTTTAATCTCCTTATAACCCAAAGAGAATATATCGTTTCTCTGAAAACATTAACACAGTGTACATGTATCAATGAATGGATTGATATGAACATATTTTTAAACAATATCATGAATGTCGAAGTTGATAGATACTATTAATGTTTTTGTTATTATGCAAACAAATGGTTGTAAAATTACAGAATTTGATGTTCTGTCACTTTCTCATTTTTCCTGAAATTAAAGTTTCAAAGCCACAAGTATTGATCTACTGTAATGGGAGTATTTGCAGTTTTTATTTAATTAAGACAACCGTATGTGATAACAGAGGGTTTGGTATAAAAGGAAACAAATATGTGTACATGTTACTGAGTTCTGTTTGTTCTGTTCTAGACGGTTGTAATAATGGTAATACAGCATGAAGGCATGTATAAAATTGTTGACACAGAATTCTGTTGTGTTTTGAAAAAAAAAATATCAGAGCCTGAGTTGCAAACTACAAAATTGTTTGCTTTTTGTGTTGTCACTGCTGAATTTCATATTTCACAAACTGGGCCTATTTTTTCAAATGGAAAGCAAAGAGAGGAAGAAAACAAATTATGAATTCATATTTGACTTTAATACAACACCTCACAAGATTGCTTTTAGCTTCATTTTTTCAGAATTTAAACCAGAAATAAATCAGATGAAATGGAGATAAAAAGAGATGGTAATGAACGATGTGTGAGCTACTGTATTTTCCTTTTTCACCCTCAGAGTGTGACATTCACTTTTCATTTGAATAAAATACCTTTATTTTCATGCAGTTGAAAATCACATTTCTTTGATATTGTGTTCACTCGACCATACACTGTCGATGAAAATATTAGAAAAGGTTTGACAAAGTTAAATATGGATATGATGATACACAATGTTAATACATGTATCGACAACTTGTTAGTAAATGAGCTTATGCGTTTCTGTCATGATTAGCAGTAAGTCTTAGCATTATTTCCTTCACCTTAAATATTCATACAATTTGTGATGATAAATGTCGGTAACAATATCTGATGTCAATTTGATTAACAACAAAATGGATTTGGCAATGTTAGGAGGGTTACACGGTAGAGCTAAATGAATCCATATCATTTTCACACAGAAGTCAGTAAATCAGTTAAGAAACAATCCTGCGAAGTTATGTTGCTCAAAAACAATTTTGATGAAAAGTTATGCTTTTTTGATATGTTTATTATTTACAGTTCTACAGAATTGTCTGCAAAGAGTGACAAACTATTGTGATTTGTACAACCAGGAAGGTGTTATAGAACTGGTGTCGGCACAAAGAGTAATTTATTCCTATACTAGTTGCGTTCATTGATAGTATAATAGAATATTTGACGCGTTTGGTTCTTTGATCGAGGGAGTTCCGCCGCCAGATATGCAAGACAAATTTTGAATGCATTTAGAGGAATATATATATATATATTCTGTATGCGCAGATTTCAGAATTACTCCATGTACTGAAGTGCATGTGCAGTAGTAGAAATGATACGATTCTGTGAATTTCAGATTATATTGTTGCTTCGTTTGTTTGTTTTTTATAAATCGAGAATACTGTTGAAATGCCTCCATATCGCTTATTGGGCAATCATATTTCCTTACAAATATCTTGTAAATCGTTTACTGAGTGTATCACCTTCAATGGAAACAACCTCGATTTCATGTGCGGAGATGTCGGACCAAATAATTTTTACAATTTTATCAAAATTTCCCTTTGCTCACGCCCAATCTCATTTCCTATGTGTGTAATGAGATCAGATATGAACTCCCAGCGAAGGCTAAACGGTTGACATGTTTCTCAAACCAGTTTTTTTTTGTTATTCAGAAAAGGCACTGTCTAATTAGAAATACAGCGTATTGTTTGAAACACCTGAATGTCTTGAATTTGTATGAGGCGGCGGTCATCATAAATCAAAGGATGTCTATCCGAGCGCAGTCCATCCATGCTAGGTCCATGGTACAAGCAGGGATGTGTTATGGAAGGATATGAAGCAACTTTCTTTCTTTGAACCCATGTGCCACGCCGCTGAAAAGTTATGTGTTCTCAACAGGTGCTCTTCAGGTGTTACAGAAAGAAGAGTAAAGGATTTGTCATATTCTTCACTTAACTTCCTTACAGTTTGCATACAAATTTGTCAAAAACAAAGCTTCTAGAGACAAATGGGCAATTAAAGAAGTTTCATTTCAAGTTGAAAACAGCTAAATGTCGGCCCGGCACATGGAACATCAAAGCATTGTCATGATTATGAAATGCTTTTCACATTCATGAGCACGCTTTAGAACCCATACATATGTTTGAATGTATTATGCTCGAGTTTCTTCTCCTTCGTAACACCTCCCTGGTACAAGTACAAAAGCGTGTCCAACATAAAAATACAAAATTAAGTAACATCCATTTACCCATTTGTCAGGCACAGTTTGTTACATATTTCACACATCACATACAGAAATATATTGCAGAACAATGCAATGAAACGAATTGCATTCAATACATTAATTCAATACAAAGTACATTCATTCTTTGAAGGAGCTTTAAATTACATACATGTTCAATATACGAGCAGACAGACTTTAAAGTGAAATATGGGGGAACCTATTAAAAGGGTGAGCTTGTATCGTATATAGATTCCCCGAGTTGGAGTGAAATGCACTCTTTACAATTATAAATCATTTTAACAAAGACAATTTTTTTTTTTTTTTTTAAACGAGACTTGTTTACGAGCTAACTCACGGCACCAATCAACGTAACATAACGTACTGTCACGTCTTTTTCTTTCTCCTTTTTTTTTGTCCGTGTTATCTTCATCTAAGAAGAGCTCGCATTATTTTTCTCTCATGATGGTGAATTAACCTTTCTACTTGCGAAGGAACGATTTAGAATGTACTTTCACCCAAGTAAAAATGATGTTTTTGCCGCTGCTTTTTGCAATAATACCTCTTGTTTTTTGTTGGGCCTTTCAAACGCTTCCTCGCTTTGTCTGTCGTTGTTGCTTCGCCTCATGCACCATGAGCCTATTATGAATGGACTGTACTCGGATAGACTTCCTTTGATCTGCGATGGCCGCCGCCTCATACAAATTCAAGAATTCAAGACATCCAGGTGTATACGCTGTATTTCTAATTAGGCAACGCCTTCCTCTGAATAACAAAAGAACATCTTGTTTGAGAAATATGCCAACCGGTCAGCCTTCGCTGGGAGTTCATCGCTGATCTTGATGCACGCATGGTGAATAGACCATTTTCGTAATGTATTCACAACTTTTCCCTAACTGCGTTGTACTCGTTATTGTATTCACCATCTTGTCATTCAGACTCAGTGGATGGAATGCACTTTGAATCTATTAGTTGTTGCTACTCGGACAAACCTCGGACAAGCTTTGGGGTTCCCATTGGTAACGTATTGTTTGAACGGCGTGAATAAAATTTGCATACATAACGAAAATGGTCTATTAGTTTGGGGGTGAGCGAAGGGAAATTTTAATGAAATTGTAGAAAGAAGTTGGTCCGTAACTTTTCGGACACGAAATGGAGGTTGTTTCCGTGGAAGGTGAAACACTCGATAAACGATTTACAATATATTTGTAAGGAAATATGATTGGTCAATGTGTGATATCGAGGCATTTCTCTGGTATGTTTTTTTTACAGTATTCTCCATTTATCACAAAAAACCCCGAAACAAACATATGATTTGAAAATCACAGAATCGTATCATTATATCGTAAGACCACTACTACTGCACATGAAGTGGCTCTGAAATGTTCTGCGCATGCAAAATCTACATTCCTCATAAGGCATCCCAAATTTTTCTTGCATATTTGGCGGCGGTCGTCACTGGATCAAAGAACCAAATGCGTCAAATATTCTATTGTGCTATCAATGAACGCGACTGGTGAAGGAATAAATCATTCTTCGTGCTGACTCCAGTTCTTACACCTCCCTGGCCTCACAGTAGTTAAGGAGGCGAGCAGAAGCAGCGAGCGACATACCACTGTCATGTAAATGTATCGTACAGGGAAAGTCTACCTTGAAATTAAATTAGTTTCAATCGTAACAGTACAATGAAATCAATATGTTAGTGAAAGTTTGGCCAAAATCCGTCAAAGAATAAGAAAGTTTCAGCTTACTTGATAGACCAACATAGGCGATATATTGTGTTTTACATGATCATTTCACTTGTCGTTTATAGTGATTTTAGCATTTTCAAGCGAATTCCTGTCTTTGAACATAATGTCTAATAATATATCAAATGCACTAGGTAAAGTATTATAAACCCTTTTGAGAGCATAACATTTTTCAAAGTATAAGTACACAATCTAAAGCAGAATAGCTCGCAAGTTACGTGATAAAATTCAGAATTTAAAAATTCATAACTTTGTTATCCTTTGACTGATTTTTTAAAACCCTTTTTAATTTGTTTATTTCAGGATTCTGCTTTTATTAAAGCAACTTAAGATCAGAGTATAAGTTCCCTTTAAGAGTCTCGTTTGATGGCGCAGGTCTGGAAGGGCTTGGTGGTGTGTGAAAAGCTCTTCTTTCCCTCCATGGGGAGAGGGGGAGAGCCGGCGGCCTTCTTGAAGATGAAGTGATGAAGCAGTCCGGTCAGGAAGACAAACATCTCCATTCGGGCCAGACGCTCTCCAAGACAGATGCGGCGACCTGGGAGAGGTGGGGGACGGTAAATGGTAATGGGTATTAGTGGTAAAGACTAGTGGATCAGTAATCAATGAAGGGGTGGGTTTAGGAGGGAGGTTTAGGAGGGAGGGGGCGAAGAGGGGGGGGGGGGGGTGGATGAGAGTAAACATATACATGTACCTTTCATGGATAAAAGGAAAGATAATGGTGAGGAGAAGAAGTATATATAAGTTTGTTTGTGTGTGTGTGTGTGTGTGTGTGTGTGTGTATGCGCGTGTATGTGTGTAACAGCGGCAAAGGGGTGGGGGGGGGGTGGTGGTGGTGGTGGTGGTGCCAATTCCATTTATTATTTTGGTCCAATTACCATGTCGTGTAAAATAAATCTGACATGGTATGGGTTAGGGTTAATGTTAGAGGTCAGCTAGAATTTGGATGAGAGTATACAATTGTGGTAAATGATTAGGCCAAGTGGCTATAAACCCCAATACAGTATGTGTACCATGTACACTCCACCAAAAATACTGCTTCACTAATCAAGCACGCAGGAGGGAAGTAGTGTTGCCTCGATCACTACGTGCAATCAAGGTAGTGACTGCACTTTTTCTACCTAAAGAAATAACCTTATCCCCGAGATCTGGAATATTACTCTATTTAATAGACTGCCTACCCGCATGATAAAAAACAATGATGACTTAAAAGACGAAAAAAATAGTCAGGTTATGTCGCGTTTTGCAAGATAAAAATTTTATATGAATTGATCATCAACCTTTTCAATGCGCCAACTACATGTAGTACTATCACGCTTCGCATGAAATATGTATTCAATCAAACGCACACATACACACACACACGCACACACACACACACACACACACACACACACACACACACACACACACTCACACACACACACACTCACACACCATCACCCCACCACCTTTACCATCATCATCAACACCATCACCAACACCAGCGCAATCCAAATTTGTTTTTGCACATTCTGCGACAATCAAATCGGATAAAAAAAAAAATCACCATATAATCTATCACATTTATCTCTTTCAAAAAAAGTATCTCTTTTGGTTGGTGCCTCACCCGTGCCAAAGACAATCATGTCTTCTCTCGCCTCCAGCTCCCCATGGGGTGTGAGGAACCTCTCAGGGGTAAAGTCAGCCGCTTGAGGCCACGCCTCCTCATCAAAGAGCGCTGTCCAAAGGTTCCCCAGCATCACCGTACCTTTGGGGATAGTGTACCCGTCTAGTGTGGTGTCTTCAGTCGCTACGTGCGCTATCCCCAGGGGAGCGACGCGGGCGTGTCGTAAGCACTGTGCGATGGGTGAAATTTAGGAGGGAGGTGAGATGCGCTACTGCTACTACTACTACTACTACTACTACTACTACTACTACTACTACTACTACTACTACTACTACTACTACTACTACTACTACTACTACTATTACTGCTGCTACTACTACTTCTACTGCTGTTACACTGAAAAAGAGTTATATTAATTGTGTTATAATCGAGTATGAAATATCCATGAGAGAGAAAGTGAAACTGAGCAAAAGAGGGAGAGAGAGAGAAAGAGAGAGATGGTGTTTGTGTTGGCGAGGGGGGGGGGGGGCGAAGTACATTATGTATATAGAGATTGGGAGTGAGAGGGGGAGGGGGGAAATTATATTAAAAAAGAGAGATATATGGAGAGGGACAGAAAGAGAGAGGGATCTTTTACTGGTGAGACATATGAATAGACAGAGAGAGAGAGAGAGAGGGAGAGAAAGAGAGAGAGAGAGAGAGAGGGGGGGAGAGAAAGAGAGAGAGAGAGAGAGAGAGGGAGAGAGAAAGAGTGGGGGATGAAGAAAGAGATAAAACATAGACAAAAATGATGGTGGCAGGCTTGCCTCTAGAATGACGGCACTCGTGTACGGCAGCTTCGGCCGGTCACTCAATTTGGGTAAACGATCTCGACCGACCACGCGGTCGAGTTCCTCTTGCACCTTCGCTTGTACATCGGGGTTCGACATCAGGAAAAGCAACGACCATTTCAGGGAAGACGATGTCGTTTCCGTTCCGGCCAAGAACAAATCGAAGATTGAGGCTCGTAGGTTATCCAGAGACAATGACGTTTCGCTACCCTTCATGCAGAGAGGGTAGACAGTGCGTTGACAAAGACGAAATTCGCCATACCATAGTATTGAGAATCGTCCCATAATGCAACATCGAGCGACATCCCGATGGATTTTGAAGTCATATCCGCTTCCGCTACATGGGAAGCGAACATGACTGTAAACACAATCCGAAAGCGACTGAGCAGAACATTGTGGGACGACTTTTTCTTATAAAGCGGCATGGACATTTGGCAACGAAAATATATACATGCTAGCCTTACTGTATCATTCATTTGTTTCATTAAGGGATATAATTATCTTTTCCTTCATATGCGTTTTGAAAATAATCGAGACAAATGTGGCAACAAGTGTGTTTGAAAACGCAGTTGTCAATGGTAGGGAAGGTAATATCCTCAATGAAGGAAAATCAACGATTTTTCGTATCAAATTCATAGCTAAGGGAAAGATACTCTTTGTCATTTCCAAAGCTGAGCTTTCTATCTCTCCAAAAGTGGTTAATGTCAATAAAGAATAATCTCAGTTAAGACCTTGTAAGTCTCAAAATTTTGTCAATAACGATATATTTTCTCTTAGCGAATATTAAGTAGAAAAGGCCCAACGCTTTAGTATTGACTCCTTCCGTGTCATACAAAATACTGCATACTATGAAAAGTGCTGTCAAAACACCACATCACCAGACAATAGTTCAAGGTTAACAAACGATACCTCGAGGTCGTCCATCTTCTTGAGGTAGAGGTCGATGAAATCCCGAGGTGCGTCGGGGTCGAATGTGGACTGGTGGTTGACGATCATTTCCGAGATGAAGACGTGAACCCCTTTGAAGACGCGAGTCAACGAGGGGGCAGGGCCGAAAGGCAGTCTTGCGAGTCCAGGTATGGGTAGATTGGCCAGACCCCCACCTGCTCCAATCAGTGTGAAGTAGTCCGCAATGAGACCAACCACCTGCAACAACGCACATAACCATCATCATTATTCAATGGACGTGGTTCAATGAGAGTAATGTCCGATGTGAGGATTCACATCTTTCATGTCTTTTGGAAGCCATAACGAAATGCATAAGAATCAGTATAAAAATCAGTGAACTATTTAAGAACAACATCACTTTGTGAATCATGTAAAAAATGCGCTTAATTGGCAATTTCTTGTGGTTTGCTCACCTTCTTTTTCAAATATAGATAGAAGCTTTGTTTGCGAGGGTGTCTTCCAGGTATCTTCATATAATCTCCTCGTCTTCTCTTATCTGTATTTGTTCACTTTTGCAGTTATTAACTCAGATTTCAGAAGGGCGCGAGGTGTGAAGGAAACAAAGGGCACGTGCAGGGGATTTACCCAAATAATTACCTTTTTAAAATTTGAGTCTGAGTACTCGTACTGCGTCCCAAACGTCAATGTACATATCACATTAGCTATGGCGCTAGTGATCAAGTCATCGGGGTCAAAGGGTTCACCGCTGAGGGCGCCGAAGGCGTACGACAACTGCTCCAGCTCTGCTCCAATGATGTCCTCGTAAGTCTTCTTACCGACACCCAGGCTGCGGAAAACGGAGAATGCGAAATGGCGCTGCTCTCGCCAATTTTCCCCATGGGATAGGATAAGACCTGTGCTTAATCATAGAGGTTTGAGCAAAAATAATCCATTACATCTCGACAATCGTGCCATGATGTTTTTAGATATATGATATAATGTTTTTTGTAAGTTATGAGCTATACAAAAACTGATCATACATTTACCGTGACATTACACTTTGGACATATATACATGTGCACTACCTGTTGCGAGGACGGGCACGCATTCGTGTGAGCTGTACAGTAGTCTACCTGTTCACAACAAAGTCTGCCTACATAGGGCCGGAAATCCTGCACATATCTACAAACGATTTGAAGAGAAGTTGGTTTCAATATAAAGAGCAGAAACATAAAAGAAACATTTTAGTGAAGGTTTGACAAAAGTCGGTCAAAGGAAAAGAAAGTTATTCGATTTTGTGACGCTAAATTTTGTGACGCTACGTGCAAGGTGTTCTCATATATTGTGTACAATATAATTACATAAATTGCTCTGTTTTTGACAACGGAATTAACATTTTTCGTACAAGTATGTGTGTAAAACGTATTTCAGATGATGTATCAAAGCACAAGTAGAAGTAGGCTATGCATATTTTTTTGAGAAAATGCACATATTTGAAAAATTGTACATATGGGAAAACATATGGGGAAAAACCTCGCACGTGACGTCACAAAGTCAGATCATAACTTTCTTGTCCTTTGACGGATTTTCATCAAACCTAAATATGTTTCTTTCATGTGTTTGATTTTCTTGAAACCACAAAAAATCAGGACGAATTATCCCTTTAATGTCAACCGCGTGGTGTTACCGAGAGGACAATTGTGATAATAGCAGTGTAACAATGAGCTTTATCGAAAATATTACGAGGACGAGAAACCCTTGTTGTTATCAAGTACAAAGTTTATATCATCAGTCAGCGTTATCTTGAGTTCTTGATGTCCCCATAAAGTGGAAGTGCAACCCACCACGTAACAACTTGTCAGGGTCAGATGAAGGTTAAGTATGTTGGACACTGACACTGGGATAACCAGAGGGAGGGCATAATGTCTAATCGCGAGGGGTAGTGAAACTTGGGGCTTAGATCCTCTACAAAGTAACGTATTCACTGACGCCTCATTCATGTACGTTAATGGATGCGGTTTGGCGCTGCCATTAATGTCATGGCGATGGCACTCGCAAGTCGCAATTAGGTTGTGCACACGATTTCTCCTCACCGGTGAAGTGGTACATGAGCCGCCATGACTATAGAGCACCGAAGTGGTGTCGTCATATCATTGTTATGCATGTTTCTGGTTCTAACCAACATCATTCAAGTCAGAGTTTCACTGGTCCGACTGATTGTCTAGCGAGCTAGTGTCGGGCACTCCCAATGGCAGTCCCCGCTATGATCACCGCTATTTGCTCCATCCTCATAGTTAGAACCACTAGTCTTGACAACATGCTCATATGCCGTCACACTTCAGTACTCTACAGCTATGTCAGTTATGTATGTTGATGAATGTATTTGCAAATCGCAGCGGCAAATCGCAGCGGCAAATCGCAGCTGCAAATCGCAGCAGCAAATCGCTCCCATGTTCCAGAGCATCCTTTCCTCACCATGGTTGTCCAGCCCCGTGGCGTTGTAGCGGATCCTGCTAGAGAGCCTGCCCTGAAGGAGAGGGTTCTGGAAGGCCCGTTTGATGGCCGCGTATGAGTTCAGGCACACCACTCGCTGACTCCCTACCCGGAAGTGGAAGATTTCGCCGTACTCCTTGGCAAACGAAGCCATCATCTCCATGTTACTAATCTTTGATCTATATACATATCAGATCAAGACAAGGACCCATATTACTGTGTTAATGACGGGTGGTGACGGTGGTAATGGACTAATGGTATAAAGGGGGTGACGATAGTCGTGGTGGTGAGGGTGGTGGTGATGATAATAGTGGTAATGGTGGTGGTGATGGTGACAGTGATGGTGATGGTGGGGATGGTGATGATAGTGACGGTGATGGAGGTTACGATGATGGTGATGATAGTAATGATAGTGGTGATGATGATGATGGTAATGATGATGGTGGTGGCGGTGGTGGTGATGAAGATGATGCATGGTGATGGTGGTGGTTGTGGTGATGATGGTGGTGGTTGTGGTGATGATGGTGGTGATGGTGATTATGGTGGAGGTGATGATGGCGATGATGTTGTTGATGGTGATGATGTTGATGTTAATAATGGATATGATGATAGTGACTGTGATAATAAGGGTAGTGAAAATGCTGATGGTGATGCTGATAGTGGTAAAGATGACGATGATGGAGATGAGAAATGTTGGTTACATTTCATTTTACACTCACATACTCACACTCACATATACACACACACATACACATGTACATACGCACATTCGGCCACCCCTCCTATCATACGTGGGTGTTACTGAACAACTTAAACGTTATCATATTCATTAGCCTCTATAAATTCACATTTTTTCTTTGTTTTCATTTCTACTAACAATTTGTATTTGGTTTGTTTGAACGTTGGACGTCCTGTTTCGCTCTGCTGTAAAATATCACAACCTTGATAAACAACATCACGGGAATTACTGATTTCCCCATTTCTACTACTTGTTCGTCAACTTATTTTCAACTTGATTGATTTAAAGCAAACAATCGAGAATATTGCCATTTTTCCACACACCACTTCAATAGTATCAAATTTGAAGGGGAAAATGCTAGTCCGTTTCTCCCGGATTTTCTAGCAGAATTAAGACAACCCAGGATCAGTGTACTGCTTGATAATGATGATTATGATGGTGATCGCGATACCTACCTAAGAATGGTGTAACCGATACCGATGATGGGCAGGCCTCGTGGTCCGGGGGGAAGGTTACGAGGTTGCTGGATCAATACCCGCACCACCCAGGCAACGGTTAAGACTACCACAACAGAGACCAGGAGCTGACTCCAACCGCTTGCTGTCACGACAAAGTCCATGATCTGGAGCGAAGTGGAGGGACATAGTAAACAAAAAAAAAAAAAAAGACGCATGAGAGAGAGAGAGAGGGAGAGAGAGAGAGAGAGAGAGAGAGAGAGATAGAGATAGAGATAGAGAGAGAGAGACTGTGTGTATGTATGTGTGTATGTGCGTGTGAGAAATAAAAAAAAATGTATATAAATGTACATTATACATGTTAATATCCAGTAAATCGGTACTCAACTACTAATTCTAGGTGAAAACTCATGTTGTATAAAACTTTTTTATCAACACAATCATTAAACCGAGCAGGCGAAACGTGGCAATTACTAAATTATTTGTCACGTCGAAGTAAACGAAGTAAGCTTTGTTTTAAAACGCATATCCGTTTTGTTATCTCGTTCCATAGTCGTAAAACACGCCAGGAGAGATGGACAATATAGTATATTATTGAACGAGAGAGAGGGGGAGGAAGAGAAAGAAAGAAAGAAAGAAAGAGTGAGATAGAGAGAGAAAGAGAGAGAGAGAGAGAGAGAGAGAGTAAGAGTAAAAGTAAGAAAGGGATACAGAGAGTTCATTGGTAGTCGCTACCCACGTGATATACAGCGAACTATTCTCTTGTACAATTTAATCTCTCAGTTGCTAGACGCTCTCATCTTGATAATCCGCGGCATCGAAAGTGCAGCACCTTCGCAGAAGGCAAGGCTGAACGGGTGGAAATAGCGCATCTGTGATGTAGTGTCATGAATGATTTGCGTATTGGAAAACAAAGTGGGAATTGTGAAATAAAATGTCTGGAGTTAACAAAGCTCGCAAGATGATTCCATCAGTATTGGTCGTCATCGCCACAATAGTAAGTATGCAAATGAATGTGCCATGTCTCAGAATTAGATTACGGTCTATTCAAAATAATTGTTTGCGGCCCTGTCTTTTTTTCAGAGTTGTGATTTATCGCAACGTGATTTACGATTGATATCAAGCGTAACCGTACACATTAGAGATAGGATATTGAGATTGAATAAGATCTATTGCAACTCTTTATAAGACGAGTTTCTCTTCAGTTATTATTATTTTAGTGTTTTATCAAACCGGAACTCCAGGATTAGTGGGAGGCTTTTTGTAACCATGGTAACTCAGTCCACACATTCATATTGTTGAAAAGATATTTGCGTTCTGGGCCCCGTAACATAAGGGTTTGCGATCAATTGCAAATTTAAAAGACGAATTCTGATTGGTTACTGGTTCTGATTGAACAAACGGGTCATGCAACAATGATGTTGATTGGCCATTGCCATTTTGGGATTGATTGCAAATGTTACGGGCCCTGGACACGATTGATACACGGATCATCAAACAACCGGATGACTCAGAACAAGGCAGGAACTATGGAACAAGAGCGGTGGAAGACTGATGTCCAGACCACTAGTAGACCAACACCAAACAGACACGTACCATCATGACCATTGTGGTGTATATGGAGAATGGACGGATTAGACAGGGAGAGACGTAGAAGGGTAAGGGGAGGGGGTGTTCAGTGAGAGAAATATTGACATTACTATAGAGAGCGAGGAGAAGTGTGAAGAGAAAAGGAGAGGTGAAGGGGGAGGAGTAGAAGTAATAGATGTTACAGGTTATGAATTACATGTTTTGTGTACGTACATATACTATATTATATTCCACATACTAAGAATGTTGCTATATGATTGGTCAAGAGTTGATCACGTGATGAGGCGTAGTTTTTCCTATCAGATCACCTGAGAATAAAAGTTCGTTACACTCAAGGTGATAGTACTTTTTGGTTTCGCTGATCTCTTCACTCCTCACAGTCCTAATGCGTGATTAATATTTTGAGTACGCGCGAAATAAAAGTGCGTTACACTCGGACTATCACTTGACATCTAACGCGTCCTAACGCGCGTCCTAATGCGCGTCCTAATACGCGTCCTAATACGCGTCCTAATGCGCGTCCTAATGCGCGTCCTAACGCGTGTTCCCCATGGCAGCGGCTCGGGGTTATGGGGATAAGTAAACATTACTTTTTTACGTCAAATTGTCATTTTTGGTATAGATAGTTGGTTTCAGATGTGGAATATAAAGCAAATAATCAACTTTTGGTTTCAAGCAATGAGACGAGCTATCACTTCCTCGGCGATCTGAATATATACGTAAGTATATATATATATATCTTTCCTCAGCTGCGCTTCGGAAAGATAGCTACATCCAGATCGCCTCGGAAGTGATAGTTCGTCCCATCACCCTCACCAACGCTGATTATTTGCTTACTATCGCGGAGGTGATCAGGCGATTTGCAAAATGGAGCTTATTAAAGAAAGCAGGACTTAATTCGATGAGTGTTGAAATTGTGCTTGCTTAGCGTGGAAAGGCAAAGAACTCGAAATCACCTGTAACAATAGTAGAATATGTTAATGTACATTTTCTAATGATTGTGAGGCGTGCCTAAAAAGAGGAGGGAGTTAGGAGAGGAAAGTCATCAAGGACTTTGTAACAATACAACCGAAGAAGCGCTTCATGATATATACTGCACATAGAAAGAGAATTGTCCATTATTGGTGCATACATAGGGTTCCAATGAGTAAGGCATGACGGGAGTGGCATGTAATGGGAATCACACACACGCACACACACGTATATATATACAACAGCTTTGGCAACTCTTTTATTTAAATATTTTGTGAAAGAAATGTATGAAGAGAACAATGGTAGGCGTAGCTTAATTCAAGGTTCCCCAGAGCAATCTACCCTTTGCGGAACCTTGAATTAAGCTACGCCTACCATTGTTCTCTTCATACATTTCTTTCACAAAATATTTTAAATAAAAGAGTTGCCAAAGCTGTTGTATATGTATAATTTCTTACATTGATATAATTTCTCCCATACGTGTACTGCATCAAAGTAATAGCTTTGATCCAGCTGAGCATGGCGGCTTGTCATTGTTCAAAACCCACCTGCACCCAACAAAGGAAATTATAATTGGTATAGTGTCGAGAATTTGTCAATCTGACGGTCAATCGTATCGGGGTCGCCTTAGCCACTAACCCGTCTCTGTGGTCTAGTGGTTAAGGCACCGGCGTTCAAAGCTGGGGGCCCGGGTTCGATTCCCGGCAGAGACATTTTTTCGGCATAACCAATTTTTCCAAAGGGTAGATAGCTCTGGGGAACCTTGATTTAAGCTACGCCTACCATTGTTCTCTTTATCTATTTCTTTCACAAAATATTTAAATAAAAGAGTTGCCAAAGCTGTTGTATATGTATAATTTCTTACATTGATATAATTTCTCCCATACGTGTACTGCATCAAAGTACTAGCTTTGATCCAGCTGAGGCATGGCGGCTTGTCATTGTTCAAAACCCACCTGCACCCAACAAAGGAAATTATAATTGGTATAGTGTCGAGAATTTGTCAATCTGACGGTCAATCGGATCGGGGTCGCCTTAGCCACTAACCCGTCTCTGTGGTCTAGTGGTTAAGGCACCGGCGTTCAAAGCTGGGGGCCCGGGTTCGATTCCCGGCAGAGACATTTTTTCGGCATAACCAATTTTTCCAAAGGGTAGATAGCTCTGGGGAACCTTGATTTAAGCTACGCCTACCATTGTTCTCTTTATCTATTTCTTTCACAATATATATATATATATATATATATATATATGACATATAAGAATAATATATGAGGTTGCGATGGCGATGAAAAGTGAATGAAAATATAAACAATGAATAAAGACGCTGGAGAAGAGAAATCTGCTTAATATTTCGGTCATACACCTTCATCAAGGTTCTTGAGAAAAGGTCTATGACCGAAATATTGAGCAATCAATAGGAATTCACTACAACGCTTCATATTGCATCAGTTTGTAAGTGCATAGCTTTGTAAGTTTCTTCATCCCACCGATCATAATGCCCTCTTTTTCCAGATTAAAACGACTTGCTTTGTTAAAAAACAGAGGTCTGGCTTTAATTTGATTACGCTCATAATCAGGGATCACTTCCTCACATCATTATATTATCATTTACAGAGAGAGAGAGAGAGAGAGAGAGAGACAGAGAGAGAGAGATGGGGGGGGGGGGGGCGAGAGGGGGTGGGGAAAAAGTGAGAAAAGAGAAACATTCCATAGGGAGTACATGTACTTTCTGTATAGCCACATTCCGCACATGGTGAAAGTACTATCGATTAGTTTCAAAGTGACTTTCTTGCATGGATCGTACTCTCAACAAAAGGCGTGCCCCGCCATAACTACAAACATCCCGGTTCCCGCCCCCCCCCCCCCCCCCCGCTCATTTACAAAGGAAAATAGTACGTGTGTGTGTGTGTGTGTTTGTGTTTGTGTGTATGTGTATGTATGTGTGTATATGTGTGTGTGTGTGTATGTGTGTGTGTGTGTGTTTTAGGGGTGTATTTTTCAATTTTTCAATTTTAGGGGTGTATTTTTCAATGGATATAAAAATCACAGAGGAATTAAATTACAAAGAGATACTAAGTAAAATAAAAAGACTTCTTGGTTGGTGGAAACAAAGAGATTTAACTATCATGGGGAAAGTACATTTACTGAAAACTTATGCTTTGTCTAAATTGAATTATGTTTCTTCATCATTAGTGGTTCCAAAGTGGGTAGTGACTGAGATCAATAAGATCTGTTTTGAATTTATATGGAATGGGAAAGATCGAATCAAAACAGTTATTTGTTTCCAGGACTATGGTGATGGTGGATTAAGAATGATAGACTATGAATTATTTGTTAAAACTCAAAGAATTATGTGGTTAAAAAGGCTTTTATATGGTGAAAAGAGAATGGGATGGAAACTTTTTTTTGACTTCACCTTAAGGACAGTGGGGGGAAGATTTATCTTTCTGTGCAATTATGATACAAAATTATTGAAACTAAAAACTTCTCAGTTTTATTTAAACATTTTAAGGGTATGGCAAGATATGGAGTATATTAGGAACTTTAAAGAAGGAAAGATTAATCCAATCTTTTTTAACAATAAGGGGTATTTGTGTAAAGGTAAAATGATTTTTCATGGAGATTTACTTGAGAAAAATATATATTTATTTGATCAAATTCTTGAAAAAAATCAAATAAGAGCACTTACATATTTTCAAAATTTAGGATTAGGAGCTGAAAATATATTGAAAGTTTTGGAAATATGTAATGCAATTTTAACAAGTGGGAAATACAAAGGGAATGTATATGACTTCTACTCAGTTGATGTACAGGAATATAGTATTTCATTGAAGATTTTTGAAAATACAATGTTACTCAAAGATCTCCCATCCAGAAAGCTGTATGAAGTATTTGTTACAAAATTACAAGAATTATACACTTTACGAATTGAAGATAATCTTCATGATTTCACATTTTCAAAGAAAGAGATTACAGATATTTTTCTAAGACCACGAAGTACAACACTTCTAACAAAAGTCAGGGAATTTCAGTATAAATTACTGCATGGAGCTATCTATACAAAAGAAAACCTTTTTATGTTCGGGTTTGTTGATAATAATCAGTGTTCCTTTTGTGGCATTAAGGTAGAAACGTATCAACATGTATTCTGGGATTGTGTGTATATCAAACATTTATGGCAAAAAGTTATAGAAAGATTGGAAGCGATAGTTTTTGAAAATGCAGAGTGGATAGATATTCATGTAGGTATCAAGGGAAAAGATCTTAATATAAAATGTTGCAATACAGTCATTTTTATCTTAAAATACATTATTTTTCGATCTAGATCGGAGGGTGTAATTCCATCTCATGAGGTAATATTTAAAAAGATAACGGAATATCGGAATGAAGAAAAAGAAATTGCTTTAAAAAGAAACAAGTTAGGATTACATCTGTTAAAATGGGAGAATGTTACCTTTTAAGAAATAGCACATAAGGTTAGAGTGGTGTGTGTGTGTGTGTGTGTGTGTGTGTGAGTGTGTGTGTGTGTTTATTTTTGTGTGTGAGTATGTATGTGAGTGTGTATGTGTGTGTGTGTAGGGGGATGGGGTGGACTTACATGTTTTGTGTGGAGGTGGATTTATATGTTCGGGGGGGGGGGGGTATCAGAAAAGATTTCATTCTTATGTATTATGGAATTGCTTTATCATCATTACTATTACACATATCTATTAGTATTATGATTATTATTCTATTTAATAGGAATATCATTTATAAGTTTGTAACATGCGAATCCTAACTGTCCGTGACGCTACTTTTGTAACAAAGCAACAGATCACTAAGCAAGAGACGCAATGTTGATTCAGTTTCTTTTATTGCAGGTTCTGATCTAACCCGAGCAAAACCGTGGAAAACCGTAGACCAAAAAGAAAACCGTGAAAACTGTAGAAGAAAAA